>RJWH01002926.1:0-191099 GCA_004363575.1 Solenodon paradoxus
TGGTGGTGGTGGTGGTGGTGGAGGTGGTGGTGCTGGTGATGGTGATGGAGGTGTTGGTGGTAGAGAACAGTGTTTGATTTGCCAAAACTTCTTAAACCCCCACGAGAGGACATTTTAATCTCAGGTAGTTGATCATCTGTAGCCTGTTCAGCCTGTGGAGCATAACCACTGACAACAGAGACTCCATGGTCTATACAGGCTCTTTGTCAGCCTACAATAAGGCCCCAGGAGCCTGAAGTTCTTTCGACAGACTATGCTCATCTCTAATATTTGTTCATATTTACTTGCACTTTATAAATATCCATTTTCTAACAAAAATCAATTATTTTAAATATTGGAATGATTTGTAAACAACTAAATTCTAGGAAATCACTGTCATTAATCTTCACAGAGACTCTCTGAGTAACCCTATGACCCCATTGTTCAGATGATAAAACTGAAGCTCAGGGTGATAATCACAAACTGATTTTGATAGTAAGTGCCATCGATGAGATATGAATTCCATTCCCATTCCTCTGGTTGCTTCTTTAGAGCAAGCTGCTTGCCAATAAACCATACTTTATATTTGTTTGGTCTACAATTTAATCATTTTCTGCATACAAACTAACTTCGCTCTCACAGCAGCCCTGATGATAAGGGAAGGAAGGCAATGTCTCTTCTTTGATAGATGAAGAAACTGAGGACCATAGTGTCTAAGCTACATATTTGAGAGGACTTAGCATGTGAGCGATTGACTCAGAATCTAATGCTCCTGTGAGGAAAGTTCCATCCATTGCTCTGCCCTATGCATCAGTATGTGACCCTTCATTCCAGAAAGTTCCATTTTATAAATGCATCTTTCCTGTCAGTGGAAAAAGACATGATTGTCTACATATTCACAGGAACACATTGCTGAATGTGAGGCAAGAGAAAAAGCTATTTGGGGGCCAGAGGAAGAAAGTCACGATATTTATAAATAGGAGCCCTAGAAACCCCAAAGTCCATGTCTCAAAGAGTAGCTTGCGGACAGCGAGACCCTGGCTGCACAACATCTGTGCTGTAGCCATAGAAATCCTGTAGTAAATTTTTGGCATAGAATGGATTCAAGTCCTGACTTTGCTCATTAAAGATGTACGATATTAGGCTCTTTACCTGCCAATCTCTGTTCCACTTGTTTCATATGGGAAATGAGGGAACAATAATGTCTACTAGAGTTGGTGGGGTATGAGGGAGTATATATGGCCAATTAGTGAAACAGTTTTGACAATAGAGAAAAAGGAAAAACATGAACATCTCATGAACAATGGAGGTGTGATGTGTGTGGTACTGGTGAAGGAATTACCTGGGAAGTGGAAGTCTAGTCCTGTCTGCTTCCGGGTTTCCAGAACTGGTTGTGAGTTTAAAATAACAAATGTATTCTACTTCCTTCAACCAGACATTGACAGTGTCCATGACAATTTAGAAGTCACTTCTATAAAAAATTGATTCCTTTTATCTTCATAGTCATTCAAGTGAGAGACAGTAAAGGTGAAATGTTTTCCTTTCCTCTACAAAGGCCATGCTGTATGCCTATGTATACTCCACTAGACAGGGACAGGAACATGACCTTTGAGTGAATAATAAGGAAAGATCCCAAATTACATTTTTATAGCTTATTAGACCCATATTGTCAGGACTTCTACATACAAGTGCCAAATTTGAGCTGAGAAAAGTTTTAGAAGTCATCACCTATCTTCCATCCAAGACTCTACTGTGATGATTTTAAGGTTAGAAATTTCTACAATCGTAGGAAATCCTCTGCTTTGCTGAAAAATTCATTCTGTGCTCAAATTTGTCTCCATCTACTATTAACCTATAAGGTTCCCTATTTCTCTCCTCCATTTATCTAAATAAGAGGAATCTGCTCTAACCAAGAGAATCTATTGTTGTTGAAATGAGTAAAATGTCAGAGCCTGCACAGTTCATGTGGAATGTTTTTTCCTTCCCTTCATCCTGTAAGGTCTAATTCAGAAATTTCCCCCAAGGCAGTACGCTGTGTCGATAATGCAAACCAATCTTTCTTTTGAATTTTAATCACATATTATTTATACAATTTGCTTGGTACTCTATCATTGAGTGGCTTATAATGTCACTAACACAGAGTTATGCCTTACTGTCCCACCCACGTTTGATCTTTAAAAGAAGGAAAAAAGGGTTTGTTATTGCTGCCTATCTATAGAGACTGGCATCCAGTACATATTGAGAATTTGTAAATATTTGTTGAACAATATATTTACATTCAAAATATGAATCATATCTATTTGTTGAATAATATATTTTCATTAAAATTAAAATGCTTATTTCTTTGTATTGTGATTGATTTAGCACAGAATTGGTGTCCTGTGTAGTTAATGGTGACAGTGTCCATTTATGGGACCTTTATTATTTGACAGGCACTAATCTACATGTTGCTGGGATTAGCAGATTATATCACTGAAATCATTCAATCAATGGCAAAATATAGAAAGATAGGTTAAGCAAATGGTCCAAAGTCACACATCTCAGGAGGTCTGAATTCAGCTCATCGTTTAGCTGCTCCTGCAGTATTCGGTTGGCCCTAGGTCCCTGCGCCTGCGGTGGGTACTCAGCACGTGAGTATCACTGCTGCTCACAGCGTCAGCTGGCAAGATGCCATGGTGGAGAGCTCCTCTCGCCACAGATTCCTGGAGTGTAATTGTACCCGAATAGAGGAATTCTAGTGCAGCTTATTTCTGTCACATCTTCAGTGAAAGAAAATGTGACACCAGCTGCATCCACTTTTATACCTGTTCCCACCAGCTTAGCCTCAAGTCCCTTTCTCATAATTATACATATGTCTTCCTTGTAAAACATGCAAATGTCCAAATAACCTGAGAATTTCATTTTCCATGGCAGTTCTCATTTTGCTATTAATAGGACAGCTTGCAAATGTCTCAAGAACATGGTTAAAAGAGATATTTTTATCTGTAATGGAAAAGTTACTTATTCTATTGTTCCCTTAAGCAGAGAGGAAGACAAGAGAGTAAGAATGAGAGAGAGAGAGAGAGAGAGAGAGAGAGAGAGAGAGAGAGAGAGAGAGAGAGAGAAGAGAGGAAAGAGGAGAGAAAATCTTTATTTAGCATGATTATCCCGTCCCCTTAACTTCAAGCTAATGCTTTCATATCTGAGGAGTTTCTGAATCCTGTGCCCAAGGCATTTTTTTTGATCATTTACAAACTTCTCTATAATCTTGGCTTACTTGGATTTCAGAGTCCTATTTTTTTAAAAAAGAGAGAAAGGGAAGGAAGAGAAATACACTTCCCTGTCATATGTTCTCAGAAAGATCAAAGGCCATCTCTCCCACAAAGTCATGTTGCTCTGCAGGACCACAAAGACTTAATCCAGCTCCATCAAAGGGAACATCCCTGGAAAGTAGAGAGTCACAGATGTACCAAAGACTCCATTGCAAGAACAAGCTAGGAAGAGCTGTTCCTTTGTCCTGTGTGTCAATCCACTGTGTCAGCTCACATCCTTGAAACTGAGAACTGAGGAAATCTTTATTACTATATAGAATAACAGACCAAAAAGAACTAGACATCTCTGCAATCACTCTAGAATATGTCATCATCTTCATGCTTCATCCCCTAGTCTCTGATCAATTGCATGTGCCCTTGTCTTGGGTCCTAATGGTCACTGAAGTTTGTTTCAATAAACGTTCCATTGACTAACCCTTTCTCAGGAAATTCCTCCTCACCTTCAATTTTCAATTTAATCATAGCTATATCCTTTCATTCATTCATCCAATGTATTTTCCATAAGCTCCACTGAGCCAGTTACTGTCATAGACAGGGTGCATAGAGCAAGGAACAGACCAAGTGATATTGCATGAAGTTTACATAATAGTCTAGGAAAAAGAGGACAAAATTCACAGAAGCAGACACTTACAACTATTCTTTCAGGGATTCAGAGGTGTTGTGACGAAAAGGAAAACAAAGTAAGGCAGCCAATAAGGGCAGAATAGGTGGGGTCTACTTTGCTTTGGTTGCTCAGAAAAATTTCTTAAATAAGGCGACATTAGAGCAGACACCTGATGAAAATGAGACTTGAACAGAACAATATTCAAGAAAATTTTTCTGGGGAGAGGGAATAGCAATTACAGAGACACTGGCATAAGAGCATAGTTGGTGACTTGAGAACTGGAAGGAGAAGAAAATGGCTGAAGGAGAAGAAAATGGCTAAAGGGGCAGTCATAAGGGAGACAAATGTCAGATGGTCAGGGTAATAGTTGGGGCCACATTATAAAGAGGCCGGCAGCGCATGATAAGAATTTTGGATTTTCTTCTGATTACAGTGAGAAGCCATTAACAATTTATGAGGAGATATGTGACTTTTGGCTTAATTAGCATTTGGGTGAGAAAGTGATCATGGAGTGAGTATGTGGAAACTCATGTGACAGGAAGTCAGGGCCTCAACTGAAGGATATTTTAATCTAGAGCAGTTTAGGTGGAGTTGCTATGAAGTATTTCCATTTTGTGATATATTTTAGAAATAACTTCTACAATAATCAAGATTTACATGTGGTATGAGAAATGGGGTAGAATTAAGAGTACTTTAAATTTTAAGGCCCATGAAAACTAGGAATGGAAAACTCTTATCTGATTTTTTTAAAAAAGGAATAATATCTATGGAGATGGTTTGGGAAGGAAAATCAAAATTTTACTTTTTAAAACAGTAAGTTTAAGATGCCTATAAGGTCTCTAAGTGGATAACGTATTTTTATTTAACCAACATTAACTTTTGAAAACAAGCTAGGGGCAAATGGCATCTCCTCATGACTCTCAGATAACATGTTTTTCTCTAAAATTTTCCAAATCTGGTGACTCCTAAGACAAAGATATTTTTCTATTTTGGTGTCAAACATCGCACCACTACCTCTGTAACCCCGACTGACAATTTGTTTTAGCAACTCCATGACCAGCATAAGGACGGAGCTTCTCTAGAAGGATGCGAGGGACTCCACATACATTGTTCCTCACGGCCAAGACTTACCGCACTGACACGAGTCAAATAGAGCAGAAGAAGATACGCCAGTGTTCAGAGTTTAAATCTGCGTGTGGACTTCCTTCCCTTGCCCATCAGGGAGACTCGCCCCCTCGTCCTGCCATGCAGCAGCAGGTACACAGTTCTTTTGGCCAGTGAAACCCAGCCGAAACTCAGAGTCCAGGATTTCCTGTACATTGGTTGCTTTGCCACAATTCCAACCACAACTCTCCAAATCCAGAATTCTCAAAGGAAATCAGGCCACAGTGACCCAGGCAGAAAAAATATTCCTATCAGAGAATGTGACAAAATCCAAATGCCCAGACAGCACTCAGAATCCAGCCATGCAAGCAGAGCCTTCTAAAGACCAAGCTTGTCATGTGAACTCTTCTCTGCCGACTGAAAATTTCAGAGCAAAGACAAAAGCATTAATTCGGATATTCCAAGGTGGACAATCTGTAGAATTTTTTTGCAAATGCACAGCTAAGTCTGACAATCACCCAGGTTTGGGAACCATTCATTTAAGTTGCATGCAATTTATAAGAGCCCAGGTAACTACCACAACTTTTCCAATGAACACACAAGGCATGGGGAGGTGGGACGTCCTCTCAGTCAATAACTAACGGAGGCTCCAGGAAAGCCATTTCATCATTCTGTTTCGTCTTCTGTAAAAGAACAAAGGGGAATTTGATGATTTCCCAAGCCTCTTTCAGCTCTAAAATCCTTTGATCTAGGTCAGACAAAAGCAATAGGAAATGAACATACAGAGGCATTTTGGTCAATGTTCTTCCCCACCTCGCTCCTTAAAATCCAGAAAGCACAGCCCCCTTTTTCCCTTCTATCTCTGTACTCAAGGACCATCTGAGCTGAGGCATGCACTAAGATGAAGAGACGCAAAGACTGCTTTTAACAGATTTCCTCTACGTTAATGTCACCAGTGGCAGGAAGATTTTACAGGGTAAGGAGAAAATGTACTTGTTTTGTGGGAATGAAAGAGAAAGATTAAAACGTGAAGAGCCATAGGGGCCTTCTGGGGAATTTCGAAGACCAGTATACCCTAAGACAACTCTACTGATAAATCTTAGATTTCCAGGGGAGCCCTTCAGCCTATTTTCTGTCTGTAATATTTTATGGTCTTTATAAGAAAGCTGTGGCTGCATGTTATCTGCAGTCATCAAGATGAAATAAGAAACTGAAGTTTGTAACTGTCACAGATTTAAGAGCTCTTGATGTCAAGCATCTTCTTTTATAGTTAGGAGATGCAAAGGGATTGACTGGGTCTAGGGCCTGTAGTCACTAAGGTATAGATGAGGGCTCACACAAATGGTAACAGCGCATATGTATTAAATCCCTCCTAGTAGATCACATTGCTAGCAATAATACAATGTCAAGGCAAGGTCTCATCATTCCCATTTAACGCTTAGAGAATAACCCTAGAATAGTGTCTTCGTAAATTTGCGTAAGGAGAAACTGGAATAGGGGCATATACTATAAACATGGGTGGAGATTCAGCTAAGATGACAATAGTCCCCCAAGTTTCTATGTATCAAGTTCAGGTAGCATCTATATCCCTTTGTTCTGTCAAAAACCCCTGATTCTGTTTTATTTGCTCCTTAGTTTTCTGCTAGAGAAATTATTTATTGTCCTTTCTGCTTTTAATTAAATTCAATGATAAGGATAATAATAATCACAGCTATTACTTGTTGAATGTATAAATGTGGCAGATATGTATTTCTTACCTTCAATTATTGTTTAATTCTCAAAATATTTCTGTGTAGTAGAACTGCTATTATTCCCATTCCATAGGTTAGGATGCTAAGCCTCAGAGAAATTAAGTAAAGTCTTCAAGGTATCAGGGAAAATGTGCGGAGGAACTAAAACTTAATCACAAGACTATATGACTGCAAAGTCATGATCTTAAACCCTGTGAGATCCTGGCTCTCCTAAAAATGTTTGTTTGGAGTTTCTAAAGTTAAAACCTTAGGAGAATTTATCAACAAAAATAGACCCTGGAATTGCACATAACTTTAAATGTTAAACAGTTCAACACCCAAAATTCAAACCTTCTCTGCAGTATGCTTAGCAAGCATATTTTTTTTAATTCTTGCAAAAAGAGAAAGAAAATTCTGGAGTAGTAAATGTATTTCAAAATCATAGTGAGATTAAGACTCAGTAGATCTTCATGAATTCTTTATTGTGCTAATCATGCAATTACCCATCTCAGACTCAAAAAATTGAAAACTATCAAATGATAAATGTGATAACATCAATATGATAAAAATAAAAATACCAATAGCCTCAGTCTGCTGCCCTTAACTGATGGCACCCACACACATCCCAGGGACCCCACTTCATACCTGGGGCTGGGGGAGCACCTGACAAGAACAACTGAATATAATAAAGCAATGTTTCTTTCTCCTCTCTTCCTGCCTGCCCACTCACCTTTATTCCTACCTGAATCTTTCCTAAAAAAAAGAAACATAAAGCAATAGTCTAACGGTAATTACGCTAGCAATTCAGCCATTTTATTACTGATAAAACTAGATTGGAGAATCATTTAAGGCTCATATCTTGCAGAGATGGAAAGTGCAAATTAACTGTATTGTAGGGAGGAGGACAAAAGAGCAAAAATGTTCTGGAGTAAGTGCTCAATATTTGGAAGAGAGAAAGAAGAATCAGTTAACGGGCCCTACTCCCATGTCCATGCCTTCCTATTTGTGATAGTCTAATTGATGTCGTATTCTTCCTCAACATCTCTTCTCAGCTTAGGAAATCCTTTTTCAGAAGAAGCTGGAAATAAAAGAATTAGCAAATGAAATTAAAGTGTTCACTCACACATATCAAATTTGGAATGTGTAAGTCTGTCTATGCACATATATGTCTGTGATGATACATGTAGAACAGGGATGCTGCAAAAAATTTCCTCAGGGCATGAGAAGTTAAGTGTCCCCAATCCTAATAAGCACTCACAAATCATCACTTGGGAAGAAAGTGGGACTCCTCTTAGCAGAGGTAAAGGGTAGAGAATCTAGGGAGGAGGCAAATTGGGTGCAGGGCATCAGTTCTGTAGTGAAGGAAGAATTAAAACGGTGGTGAACCTAATATATATAGATGTAGATTGACTATGATGCATACCTTAAACTTAGGTAATGTTATGATGCAATACCCCTTCAATAAAAAGAATGTTTGAAAAGATATTAGCCTCTAAAATAATATGGCAAGTACAACAATAAAAACATGAACACTGGTTAAACATAACTATCACTAAACCCACACTAAACTTTTTAATAGACTAAGGAACTAGTTCTGAGGAAACATAGACCTCCATGTACCTCTGTTCATGTTGCACACTGCACAAATTCAGAGGATCCACCTCGTTGTTCTCATAGATTTCCGTAGTTATTATTCCAATTTCCCAACAGATGTCAATAACATTTCTTAAGGAAACAATGTCCTTTTTTTCCCCGATTCACCTAAATTCACCCTTTATAGGTGATAAGGAAATATCACCACACATCTCAGAACTATACTCTCACTGATACTGGAGGAAATTCTGCAAACCAAGACATGGTTTCTTTTAAGGTAATAAGCTGACTTGTATTCCTTCAGGGTTTGTTAAAAGATATAAAATTGGTGTACCAAGAAACATTAAATTCAATTGCCCTCAAATATCCCAGCACTTTCAACTGGAGACACAATTTTTTTTCTGTCACAGAACTTAATAAAACCAGTCAACAGACAAATGAATTTCATCTCTGACCTGGGACAATGAGTCACGCCAAGCACCAGAGTTCTTTTCCCCAAGGCAGTGGGGTTCCTTGATTCCATTCGTTCGAGTCCAGTTACCTGTGGATTTATAGCTCTTTCCTGCAGTTGCAATTAGTCAATGAGCTGCAAAACGGAACATCTCGGTTCCAATTCTGACACGATTGTTTGATGTATCAAGGACATTCTGCACCCCAACCTCCTAACATGGAAAATTGAGATGCTCATTTCTGCCCTTCTTCTCTTTCATAACTGTGGACTGAAGTGCATGAAGGTATAAGCAATAATCTATTATATACACATCTAACAGTTTTTAAAATATTGTTCCAATTTTATCTTTAGGGCAAGGATCACAAAATGCAATTTTAAAACAGCAATTAGGTGGTTTTATCTTCTATTAACCTAATGACTCTCAAATTCCAACACATTTTTTTATTTTTTTTTTATTGCACTATGTGTTAGAATCTGAAATGCACACTTTCATTTAGAAAACTACTATGAGTTTCCCGCAGAGGGAGTTTCCCGCTGGAGAGAGACTGGGACACTAGAGGAGAATGAAAGCACTTGTTTCTTTCCCTTTGTGTCCTTTTCTTTTCATTTCAGCTACTGTTTTCATCCCATTGGTGGATTTCTGCTCCTATCACAGTTTCCATAGCTCAGTTTCTCTACCCCAGTAACAGCTGTGCATTCAAAGTGGACAATTGACATCCATTTGCCAATTCTCCAACCTTTGCAGAATAAGCTTCCTTGGGTCTCTCAAAACACCCTTATCAGCTGACACTGCTTTTTGCAAAGGTCCAATTAAGGCCTCAGAGGGCTCCTTCCCAGAGGTTGATTTCTGCTTGCAGGGGCCTCCCCACAGAGCTGCACATCTGAACAAGCACCATCTCTTCCCTGTTTCTCTCCCAGCCCTACAGGTGGCAACTGCATCCTGCATTTGCCTCCTTACTATCTCCTCCCCAACTCCCGTCTAGCACATATTTAAACTAGTGAAGCAGGCCTGTCCAATTGTTTTTCTTGCCTATTTACATAGTATTTGCATCATAAACATGTCATGGTTTTCATTACCACAGAATTAATGCTTTTTTTCTTTCTCTTCCCCTCTTTCCTCCTCTCTTTATGGAAGCATGTAGCTTTCTCATAAAATAACTCACCCATATCTGCTAACCAGGTGTGTCTGATGAATATCTCACTTTTCTCTTAACGTTAGTGGAGGATTTATGCACAGTGGCAACAACAATGACATAACAAGACAATGTCCATGGAGCTCACTATTGAGGAGAAATAAGGAGATACGGGAGCAGTGACAGAATCTCACTAAAGGGAACCCTCACTGACTCCAGCTGATTGCTTCAAGGGCAGTGTATGAACTCAGCATGCTCTAGTCCCACATTTTCCATGAGAAACTTGAAATCCAGGTTTTTATGTCCTGAGTTGAAATTTTCACAACATATTAGAAAACAATATTAAATATCGTGTTGGTTCACATTGTGTGGATCAAGCAGTGGTCATCTGTGGGTCAGAGAGGGCCCAGCAGTTATCAGAGTTGCTTTACAGCATCGAATCTTGTTTCTATAGGTCCAATTTTCTACATCTACATTAACTCTCAAATAATCAAGTTAGAGCAGAAAGAGAATAAGCAAGAGAAAGGCCAGTTATTAATAGAAGTCATTTGATGATGTAATCTTGACTTTAGAAAGACATCAAGATATAAGTGCTCTTTGTTACTGAAACAATTTTGAAAAAATTTCCTGTTGAAAGGTTTTGAGGACTAGATGCTAGATTGGAAAGAATATCCACTAAATGATTTTTAAAAAATCACTTGAACATAATTGGAATGTCCTTCCAAAACAGAAACTTCAGATGAGACAGAGAAAGTTCCAGACTCATGAGTGGTGATAGCAGTTACTGTGCTGAGTAACCTGCTCCCCACTCGGGGACCTCAGACAAGTTTGCGGAAATGCTCATGATGAGTTATCACTTTCAGTCGCATTGGATTTGGGAACCTTTTAACGGTAAGGGATTGAGTCACATTTGGAGTAAGAGATATTCTTGCATATGACTGTGGGTTGTGAACATAGTAGTTATAATGGGAAGATCCCAGTTTTAGTTTGCAATCAATTTGTCAGCAAATCATTCATTTAAAAGGATGAGCTGCTAGCTGAGTAAGGAAATGTGTGTCTCTTTCCTCTTAGTGTTTTCTGAAACTTTCTAAATTACTTAGAGTCTCTATCATATCACATTTACATCTCTTAGAGCATGACTGAATTTTCACTGTCCATCTACATAGAATAATTTTTTAAGATTTGTTATTTTAGAGTATTTTTTGTTTCACAGTCAAATTGAGAGAAAGGAATAGAGATTTTCCAAAGATTGATAAACCTACACTAACATAATCACTCAAAACCCATAATTTACATTACAGTACACTCTTGGTGTTGGTGTTTTATGGGTTTGCAAAAATGTCTAATGACATATATCCATCAATACAGTGCCAAACAGAATAATTTCACTGCCTTAAAAATCCTCTCCATCTGTCTGTTTATCTGGTCCCCTATCTGCAATCCTGGAAACCACTTTCGTGCTCTTTCTTATTGTCTCCATATTCTTGCCTTTTCAAAAATGTCATCCAGATGTAATCATTCTGTAGATTTAAAGGCTTTTTTTTTTACTTAGATATGCATTTGGTGTTTCTTCCATATCTTTTCATATCTTGATAGCTCATTGTTTAATAACACTGAACTATATTCTGTTGTCTAACTGTACCAATTTATCTATTCATCTACTGTTAGATATCTTGATTTCAAACTTTACAGCTTCAGTAAAATACAAATACAGCTGCTATAAACATTCCTGTGTAGGTGGTTTTGAGAAAAAGCTTTTGAACATCTCGGGTAAATATCAAAGAGTGCAATTGCGGGATTGTATGGTTTAGAATGCTTAGTTTTGCAAGAAAGAAAGTCAAATTCCCTTCCAAAATAATTGAACCACTTTGAATTCTCACCAACAATAAATAAGAATTCTTGTTATTCCAGATTCTGATCCACATTTGGTGTTGTTAGTATTATGGATTTTGGCCATTCTAATAAGTGTATAGTAGTATTTCATTGTTAGTTTGATTTTCATTTACCTGATGACACTCTTCATGTTATTTACCATCCTCAGATTGTCTTTAGTAGGAAGTCTATTGTTATTTGACCCATTTTTTAAATTTATTTTTTATTGAGGTAATTATTTAACATGTTAATTTTCTATGTATAGATTCCCCATTTCTTAGTTATGTTTCAGCACACCATGCCCTCCACCAAATTACCAAGTGTTATTCCCCATTGTCCAGTGGGCTCTGCCACCAGTTGACTCCTTCTGCCCCATTCCCTTTTGTCAACCTCAGTTCTGTTACAAATGTCTCAGGGTTGGTTATGTTTCATCTGTTCCTTTTTTTTGTCTACTCACATTCCACCTATGAGTGAGGTCATCTGGTATCTTTCTTCTTTTGACTTGTTTCACTTAGCATCAACCCCTCTAGTTCCATCCATGTTGATTCAAATGACAGGGTTTCATCTCTTCTAAGAGCCGTGCAGTGTTCCATTGTATACACGTACCACATCTTTATCCGTTCATCTGATTTTGGGCACTTAGGTAATTTCCAGTTCTTAGCTATTGTGAATAGGGTCGCTATAAACATGAGGATGCATATACATCTCTTCAGATGGGTGCTTTTGTACCTTTTGAGTAAATGCCCAGAGTGGAATGAAGGGATCACATGGGATTTCTATCTTCAGTTTTTTGATGAACCTCCAAACTGTTTTCCATAGGGGTTGCATTTAACCTATTTTTAAAAGTGAGTTTATTTCTTATAGTTGAGTATTAGGAGTTCTTTGTACATTCCAGGTAACAGTCTTTATAATATGTGCCTTTTGCAAATATTTTCTCCCCATCTGTGTCTTATCATCTCATTTCTTGAAATTGTCTTTCAGAGAACACAAGCATTTACTTTTAATAAGTACAGCTTATCAAATTTTTCTTTCATGGATCATGCATTTTGATAGTGTATCTAAAAAATCATCACTCAAGATTATCTAGGTGTTCTACATTTATTCTAGTAGTTTAATAATTTTGTGTTTTACATTTACATAAAATTCATTTTGAATTAATAGTTGTGAATTTTGCAAGGTCTGTGTCTCTATTCCCACCTTTATTTTTATTTTTTTGGCACGAGGATATCCAGGTTTGCCAGCATCATTTGTTGAAGAGACATTCATACATTTTTACTTTTGTCAAAGTTCAGTTGACTATACTAATGTGGGTATGTTTTACTTTTTTATTCCATTGTTCTATCTGTGCATTCTTTTGCTGATACCACATTGTCTTGATCACATAGCTTTATAGTAAGTCTTGACACTGAGTAGTGTCAGTTCTTCTACTTTGTTCTTCTCCCTCAATATTGTGTGGGCTATCTTGCATATGTTATCTTTCCATATAATAGATAAACTTTTAAATACCTTTGATTTCTCAAAAAAATAACTTCTTGTTACTCTTTCTTCCCTTGGTAAACTTTTTATATAGTTGACTTCTATGATTCCAAGTTTTTTATTCCTTCTAAGAATCTTTCAAGTGAGCCTTTTTCATTGCTTCTCCTTAAATATTCTATTTCCAAGGTTCAATCTCCAGTCTTTTTCTTCTTTCTCTATACCCTTATCCTGAGCAAATTTATTTGTACTCTTCACTTTAATTATGGCCTATTTTCAGAAAGATCATAGATTATCGATTTTTTTCCCAACTTTTTCTTGACTCCAGATAAATCACTCTGCCCAACTGCTGTGCAGCTCCGACTGGCTGTCAAATATGCTTCTCCACCTCAAAGACATTGCAGCACTCTTATTTTCTCTTTCCAACAAACTTTCCCTTTGTCCATTAATTTATTTGGTCTCAGAGTTTAAGTCATTAAGGCTGGGCATTCACCTGGTTTTTTCGCACTTTTTATATCTAATCATTGATCAGTAACCAGATCTACTGCTTTCTTGCTTCTTAGTGTATCTCAGGTCTTTAAAACTTTATATTCCCACAACTGTTCTCATCTCAGTTGAAGCCATAATTTCTTTCTTATCCATGTTCCCTCTGCAAACTGTGAACAAGCCTTGCAGACTCAACTCTTGAAATAAAACATTCTCTTCTCCACGTTGCGGCTAGAGAAATTTTTACCAAAGCACAATTACAACCCACTCTGCTGCTTAGAAAGCATGAATTGACTTGCAGTCTAATTAGTTAGTAGATGCTGTATGAAGCTTAGTATTGACAAGATTTCTAAAGATTGATTGGGCTCACTAAATAATAACATAATTATCATTATCTGCTCCAAACACTAGAGACAAACTCCTAAAACAGACGAATTGTTGTGTTCTTTCCAGTAGAAACTATGGTTGAGCCACATTTAATCTGAGCACATACTGCATGTAAGGAATTCTGTGAGAAGTTCCATATATATATATATATATATATATATATATATATGACTCTTGAATCATTGACAATGGAGACAATCCCATTCTTTCAAATTAGGAGAATGAGATTGATAAATTTTCTTCATATATAAGGACACATAATAAATGACAAAGGCAGAAATAAGCTCATGACCTCTCACTCAAAAGCCTGTCACTAAGAAATGTATACTATCTCTAATGTTCATAGAATGAAACAGATTATTTATATCTAATATAAATTCACTCATGCAACAGATACATAAGAATAAAATGTGATATAAAGGAAGAAATTATCCCTTCCCTCAAAGATTTTATGTAAGTGTGGCAGAAAAAACTAAGTACATGGCAGAACAATTAAGGGCTAGACCCTATTCTACATCTTTGATAGTTGTGAAATGCTGCGAATGAGAGAAAGGAAGAGGAGAAATTCTAAATCTCAAGGATGTGGTGATGGTGGTGTAAAGTGTAGATGCTGTGATGTTTCTCATGGAGAGGTAATTGTGTCTTATTAAGACATCTCACTCTTTTTTTAGAAAAGCAAACTACCTTATGTCCATAAAACCTTGCTACTTTTGGATTGCTAAGCTTTCCTGAGGAACCTCAGAATGCACAATTCTTTGTTATTAGACCTATAATTAGATGATAAGAATGGTCACCTTTCCTATAGAAAAAGGGCTGTGAAATGTATGGGAAAGAGCCTTGATTCAAACTAATCAAGGTATAGATGTGAATGCTTATCCTTCCATAATTTTGTGTAAGTAATAAATTATTTCTGTGTCATTTGTAAATTGAGTTTGATAATACCTACTTCCCAGGAGTTTTGTGAAGAGTAAATTAAATAAGGATTCAAAGTACCTGCCATGACGTAGATGACCATGGAATGGTGAGAAATGTAATGGTGGCAGCAATGATCATGATGCCACCAATGTCATCAATGACAGAAGGATGATAATGATGTTACAAGAATCTCCCAGCTTTATATTCCAAAGGTAGCACTGAGGCCTGTTGATCTCCTTAAGCTCTTCGGCTTCCATTTTTTCTAACCTCCAGCAAATGAAATCTGAACCAAGAGCATTATTTCCGAAGCTCATTTCATCTCAAAGAGATAACTTCTGATTGATGCATTCTTATACACAGATATAACAACCACACTTTGAATTTTATTATGTAATGTATATGTTATATTGATAGTTCACAGGTATTTTTCTTATTAAGCCAATGGATATGCAGAACTTTCTTAAAACACAGCCTGGTACATAGGGAGTCTTATATTAAAAGGTTAGCTACTATTAGCATTAATTTCACTATTAATATTACTTGTTCATTGAATTCAAGCAATGACACACTGTGTAGTAGGTAAAGCAGATTTTTTAATTACTAATGAGCATATTAAGATAACAAGTCTCACTAAAATCTAGTGATTGATGACATTTAGCTCTGTGCTCACGAGTAGCAAACTTTCATGTTTGAGAATTTTTCCCCAGATCCTAGTGAATGACTTCTCACATAGCAGGTGCTTGGTGGCTCTTGTTACATGCTGATTTGTAGGGATCATGAGAAAACATTGCTTCAGAGGCCAATTTAAGTCTAAATCAGGAAAAAAAATCTATATTCATCTCAAGAATAAGAAGCAATAACTTAATTCAAGCATTCATATACCAAAAGAATGAGAAAAATAATATTGTTGTATACAGCACATGGAAGCGTTGTTTGAAGTCACATGGTCTTGTAGATCCACTGACTCTCTTCAAATATCTTCAAGTGACTTTAATTTATTTGCTTTTGTTACTTTTAAAGAAAATCTGAAAAGGATACTGACCTTACAGAGTTGGACAAAAGAAGTAAATGGCCAGGCCCCGGACTGGGGCAGGAATGATTGAGATGCTCTCTGCAATTACCTTTTTAGACAAGGTCCACTTACTGAGTAGACCTGAGTCTTCCCCTTTATAAGATGTGGTGACAAGAGGCAGAGACCTGGAGACCAGTAAGTGCATGACAACCTCTGGTTGTAGAAGCATATTTCACCAAGGTCAAGAGAAGCCATGCTCTCTTGATCTGATGAAAGTGGTTCAGGGAGCATTTGGCATTCCCAACAGGTGACCAACCTGAGTCAGGTGTTGCCTTAGGGGTGGGAGTGGGGAGTCCTTGACATGCCAATAAGCCAGAGAACGGCAATTAAAAATTTTTATAACAATTCCATCACTCAGCGAGTGGTATTATTTTATGTATTATGTTTATAATTCTACTGCAGCCTAAAATTATTCAAAAATAAAATGTGTCTCTTAAATCCTTTGCAAACGTGCCCCGTTAGTGTGGCCCGAGGGTGCACAGGATGGCTGGGATAGTCTAGGCACATTTTCACACCAAGGTCATAGTTAAACTGAAAGTTAAAAAAAGAGTAGAAAAAATATTTCATAATTATTCTACTATATAATACTTTATAATTTAAGGAGAAGAAGGTATATAAGCATAAATAACTGTCAAATATTGGTTGTTCCATATTTATTGTTTTGTTTTCAATTTTATTGTGGTATAACTGACAACTAAAAGATGAGATATACTTAAAAATGTGTAGGTATAAATAAAACAGAGCAGGAATAAGGAAATATGTTCTTAATAACCTGATCTTTTTTTTCCAAAAATGTTTTACACACATATTTCTATGTTAAAAATCTACATCATTTAATTGGGTCTATAGTAGTTTCTGGAATAAATGTACACAAAGTCAATTATTTATGAATTAGGTAATTACTAATTTTCTTCTTTAATAACCAACTATATAGGAAACTTTACAATCCTTGTATTAAGTGGCTGTATCATTTTTTCCCAGTAAATTGTACTGTTCCTAAGGAGAAGCTCTATACTTATTTTGTCCATGCATTAGTCCCAAGGATATAGTATGATATTCAATATATTTCTATTAAATGAATGAGAATGTATCATATGCAAAGAAAAGGATAGAAAAAATACCCCAAGGAATATAGAACATTTTCAAATAGTTTATTATAGTTGTTTTAGATACAGTCTATGTCATGCACACTAACTACCAATATAAGGAAGAAATATTTGCTCACCCAAGGAGTTTATGGGATTGCAGAGCCCTGGAACATGATTTTTTTTCCTCTCCCATGATAGAAGAAAAATTCATTAAAATATTTTGAGTAGGAATCTTAGGAAGATCTTCACATCATCAGCTCTCCTTCTGAAAAAGGAAAGATGGAGACAGAGAATAAGACAGAGAGAGGGGGGGAAAGAGAGAGAGAGAGAGAGGGAGAAGTAATGTTAGAAAGTAGCAGCTCAGAACTGGGTTGGCAGGATGATGAGTGTTTCCACTAGACTATTTGTGTGGATACTGAGAAGTGGTGGTTGGAGATACAGTTATATTAGGAGGATGGACACGGGAGCAGTTGTGAGAAAAGATTCAAAGAGGAAGGTTATGATTAAGACCAATCTGGAGACGGTATCAGGGGCCCTCCACAGACTCGATGTAGAAGGTAATGAGTAAAGAAATGTTGCATCATTCTCAGTTTAACAGTTTTCATTATTGAATGAATGAAAACAATACATAATGGTAAAGGTAAAATAGAAGATAATATAATCTTTTGTGAAATGAGGGTAGACTGTTGGATCACAATGAGTTAGAAGTAACTCTAAGACCTATAGGTGAAGGTACCTAGTAGGTGGTTGAGTATATTAATCTCTAGAGAGAGCACTCTAGGCTGAAGATATGGATATCCAGTTGAATAGCGTATGACTCAACAACCTCATCTCTAGTCCTTCCTTTTTATAATCATTGTAAATAAGACCACTCCAGGAGGCTAAGTAGTCAAGAGGAGAGAATGTAGAGTAGAAACTACTGAACTCCAACATGTAGGATGGGAAAGAGGACCATGAGAATGAAATACATTTAGAAGTCATAATCAGAGTAGCAGGAGGATTAATTAATACATGAGAATGACTTAGAATAGTCTGTTGAGGTATTGTTCAGAAAGGATCAATAATTCAACACACCCAGGTGCAAATGAGGGTCAAGTGATAAAATCTCTCTCAGACAGAGGATTTGCCATTAGAAAGTCATACACATCCTTAATCAGAAAATGCTGGGCACTCTTCCAATTACTTTACCAGGAAAATTTCATTTAATACATACAATAACTAATGAGGCAGACAATGTATTTTTAATTTTACAGATGAAGAAGCAGTGGCTTAACTGACATACAGTCATATAACTAGTGGTAAAACAATAAAACCTTGGAAAACTAATGTTAAAAAGTAATGTCCAAATAAGCAAACCCACTGTGCCACTCATTGACACATAAAATTATTTTCAATTCAGCACTTCATTGTTTAGTTTTGTTTCATCTCCATTTTTTTTAGAAATACGAATATTAATTCTTCAATGCTATTCAAAAATATCCTTGGAATAGTGAATCATACCACATGACTGTGTGTTTCCCATGATTTTAGCTCAAAACAAGTTACCCAGAGATGTCCTATAAATTCCGCTAAATAAATTATATTGAAGAGTAGTGAGTATTTAGGAAAGTAGAGTAAGGGTAGACCAGCCAGTATGCCCTCCAGTGACTTGGGTAGCAAATCGAAAGAGCAATGCAACTATGGACTATGCTCCCTGGTTCTAAGCACTAATCATTATGTGTCTCTAATGATTTATGTGTGAAATTTTCAAGATGGTAAAAATAGACCACACAGTAACCTTAATAAAACTGTAACAGGCTAATAATGCATACTCTATCCTTAATGCATGAGAAAGCAGACCACAGGAGTGGCATGAAAGAGGTCGAACTCACATCTCTGGTGGACAGTTCCTTTGAGCTTAGAGTCTGGAACAAACTAGTAGAAGGAGAATACTTTTAATTTTCCACCTAGTAAATAAATCACCAGTTGTTTTATATTTTAAAGCATCTGAACAGTACCCCAGGGCTCTGTAAAAGCTTTATTCTCTAGTTCCATTGGCACATAAGCCATTGTCTTAATTGAGTACATAATCACCTGCATAAACAGGTCATAGATTTTGCACTTTTCTAAACAAATGGGCGCACAGATAGTTTCTGCATAAAACCAGCTGCCATGGCACCATTAGAGAAGAAATAAATCTTACCATCCTGATGACAGCCTGTGCAACCGAAACTAGGCAATATAGATGGCTTTGAGAAAATGGAATCTTGTATTCTTTGACAGTGCAATTATTACTCTCTGTCAGCTTATTCTACTTTTTCATAAAAATCACTTAATGCTTCACCAAGATATTACTTTTGCCATCAAATATCACTTTTGGAAATGTTAATAATTTAGAAACTTCTATATTAAAAATGGCTAATTCTCTAAGTGCAAGAGACGCCATTACCTGAGTCCCCCCAACCCTAAAAATTGGAACAGTTCAGTTCCAATCTAGGATGCTAGAGAGAAGAAGGAGCTGCATTAGCATTGACTGTCTCATATTTGGAAACCAGAGAGTCAACAACTCAATGGCAAAGAATTTAGGGAATTCTAAGCTTAGAAGAGAGGGGTTTTCTCTCCAGCAACAGATGTATATGCTTATTTTTTAAAACTTAAATCTGAAGCCTTGTCTTCACTGCCTATGGAATTTTTAAAATTTTTTTGTTACACAAAGTAAAATTCACTGTTTTTCAGTATAGACTAAGGAAGAGTTTTTATCAACAGTTTAATCTTGTATCCACCTAAACAACTGAAATACAGAGCAATTCTGTCACACACACACACACACACACACACACACACACACACACAATTTCTTTGTACTATCTTTATACCTATTTCTACTCCAAACTCCTAGCAACCACTGCTCTGATATCTGTTCCTGTAGTTTGTCTTCTCACTGTTGTGTAAATTGTAAATTGAATTGTACAATGTAATCTTTAGTGTCTGGATTTTTTCACTTAGAATCACGCATTGAGATTCATCCACATTGTGTGTATCACTAGTTCATTATTTTTTCTTGATGAATATTATTCTTATCTATAGAATATTACAGCTTGTTTATGCTGAAAAATGCATTTGCAATGCTCTGATGGCAATGATAATAATGACATCTAGTATTGTGTGAATACTTCGTCTATGTCAGATATTGTTCTCCTCTATCCACATGCCACCTCACTTAATTTCTTCTTCATATGAGTTTTAGGCAACATCACAGTACTCTAATTTATAGAAGAAAAGGAAGAGAAGGTTATATCAAGCAGCCTCCCCGGGGTTACAGGATTTATAATTGTCAGAGTTTGTGTCGGAACATGGTCCATCTTCTATTGTACCTATAATCATAAATTCTTTCCCAATAATAGTTAGCAGTTATTGAGCATTTCCCCCAGGGTCATGTCAAACATTTTATCAATTTGTTTCCACATGAATAAGCATGAATCGAGGAAATTGAGACTTATAGTGATTATGACGCCTGATGGAAATCATCCTGATAATTATTGTCTAATTTTCAACCAAATTGTGAAAAGTAAATCTCATTATCTTTGACAGTATTTAGCTTTGATCAGTTTCTGGATTTCAATACTATTTTTGTTTCCTCTTAGGACATTGTGTTTCTAATTCAACTAATCATGCACAACGCCTTTGGCAGTTGGAATAACTTGTTGCCCATTGGTACAAATCATCTTCCAGGCTTAAAGATTAGATAATAAAATATATTTGGTACAAGGAAGAACTTCATCTTTATCTTGATGTATCCATCTTTAGGGAATATAAAGGATAAAAACAAATCTATCCTGAATCAAACTACTTGGAGTTGACATGTGGAAACATTTTTTATATTCATTTTAACTTCAGATTGTTCCAAAAGAGATAAAATCTTATTCCAGAGCAGAGATTAAGGTAAATTGCTGTAATATTGATTATGTTATCACTTTAACATTGATTACTGTAGAATTAGAAGTAATATTCTGCATTGAAATGGCTAAATGGAGGGTGTGATTTTTATTTTTCAACTCTATAATAATGTCATTTCACATCTCTAAGAAGGAATTGAAGTACTTCATGTATTTTAATTAACCCTCACTCTATGGGGGAATATTAATTTTATTAAGATTTAAAATATAGAAGGTAAATTCAAATTCTCAGGGTCAAAGTCATGACCTGCTGGTAATATTAATGTGGTGGAAACAAAAAAAAAAAAAAAAAAAAAAGTAAGAAAAGGAAAAGAAACAATACCCAGTAAGCTCTGCAGGCTGACATTTCAACAAAAAAATGTAACCTTCAACATACCAGGAGTCTTTTGGATTATTCATTTTTCAATAAATTTCTGTGCAAGAACTCTATCTTGAACATTCTTTTCCACATCCCTTCTAGATTCATTTATAGTATGTAACTGTGGAACGAGGAAATATGGAGGGTGTATTTCTTTTTGAACATCGTTAAATATTCTGTTTAAATTTCCAATGATTCCTAATGAGAGCAGCAGATACCTGATTTTGAATCCCACATAGATTCATTTGGGTCATTATAAGAGTAATACCATGGGACAAAAGTGTTCTCAGTCTTAACATGGGACAGAAATTAGAGCACTGTTCCTAAGTCTTCATGTTAACAGTCAGTTATTTGCAACTTTCCACTCAATATGCGGGTGGATTATTGAAGGTAATTAGAGATGTCCATTATGAACTCTTGTCTTAAAGAGTTTGAATTAAGATTTTCTGCCTCTTGTGGTTGATTTGACTAGATGCAAAGCAAGGCCTCATCCAGATACAAAAATCTAAAGAGAAACTTAAAGTTTATGTATTTAAAATACATAATTCGATAAGGGTTTTTTGTTTGTTTTTTTGCCATCCTAAAAATTTGTAAGTATATAATTCAGTTGTATTAAGTATATTCACTTTTTTTGTGTAATGGATCTACAGAATTATTTCATATTGCAAAATTAAAACTAAAACCATGAAGCACCTCCCCATTTTCTCTCTTCCCTATACCCTGTAATTACCATTCTTTCCATTTCTATGATTTGTCTGATCTCATAAAAGAGTTCTATTTATTTATCCTTTTATATAATTAACTTTTTTCACTTAGTATAGTTTCCTCAAAGGTTATTCATGTTGTAGCAGACAAAAAGATTTCCCTCCTTGATGAGGCTGAATGATATTCCATTGCATGTATAACTGCTTTGATTTATCCATTCATCCATTAGTGGACATTTGGATTGCTCCCACCTCCTGACATGATGAATAAAGCTGCTATGAATATGCTATGCAAATATCTTTTCAAACTATCATTTTTATTTATTTTGAATTTTTATCCAGAAGTGGGATTTCTGAATCTTAATGTATTTCGACTTCTAATTTTTTGAGGAACTTTCATATTAATTTCCATTGTGGCTGCACCATTTTACATGTCTGCCAACAGTGCACATGGGCTCTAAATTCTCCATATATTTGCCAACACTGGTTATTTTATTTTTTAAAGGTATAAAAGCCATCCTAATAGCCTGAGATACAGTTTAAACTTTCAAGCCTATAAAGATTATGAATTGGAAACCATGCAATTTTACTGGTTAATATTTTCATTTTGTTTCCACTTAAACACTTGACCTCGTTAAAGCCATGTCATGTCTCCTTGTTTTCTAAGAATTTAAGTGAGAATAACAATAACAAGAAAAAAATAATAATAACATACCCTGAAAACAAATGAGTTCTATAAGGTGGATTCTGCAGGTGGGTGGCCAGAACCCTGGGGTTGGTGGGGTGAAAGAATTCACCATGACTGAGCAAGTGATAGAAAGATGTATTCACTCTCCTAGGGAGGAGGTGGCAGCAGATCATTAGGGACTATGGTTTATATAAGGTCAAGTAAGGATGGCAGGTGGGAGGGAGGCACAGTGCCTTCCAGTTTCTCATGCAACTTTTGGGAGACAGTAGTTCTGAGGGGCTGAAGGTCTGGGATTCTGGAAAACAGGAAGCTTTTCCAGTTTGTCATGTAGGCTTTTTAATTTCCCAGGCAGCTTGGGGGTCTTGCATCAGGAATGTGGGTTCCAATTGACTAAGGGCTGTTACAGCTGATACCTTATTTTCACATGGTGATTTTCCATTGACCTAGGGCTCCAGACAAAATACCAGGTAGAATTATTTCATGGTCAGTCTCTCTTACAGGTTTTTGAATAATATATGCATTATATGTTATATAATTTTATCTCTATAATGCATGTGTATATCTATGTAAGGATATGTAGACAAAAATATAAATATAGACGATTATATGTGACAGATGATTTTAAGGGAATGAATACTTATATGTCCTTAAGAGAGAGAAAAGAGATGTTTAATAGCTTCCTTTGCAGATTTTCCTACATAACTGTCTTCCTTTCTCTTTTTCACTTCCTACACCATGAGATCATCTCCCACATTAACTCTCTATTTAAAGTTTTGGTCTCAGGGTCTAGGTGAATCTGACTAACTAATACAAGTAGCTAATTATTCTTAGCTATTCAGTTATAACGTTTATTAAAAATTTGCATTAGGAGAAATGCATTCAATGGACCTAGCACAGTTCTCGGCAATTATCTTTATTTCTGGTGTTACTGCTTTTATTGTCATATTTTATTGTCATGAAGTGTGAAGAATGATTGTTAATTCTTTATCATCCCAGCTCTCTCTGAAGAGGAAGAACGATGGCAGTGAGTAGACTACTATACAGTCAGAGGTTGAAAATCTCAGACCTGAATTAGAGCAATAGCAGCACAAGGGCGGTTTTCGCCATGTCTTTTTCTCCATGTATATTAGCAAATATAAAGACTGTGTTTGACAGTCTAATTTTTCCCTCCGCATCTTTTCTCCTAATCACTGGAAAATTAAAGAGTATTAATACTCCATGTTGATTCTGTGCAGGTTTAAAGAGTGTTGGACCTTACTAAGAGTGATTCCTGGAAGGAAGTGTGTGGATATTTGGAGTGTGGATGTTTCTAATAGGAGACCTGATTCAGACATGCTTATCTCCTGAGAATGGGTGAGGAGATAAATGAGTCACAGCCAAAATGCACTACGGGCTTGAAGCTGAGGCCTCCACTTTTCTTATGATAACCTGACTCAATGATTTCTTCCTGCTCTAGTCTATCTCAATCATCATCTGAATACTTTGCCTGGAGGATCAAACAGGAAAAGAAAGAACTGTCCTCTTCCCCTGTATGACAGCAACCTCTTTACACCTCAAGCTCCAACTCAATGCATCCTCACTGTCTCTCACCATTGCCAGCCCATAGATAAAAGTTTTAAAACCCAGCCTTAGTTTATAAACTTTTATCTCAGCCATTGAAAGGAGCAGCCAGCTGGCATTACTGAACACCTACTCTGTGCTTGTGCTAATGCTTGATGAATTCACTTACCCAACAAACACGCTGTCAATGACACATTTTGTTGCATTATAAGCCATCTTACACGTACTTGTTTAACACAAAAGCCACCAAGCCTCTGAAATTGATCAGAGGACATTGTGTTTAATGCCACCCTGGAGTGATGATGGTTTTAGCAGGTTTGCTACTGTCCTGGATCTTTACTTCTCTCCTAGTACCACACTCATCCCTCTGCATCTACTGTTTGCTGATTGTTCTAGGGTTACTGGCAATGCCCTGGGACATACACTGCTACGCAGTCACATAAATTTCCTGAAGTAATTTTTGAGACTCTTTGAGGTTTGCTCTGATCTTGGAGAAAAGGCTCTGAGTTATCTCTTTCCCTGTGTCAGCTGGTAACATCCTGACCTATGAGATATCTTCTTGTTCTTACAAGGTATGTGCATTCTATCTGCTTATCACCAAAAAGCCATTTGAGGGAAGAATGGTTTTAGGCTTAAGCTGCTTCATATCTCTTTCAGATAAATTAAGTTTATTTGGGGCTACTGCTGGTCTCTCTTCTACTAGAAACTGCTTCTAGCTCCTGCAGAAATTCTCTGAGCTACCGATCTAGAGCAGACGCAGCAACTAGACAAGCAGTCAAAGAACAGGCAGTACCATCAAGGATCATGGTATTCCAACTACCTCCACCCCCAACATACTCGGCCCAGGAAAAGGAAGGGCACACCAGGAAGGGGAAATGTAACAAAGGAAGGGTGGTGGTGCTCCCAGACCACAGGACCTATGTGCCAGAGCACCTAACACATCGGGCGGTCCTTCAGCAGCATGAACCTACCCACCGAGGAAAACTGCTCTGGAAAACTTGTTGAGCTGGTACTACCTGAATGCTCCATCCCTCTGCGCCTCCATTGTTCACAGAACAAAGCCCCGACAAGGTCCTGTGAGGTCAACAGGAATTCAATGCTGTGACCAGACTCCCTTTGAAGATTTAGAGGTAGATTTACTGAGATAGGACCAAGCAGAGGGAATAAATATCTCCTAGTCTTTGCATCTTCTCAGTGGGTCAAATCATACCCCACCTGTACAGAAAAGGCCAGAGAGGTAGCCAAGGCACTGCTAGTAGACATTATCTCATGATACGGGATGCCATTGACTATAGGGTCTGACAATGACCCAGCTTTTGTAGCAGAAGTAATGCAGCAGGTAGCTAAGGCCATAGGTATCCAACGGAACTTACGCACAGCCTATCAGCCTCAGAGTTTAGGAAAGGTAGAAGACATGAACTGGACCCTCAAACCTCAAAGTTATGTCAGGAAACTAGTCTACCCTGGACAGACATATGGCCCTTAGTCTTCTTACAGGTACACTGTGCCCTTAAAGCCAGAATAGGAATGTCCCCTTTTGCAGTTCTGTATGGTAGGACTCCCCACTTAAGTAGACCTAAGGGCGACCTAAACGAGCTAAGAAATTTAGAAATCCAGAAACAACTGCAGGGACTAGGAAAAACAATCCTTGAAGTAGGATGGGTAACAGACTGCTGGTCTCCTTAGGAATAACTGTATCCTCCTACAGACCAGGGAACCAGGTGTGTGTGAAGAACTGGAAAAAGGAAGCCCTGAAGCTGACCTGGAAGGGGCCCTATCCGGTCATACTAACCACCCCCACAGCTCTTAAGTTTGCACGTCTGAACACCTGGATCCACCATTCTCAGATTAAAGCAGCCCACTGGAGTGGAAGGAGGACCCCTCTGAACACCATCCAAGCTGACATGCACTCTGGAAGAGACTCAAGGAGACCGATGACCTTCCCAACTCATCAGCAGATGCCGAACGTGAACCTGTTTATCATTCTCATTTTGTTCTGGGCCCTACTCCTCCCCTTTGTTCCTATTCACCAGCACTGTGGGCCCCTTGAGGGCCTATTGCTTCTCACCCAACGAAGATCGCTGGTACAGCAGATCCTTTTCTGTCATCATGCTGCTCTACTGCTGAAATATATCTCTGACACCCTAAGCATGTTTCCCTCATTATTTCTTATAGCTCTCCCCTTTTTCCCTGATACCTTGACTGGCAGGCCAGGATACCAGCCCTACAAACATAGTCTATTAGAAGACTGCAAATGTTTTAACAAGGGTCAGAATCAGAATCTCACAGATTATAGCATAAATTGTTACTCACTTGCCAGGTACTGTAAATGGCAAGAAGGAATATATGTGACAAGCACAAATAGACACACCATAAGAGGGTAGACTGCCCATTACCAAAAATATAACTGTATAGGTATAGCATATCAACCAATATTCTGGGGATTCCAAAACCTGAAGGCAACTAAGAGGTGCCTAAAACCTCCAGGCCAGACAGAACAGGGCCTAGAAAACCTCATCATCTAGACCTTCAATTGTATCAGACTTTAATTGCCATCCACTATATTATAAATTTTACTAATCTGAACTTAGTCAAGGCCTGCTTGTTATGCATGTCTTTAACTTCCCCCAGTATCTAGCTACTACTGTTCCTGGAGAGATTCTTACTAATCTCTCCTTGGGACTCAAGGACACGGAGTTTATCTCCACCACTACATATGCTGAATTAAAACATAAGGCTCCTATTTGTTTCCAAAACAGCAAAGGGACAGAGCTAGTAGGGCAGACTCCAGACATGTGGTGTAATAGTACCATAGATCTAGAAGGGAGCCAAACTAGACCCTGGTGTCAGCTGGCACCTGGGGTCTTTTTCATTTGTGGGACAAGAGCCTTCTGTGTCTCCCCAGTAATTGGACATAAAGCTGTATCCTCACTTTCTTAACACCTCAGATTAACATCATACCTGGAAACCAGTCCCTTGAAGTGCCAGTAACTACCTTCTCTAGGCCAAAGAAAGCTGTACAGGTCATACCTTTCTTATTTGGGCTAGGAGTTAGCAGCTGAGTAGGAACAGGGGTAGATGGACTAGCAACTCCGCTTCCTTCTATCTGACACTCTACAAGCCTAACTGACAACATCCAAAAGGTGACTCAATCTGTAGATGAATTCCAGAATCAGGTAGACTACTAGGCTGCTGTAGTATTACAGAATTGAAGGGGTTGAGACTTACGCACAGCCGAGAAGCAAGGCCTTTGTCTGTTCCTAAATGAAGAATGTTGTTTCTACACCAATAGGTCTGGAATTGTCAGAGACATAACCCGGCAACTACAGGAAGGAGTCAGGAAACTTCGAGAAAATACATCTGATCTCAGGAGCTCCTGGTTCAGGAACATCAACTAGTTAGCGTGGCTCTTGCCCCTGTCGGAGACTCTCCTTATATTGTTACTTGCACTCTTGTTTGATCCCTTCATCCTAAACCTACTCATCCATTTTATCTCCTCCTGCATAGAGACCTTGAAGCTTCAGATATCATTCTAGACCAGGTCACTGAACTGCCATTACAACCCCCTGGGAGAAGAAGACTCAAGCTGTTGAACCCCACTACTACTTCAGCAGGAAGCAGCCAGAAAGACTCATCACTCCTGTTCCCACCTCCAGTTTAGAGTTTCCTGTATAATCCCTGTAGAAACTCCAAGGCTGTAAATCAGCTTGAGGATAAAGGGGGCGGGGGTGGGGGTTTCTGGTAGAAAATGTTACCCTGACCCCAATGCAAAAGTTAGTCTGCTAAAGAATTTTCCACAGTACTATGGACATTGTAGCTATGTCCTGTTACCATACTACAGAGGCTGTAGCTACATCCTGCTTTCGTGACCAAGGACAAGCAAGCATAGCCTCCCTACTCTGCATCTGTGCATAACTGATAAGAGTTGCCAGTAGAAACCACACGTAGCCAAGGAGATGAATCTTTACCTCAGAGTATAAAAGGAGCTCCCCTAGACCCCCATTGCTCAGGTTTGGGTAACAATACCCCTGGGCCAGCGCCTGTGCTTGCAATAAAGTGCTGTTGAAGGACTGCTGTCTTCTGGATATGCTTCAGGTCATTTCTTTTCCTCAATACATTGGTTTCTAGAATGTGATTCTCTCTCCAGGGATCTCAAAATTATTGGAAAGGGTCTGTGGTGTCATATGCTTAGGTCATGATATTCATAATTGTTGTGACTACAAGAAAGATTTATGTTCCTTTAAATAAGATACTTATCCAGGGATGTTGTTTCAGTTTCATAATTTCTGAGAAGTCTACAGACTTTCAAAAATACATCTAAACAAGGCTAAAAGCAGTTTTCCAAAACTGTAAGGTAAGTTTAAACAGTTTAGCTAGATTCACTACCTTTAAATTTTTTTAAAGGATAATTATAAAGTTAAAGAGTGATGGCATAATCAGTTTTGTGCCTGGGTCATTACATTTATTTCACACAGAAGCTCGTCTTTACAGTTCTTCATGTAGTTATTCCAGATGTGACTTCTCATCATCTTGTGATTTGAAATTTGAAGACTGGACTGAACCTAATAAACAACTGTTATTGGACATTGGACAGCATGACTATATAACTGTGTTGTCTTAGAGAAGAGAAAAAAATGGGAGCCCTTTTGATAATCCAATCTCAAGTTTTTCCACCTAGAGACACTTTCCCAACCAAACTGAATGGGGGGACCATGTAAGGCAAGTGCAGTATTCTCATTGAGCTCACATGGTAATTCTAAAGCATCTGGAAATGAAGATGCTATAGAAGACTCCTTGAAACTTAGTTTGAAAATAAACATGAATTATAAATGAAGATGTAGCAAGATCTGGTGTTAAATGGCAGAAATTGAATACTGATAGAAAGCAATAGATTTATTCTGTATGATCCCAGTGACTAGAAAGATATTTCAAGTTTATATGAGAACTAACTTTCCAAATCTAGGATTGTTCAGCAATTGGACAGTTTATTTCCTAATTTGTTATAAGTTTCCTGTGACTAGAAAGAGATTCAAAACCAAAGTGTGATGGCTGCTTAGGCATTGCAGAGGACCGAAGGGAATTCAAGCATGGATTGGTTTTCGATTGAGTGAATTATAGAGTCCTTTATAGCACTGGGACTCTATGACACAAAAGACCAAATAATATGTGTAAACATAAGCTTCTCCACTGCACTTATACCTCAAGGAAAAGACAGATATCTTTCTGAGTCAGGTTTTACAAATAAAAAGAAATCTCATTTCATGTTAATAGTTATTTTTCAGCTCTGGAAGTTCTGTTTCCCATAAATATTTTTGGCAAACAACCAGTGAATCTAGCATGTCTTTGGACTTATCTATAGACCATTTCTAAATAGGTCTTTCCATTCTTGAGTAACGTTAACTGGAACCACACAACCAGAAAAAAATTGGCCAAAATTATACCACATGTGCCATTAAGATATCACTGGACCAGTGTTTTTAAAGTGAGCTACTTATCACTACTGTCTCTGGACCTCTGAATGTGGCTCTTTCAGCTAATATCCTCACCAAAATGGTTGCTACAATTTTCATATATTATTGATATTTTGATTCACTGGCTTTACAATCAAAGTTGGGTACAGTTTGAATCATTGGCCTAATGGAGGCTACATCCCTTCACCCAAACTATGAAAGAAGTTTGGAGAGTGAGTAGTATATTTTGCTTCTAGAATAGGAAGTGAGTTCTGTCTTCTTTCAATAATTTGGAGTTGGAAGTTACCCATTTGTAGTAAGCGAGTGCAGATGCTTTGTATGCATACTAAAAAAGCAGATTATGAAAAAAAAGCATAGGGATAAGTGAGACTATGCCTAAATGTTAATGTGGATCTCATCACATCTCTCTCAAAAGTGAGGAGTAGTATAACAATGTACCCATCTTCACAAGAGGACTAACCTGAGCATCCATGAGTCTTTATTGAATACCTCCTTTTACCTACTCATGCCAGCATTGTATTAGGTAGGTGGGACTCAGTTATCAGATAGACATGTGCCTGCATTGTTCAAGGTTAAATACTATATTTTTTCCTTTGGTCACAGCAAACTCAGCAACATTTTTTTTCCAACATCCTGTTCTGCAGCTTCCTTGGCGCTTTTTGCCTGAATGCCAAAGATTTGGGCATTGGTGTGGTGAGTCATACAAAAACTGGCAAAGGCCCTGAAGGCTTCCTCGTCTTTCTATAATCTGTATGAACCATTGGAAATAATGCTCTGCTGACTGATGGGACCAGTCACAGCCACACAGAAGTTCTACAAGAAGCAGAAAGCACTTCATCAGCTGAGTGGCCAACCAGAGATTAAATCTATGAGAAAAGAAATATGATAATTCTTAAAAATGCAAACCTACTAGTAGTTTATAAATATTAGGAGAATGCATAATCGAGGCTACGGCCTGAGCAAGGGATTCAGAGGAAGCATCTCTGGGAAAAGAACAAATACAGAGTTTAAAGAAAAAATAAATATTGGGAGGAGGAGAGAAATGGTCAATGAACTGTATCCCTCATGACACAGGGAAAGCATTTGCTAAGATTTCGAGGAGGCTAGAACAACTTTCCTCTGAGATCCAGAAAAAGTGAGCAATGGATGAATGACAGAAGATTTTGTGCAATTTCAGCATGTAAACAGGATAAAGCAATACTGAGTCTTAGAGAGCTTATTAAAGATAGAGACTTTTATCCTAAGTACTGCAGGAAGACACCAGCAAGCCTTAAGGAAAAGAGCTCTTCTTACAATCTCTTGTGTTTGGAAAAAGTAACTCTAACCTTAGTGAGGAGATTGGAAAGGAGGGTGTGTGAGTAATTACTGGAAAGCAACAAGGAAGCTGTCAGAGTCCTTTAGATAGAAGAGGATACTGCCCTGGCATAATTTTAAAACACTAAAGTTAGAAATAGAAATGTATTCATCCCAAGAGGAAGTGGAGGGTGAAGGGGGAAGTCTTAGTGAAGGAGAACAGGCAGCAGTTGTGAATTCTTGGAAGCCCAGATTAACACTATGTAAGGTATTAGTGAGACATCGGCCAGATCAGACTTTCCCCCAAATTCATTATCTGCTGCTATTTAATGTAAAATTTTGGCATGTAAAACCAAATAGTGCATCTTTACTCTTCTCTGGTAAAAGTTGAAGCATCCGTTTAATCCACTGACATTTTTACTAACTTATTTCCATTTTTCTATTTTAAGAAGTCACCTTTTATACATTTTAGGCAAAATAATTATTCACTGGAGATAATATTTTCCTAATCTACAATTATTTAATAAGTATAACTATTTAGAATGCTTAAAACCTAAAATCTGTCTGATAATTTTTTTTTTATATCTATTTTTTAAGGAAAGTTACAGACAGGAATGAAGGCAAGCAGGCAGGCAGGGAGAGAGAGGAGGAAAAAGCTTTACTTTATTTAGTTGTTCATCTTGTTTGTTCCTCCAGGTCCTGGGTTGAGAACCTGGGTCCTTATGCAGTGACTTGTGCAGGAGAAGACTATGGACTTACCCACTAGGTTAGCAGACCATACCAAATATATTTTATTAAATAAATATAGTAATTTCAGCTCAAATTATTTACGTTGCGTGTGATACGTTTTAGTTGGTCAAGAAGCTCCGGTGTTTATTTTTAGATGTGATCCCTTCTGGCACAGATCCCTTCTGATAGAGTTGATACGTGTCTTCAGCAATGATGCAGGATTTGCGCCATGCCTTGTTTTTCATGGAGTGTGGATGTGTGTGTATGTTGGAGTGGGGAGTGTACAAGTATGCAGAGTGTGATTTGTCATGGAAGACAACTGTGTTTCACCAACAGGTAGCCTGATGCTGAGTAACTGCATGTGAGCTCAGTAGCAAGGAGTTGGTTGTCTATACGATGTGAATTCTTTCCCACACTGATACTGTGACCCAAAATATTCCTCTCCAGTCACTCAGTCTTTGCATTAACTAGAAATGCTTCTTAGAGAGGTATCATGGGGGATTCAGATCAGCTCATTAATGCTCAAATGGAGACATAATTACCACATCTTCAACACTTGCCAATGGGGCAGAATAATTCAGAATCCAAGTCAGATTTGAGGGATGATATTTCAAAAGCACACAGATGGGTCTAAGGTACTTCTGGGAACTATAGCAGACAAATGCAGGATGCTGGATACTTACTATTTAGTCATTCTGATTGTAAAAACAGATACTATAAAGCAAGTCTAACTAATTTCACAAAATTACCAGAACCAGCCATGCTTCCTCTCTTGACAATCATCCCAAAGTTTATTTTGGCTCACTGTTTTAGATTCAGATTTTCATTCCTTCAGAGGACAGCATTTCTTAAAGTATAGTATTCAGTACTCATAAACATCATTGGGGAATAACATTCACCACACATTTATAAGTAAAATAAACTACTGATTATTTTAGAGAAATTAGAGGAAGGGGTCTGAGTACATAGTCAGGTACCATCTCTGAAAGCTAAATGTTACTGCATTTGCTCTTCAACTCCCTTCAAGGCTGACTGGGAGCTCAAAATCCTCTTTCCTGTCTAAGCTAAAAATGACTCACACTTGGCATGAAGTATTCTGTATCTCACTTTCTACACTTAATCACAAACAAAAATGATCCAACAAATCAGTTTTCCACAAGAGGGAAGCTGGTGCTTCTTGTCAAGGGGAAAAATTTTCTCTGCCTCATTTTCCTGTTTCCTTTCCTGGATTATGTGCTGCAGGAGAACCAGACTAAGTCAGCTTTACTCTTGTATTCCCAATAACATCTAGCACATATTTCTGGGAATAATTTATGGAACAATAGATGAATAAACAAAGTTAATGACTTACCTTTGCGTAGCATCATTAACCTGTGGAAGTGGTTGGAGTCTGTCATATTTTTAATCAATAAACATTGTCAAGGCTTTGGAGAATCATTCAAGGTAATGTGGGTGAAGGAAAGCACTGTGCGTACACGAGGCAGAAAATAATCATCGTTAGTAGACAGTATATGCGAAATGGAATAATATGAGATACAAGATCAGGTAAGTACAAGCTGGAGTTCCATAGGTACTCATGGAAAAAACAGAGGCAAAGGACTTGGGGCTCATATCTGTAAATAATAAGGAGTCACTGTAGGCTCATGAACAGAAGAGTGACCCGACATCAACCTTGATTACTTCTAATGAAATAAATACCTCCTGTATAGCCAACATTTTCATATATATGATTTAACCTTCCAACTTTCCTGTAGTGGGAGCTTACCCTATGTTTCAAAGATAAAAGAAGTTCACGGAGTCTGAACAGCTTTCCTGAGGTCATAAAACAAGGAAATGAGAGAACTGAGAACTATCTCAGATCTGCTACCTCCAAGACTAACAACATTTTAAGAAAGATTACTTAGTAGGGTATAAGGAGGAACAATTTTAATGAAGCTTAGAAGAAATGGTGGGAAGTAGGAGTGAAACTGAGTATTTGAACACTCCTGAGTAAACACTAAGAAGCACCCCCAGGCCTTCGGTCTATTCTGAATTATTTAAATATCGGGGTAGATAGCAAAGAATAGTCTGTGAGACTGTCTAAATTCTCTGGGCATCTCCTTGTTCTGGGCTGTGAATTGTGTCCCAAAGAAATCATGGCAGGAGCTGCTAAGATGGGAAATGAATGATTCATCCTTGAACACTAGCCAGTGCTACCTTACAATTTGTTTCTAAAGAATTTCTTGGTTGAGCTTATGTTCGCTTTGAAGTTTCTTGATTTCCTTCTGTGCTTCTAATACGTGGTCCCACATAAAAGTTAGGGAAAGAAAGGGTGAGAGAGACAAAGTAAAAAAGAAGTAAGAGAGGGAGCCATACACAAAGGCTCTAACTGGCCAGTGACCATATATTTATATGGGCACAGAGCAGAAAATATCTCTAGAAGTCAGACATTTCTGTGGGAGTCTGTGTGGGCCCCCATATCAATATGTTCATAAGAGAACATTGAGCTCCACCAGCTCAGGCTGCCATTTTGATTCAAGCAAAATGGGAACCACTCAGAGCAGATGCTGGGAACAGTTTCCGGATGATTTCTGGTAAGCATAGCTCTCTTGACAATTCCTTAAGGTTTATTTCTCTCCCTGTTCTCCAAGCACTGCACACTCATTGTTTCTTTTTGGACGAGATATTTCACTCTCTGCCAGAAATAAAAAATGGTCCTAACTATTTATACCATCTTCTGCAATAGATGCTAAGAACATAGAATCTTAGATCCTACTTGAGGATCTAAGATACCTTAGATACCATGAGGGTACTCATAGAAGCAAAGAAGATGATTGGATTCACATGGTTAGTTTTAGATATATTTATCCTTAATAACACATTTTTATGAGCTGGTACTGGATTAATCATATATGTTACCATTAGTCTTAAAACTGTACCTTTAAGTAAATGTCATTTTCCTGATTTTCAGTAAAAGAATTTAAGAATCATAAAGATGGGATAACTTGTCTAAGATCACACAACTCATGTGTGGTAAAATTGGAATTAAAACCAGTTTATATGTCTCTTAAATTGTAACATTATCTACTGCACCACAGAATACTTAAATTTTAACCATTAAAATATAGAGAGGTGGGTGTCAAGGCGAAGGCTTTGCTTGGCAGTCAGAAAACTGAGTGTCTATTACCAGATCATGCGTTGTTGAAGGTTATATTTTTGCTTTTTCCATAACTGATATGTCTGAGTACTTTTCCTCAGAAAAAGAGACATCTGTAACAAAGTTCCATATAATATATTATTTTATAATATTTTACTGTATGAGTTAATTGAAAATTAAATCAAGATTTTATTTTTAAGTATTCAAAGCTATATCTATCAAGAATTTCCTTCTCAGATGCCACACAACAAGGATTCAAACATGAATGGAAACTGGATATTCTTGGCTTCCATAGTATAGAAGTAAAATGATATCATTCCTAGGATCATAGCATTTCTTGTTGTATTTTAGTGGAAAAGAAGGTCAGGATATGATGATAGGTTGCAACAAACTGGAAATAGGATAGCAAAGGACCAGAGCTCTACCTCTAAATCTTCCACTATCTCCCTGAGTGACCTATCAAGGGAGATTTCTTGCTTTAAATCTCAACGGAGTCACCCATAGAAAGAATGTTTTGTTTAATTCACATTTATAGCTACTAAAATTTCAGACAAAATTACTAGCAAACTTAAATCCTTATTCGATAAAGGCTAAATATAAATGTATATGGAAATAAATTATTCAAACCCTCGATGAATTACTACTTTATTTGTAGGTATTATCTACACTTGGTAAAGGAAACTCTGGGGGCCAAAATGAACCATTAGTAAAGAATAAAGTATCAGTAATAACCTTAGCTCTGAATCAGAATGGGCTATTCCAGGCAGTAAATTCTCAAATGATCAGTTAACATAGATTTCTCTTGGGAACATAGTCTGACTACTACAGAGTTCAAATTGTTTTTAATAAACTTTACTCTGAACACAAGAATATTAATATACCGAAGATAAGAGATACTAAGTTGAAACCCAGTTAGTTATAATGGCTACAAAATCTTAACAGCGATGTTATTGCTTTGGCTGCTATGATCGTACAGTATAATATAACAGGATATTAAGGTTGTCAGTCTAGGAATACCAGGAGCATATGAATTGGGTTCCACAAAGTCCTGTTAACACAGGTAGCATTTACATAAACACAACCTTTTTTTTTTTTTTTTTTTGGTCTTACAGGCAAAACTCAATTATATTACAACCTGTATATAAAATTAAAAAGCTCTGAATAGCTGAAGGTTAGGAGAAACAAATTATAAGACCTGGAAAACTGAGCAGCCATGGTGGTCTCAGATCATACATCTATAATGGAGGATAGTAGTCCTTTTGGAGCAAATTAAGATAAAAATTCCCTAAACTTGAACAGACACATCAAAGGTTTCCAGCTTTTCAAATTTCTTTATTGAAGTAACAATGGTTTATAACATCGTATATACCTCAGATCTACAGCATTACAAATCAATGTCTGTATATATATATATATATATATATATATATATATATACGTTATGATGATACTTAAAAGACTAGTTTCTATCTTTCATCATACCAGTAACCTCCGTATTAATTTACCCACCTCTTTCCATTCCCTTGCTTTTCGGTTACCTCTATCTTGTTCTTATAGTTTGAGGTTTTTGTTGCTGTTGTTCATTAGTTTTATTTCTACCATATATAAGTGAGATTACACAGTATTTGTCTTCTTTATCTGATTGTAACACTATTTGATTTAGCATGATAACGTCAATGTTCATTCATGCAATTGAAAATAGGATGTTATTTATATATATGCATATTTATATACATATATATCATTTTATTATTTCTTGTATATATATCTGAATAGCAGTCTACTGTGTACGCATACCACACCTTCTTTAACCTGTCATCTGTCAATGGGCACTTAGATTGTTTCCAATGCTTGACTGTTGTGAATAACACTGCAATAAACTTGTAAATACAGATAATATCTTTGAGTTAGTGTTTTTATATTCTTCTGGGGAAACATCCAGAAGTGGGATGACTGTATCATATGATAGCGCTAATTTTAATTTTTTGAAGAATCTTCATTGTTTTCCATACTAACTGCAGCAATTTTCATTCCTATCAACCGTGTAGAAGTGTTCCCTTCCCTCTGCATCCTCCTCAACACTTGTTTCTTGTCCTTTGGTTAGTAGTCATTCTCACAGGAAAGAGGCAGCATTGATGGTTGTAATTTAATTTCTCTAACAATAAGAGAGTGAACACTTTTCATGAGCTTGTTGGCCTTGTATAGGTGTTCTTTAGAGAGATATTTGTTCAGATCCTCTGCCCATTTTTTAAACAGTTGTATGTTTTATTGTTGAGTTACATGATGTTTTCTGCATTTTGGATATTAACCCCTTTCCAATGCATGACTTTTAATATTTCTCCCTCATTCATAGAATGTCTTTTAGGGTTTTCATTATTTTTTAAATATTTATTGAAGTTACATTAATTTGCAAAACAATATAGACCCATATGTGCAGGTTCAGTATCTGTCAAATATATGGCAATACACCACCACAAAATCACCATAAGTTGCTCACCATTGTCCATTAAACCCTTACTACTTGTTTCTGCCCCTCACCTGTTTCCCCACTAATATGTTCAGTTCTATCATCTCTGATCACAATTTCTTTCACTACTTTCACTATGCAGAAACAGTTTAGTTTCATGTAGTCCTGTTTGCTCAGTTTGCTTTTATTCCTCTTGCCATTGTCATGAAAAACTCAGTTATCATTAAGGTGATGTTAAGAAGTATATCACCTATCTTTTCTTCTATGTATTACATGATAACAGGTATCATATTCTTTAATCTATTTTAATTTTTTTTTTTAAGAGAGGAAGGAAGGGAGGAAGGAAGGGAAGGAAGAAGCATTTCACTTATTTATTTGTTTTTCTATTTTGTTTTTGTTTTTGTTTTGCCCTGGTCGCTGGTCTTGAACACAGGTCTTGCCTATACTCCAGGTAACTCAGCTGCCTGAACCAAAGGGTATTCCCTGAATTCATTTTTATGTTTCACATTAGATTTTAATTTAGTTACGTTCTTTTGCATGTAGCTGTTGGGTTTTCTCACCATCATTTATTGATGAGACCATTCTTGATCCATTATATGCTCTTGACTCATTATGAATTAATTGTTCGTGTATGTGTTAGTTAATTCCTGGGCCCTCACTTTCATTGCATTGATATATGTGTCTATTTTTATTCTAATACAATGGTTTGTTGTTTGTTTGTTTTTTTATTACTGTTACTTTGCAGCATATTTCAAAGTCAGGGAGAATGTACCTCCATTTTAATTATTTTTAATTAGGATTATTTTGCTCTTTAGGGTCTTTTGCAGTTCTAAATAAATTTTATGATTTTTTGGTCTGTGAAGGAATTTTGGTATTTTGATTGGTAGAGTATTGAATCTGCGTATTGCTTTTGGTAACAATATTTTAATGATGCTAATTCTTGCAATTCATGAGCAATGAGTGTCTTTATTTCTTTGTGTCTTCTGTTTCTTTCAACAATGTCTTATAGCTTTCAGTGTACAATTCTTTCACCTCCTCAGTTAAATTTATCCCTTGGTATTGAATTCTTTTTAATTTAGTTGTAAATCAGATTGTTTTCTTGCATACATTCTCTCTCTCACTCATTCTCCCCCCACCCCCAGCTCTCTCTCTTCCCCTCTCCTGGTTCTTCTTAGTTTATATTGAAATACAAGGAATATAAGAGATACATGTATATTAATTTTTAAAACTGTTTATTAATGTATTCATTTATTATTTTAATACTATTAAATGTTATTTTAATAGTATTTTAATACTATTTTACTGGAATGTTTGAGATTTTTCTATGTATATTATTGTATCATTTGCAAATAATTATAGTGTTGCTACCTTTCTAATTTATATACTTCAGGCTAGGACTTCCCATGTTATGCTGAATAGTAGTGGTGTAAGTAAAAATCCTTGTCTTCCTGATTTTAAAGGAAAATTTTTGACTTTTCCCCTTGAGTACAATATTGGCAGTGGGTCTGTCATATACGGCATTTGTTTTGTTCAGGTACTTTCCTTCTATATACATTTTGTTGAAGATTTTTATCATGAAGTGATGTTGAATCTTATCAAATATTTTTCTTCATTTTTTGAGATGATATGATTCTTGTCCATTCTTTTGTTAGTGTGGTAGATCACAATAATTAATCTGCATATATTGCAACCCTCTTACATTACTGGAATATATCCAAGTCGATTATGGTGTTTAGAAATTTTAATGTGTCATTGAATTCTGCCTGCTATTATTTTGTTGGGGATTTTCCATTAATTTTGTCAGAGACATTGGTTTATAGTAATCTCTGTGATGTTCTTGTTTGAAGTCAGGTTTATGTTAACTTCATAATAGGTGTTTGAAAGTTTTCCTCCTTTTACTCTTTTAGAGGATTTGAGGAAGGATAAATATTATTTGAATGCTTGATAGAATTCACTAGTAAAACCATTGTTTTTTGGCTTTTGTATTTGGGAATAGTTTTAATTGCTATTTCATTTTCCTTATTCATGATTGGTCTCTACAGATTTTCTATTTATTCCTGATTCAGTCTTGGAATATTGTATGTTTCAAAGAATTTGTTCATTTTTTCTAGCTCTTCCATTTTTGCCATGTATTTGTTCATAATCTCTTTTATGGTCCTTTACATCTATGTAGTATCTGTTGCAACTTTTGCTTATTGTTTTATTTATTTGACTTTTCTCTCTCTTCAATATTAATTTGACTAAAGGCTTGTCTATTTTGTTTATATTTTCAAAGAAATAGTTCTATATTTCATTGATCATTTGTGTTGTCATTTTTGTGTTCATTTTGTTTGTTTAGATTCTAATTTTTATTGTTTCGTTCCTTCCACTATTTTTTCAGAGGTTTGATTGTATAGACACGTTTCTTCACAACATAGTGAACATAATTGCTCACAAATGTTGATGCCTTTTAGTTTAGGTAGTTTGCAGAAAATAATCTCATTTTCTAAAAGCTAGAGAATTTCTAAAAGTTCAGCCTAAATTGATATGGGTCACAATCAAAACATTAATAAAATTAAATCTAGCTGGGCTGTATACATGAGTCTATATGTATATATTTAAGAAAACAAGCATAAATACCAGATGAAAATTTGTACACCAACACGAGCCTCATTGCACAGGACACATTTCAGTTGTGCATAATTCATATGTTTTATTAACTAGGTGAGTGTCAGAAATCAACTGTTGCATCAGTGTGCTATATCATAGATTTTTCTTCTGTGCTAAAATAGTATATGAATTTCTCAAACAAAAGCTTCTATTTCTACAGTTTGTTTTTCTTTTCCATATTTGTGTTATTCATTATATAATTTCTTATGTCTTCTACTAAACTTTTCTTTAACTCAGTTTTTTTTTTATCTTTTTCGCTACATTATTTCTTTTATTTACAGGATTAAATGAATTTTAGGATAGTGAATTGACACCTCAGTCTGTGTTTATTTCACCACGCCCACCACCGCTTTTCTAGTGTCCTATAGTCTCCTTTCTTGCTTTCCCCCAAACCTCAGAGAGCCACAGCTTTATGTCCTGGGATTTTGTGGAAATCTGCCTGTTTGTTTTGTTTATTTATACTCTACATTTAAGTGAAACCATCCTGTACTTCTCATTTTTCTTTCTTCCTTATTTTTAGCATAATTCCCTCCAGTTCTGTCTATGTTATTGCAAAGTGCACAATGTCATTTTTTTAACAGCTTCATAGAATTCCATTGTATATATAGACTCATCTTCTTTATCCAGTCATTTGTTGATGAGCATTTATGTTGTTTCCATGTCTTGGCTACTGTGAATTGTGCTTCTATGAGCATAGGTTTGCAGAGGTTTTTTGTTTGTTTGTTTTTGTTTTTTCTGATTATTGATTTTGCATCCTCTGGGTAAATGGAATTGCTGGATCTAATGAAAGATCCATCTTTACTTTTTGAAGAATCTTCATACTGTATTTTATCAAAATCATGTTGTCAAGTATTGACATATTTGTGAATTTTTTTATATTTGTTCTATTGGTTAATTTCTAGTTTAATAGCATTGTAATCTAAAAAGATGCTTACTGATATTTCAGTTGCTATAATTTATTGAAAATGTTGTGTGCTAACCTATATGTTATATTGAGAATTTTGATGTGCACTGGAAAAATGTGTATTCTGCTATTTTGAGGTAGAATGTGTCATAAATACCTCTGTCTATATCATGTAATTTTTCACTTTAGGTAATTGTTTCACTGTTATTTTTCTGTCTGGGTGATCTTTCCATTGTAATAAGCAGGGTATTTAAGTCTCCTGCTAATATTGTGTTACTGTAAATGTCTTCTTTTAGGTCTATTACTATTTGTTTTGTATATGTTAGTACACTTATGTTGGGTGCATATAAATGATATGTCATTCTGCTGTACTGATTCCCCTTTTACTAAAAATGTCAATTTTTGCCTTTTTTTTTTGGCTGTGAGTATTTTACCTGTTGTAAATACAGCAGTTCTTACCTTTTTAGATTGTCCATAAGCTGTGTATATCTTTACCCATCTCTTTTGTTTAAGTTTAAATTTGTTTTAAGCAACTCCCTTTTGGGCAGTATATAATTTTATATTGATTTTAAATCCATCCAGTCAAGCAGCTTTTTGATTTGTGAATTCTGTTCATTCATATTTAGGGTGATTATTTATATCTGACTGCTTGCTACTGTCATTTTGTCTTTTATGTTATGATTCTATTTACCACATTTTTCATTATTTTTTGTCTTCCTTTTTTTAATGTAGATAGAAGAGCTCCTTTCAATGTTTCTTCTTAAGGAGGTTTAATGGTGGTTGCTCCTCCTACTTACTTTTCACAAGGAAAAGACTGTGAGTTACTCTTTGTCTTCATCATGTTTACTAGGGATAGCTCTTGGGAGCATCTGTGAAGGAATAAATGAAATAGGAATGTGTTGAAGGGGTTGTTCTGCCTTAATCCAGTTATAGCAAAAGCCTTATTTAATCCCATGTAGAAATTTTAAATGGGGATAACCTTCCAAAGCCATACAAAATTCAGGAAAAGGAACCAGAATGTTGTACTTTAATTCAGCAGTGATTGGATAGTTTCTTCTGTGAAAAAATAACCTGGTGCAAGGTCAACACCTTTAGCTGAGGGAAATTCTTAGAAAGGGATCTGCCTAGAGAAGTTGTCAGCTGGAAGTGATCAGCAGCCAATACATCCAAATGCTTAGAGAATGAGTGACTTTATTTTGAGAGTTCTGCAAGACAATTCACATGACATATTAGAGTACTCTGAAAGGGCATGTATCAACATGATTTTTATCTCTTAAGATAATGTTGCAAAAAGCAAAGTTTTTATTTGTATAAGAATGCAGAAATGAGCAAGTAGTAAATACATAACATTTTAAGATGTGCAAAACTAAAGACTTATGTTGTTAGACTTCCACATATAAGAAATAAACATAAACCATGAATGATTAAAAAATATCAAGTTCAATATAATTACTTCTGAGTGCAAGGGAAAGTATGCATGTATCTCAGTGACTAGAAGTCATTTTTTTAATAATTCATACTAAATTCTTATTATTCTCTGCAGATATTTATGAATTTGGTATATTTCACTGAAAAATTTAAAAATTAAATCTGAAAAACTAAGTATGGTACAAATTAGGACTTCTCATATATTCATTTATTCATCCATTCATTCAAGAAGGATAGGTAGATTGATATATATATACATATATATATATATGTATATATATACATAGAGAGAGAGAGAATTGTATATCAATTGAGTTCAAACTTTGTGATAAGCCTCTTTCTAAATGCTAAGAGAGAAACAGGAGAATTATAAGGATTACATATGCTCCCAATGGACTTTAGTCTAATTGAAAATACAAGATACACAGGGAAATTGAAACAATAATATAGGATTTATAAATAGAATCCTGGATGTAAAATGAAGATGTAACGTTAGACAACACTGCATATATACAGACTATCTCTAGCAGACCCAGTAAAAAATGAAGGAATGAATGGATGTGAAGCAGAACAAGAATTAGAACTTTGCTGAATCCTTTTCTTTCTTTTCCAGGATGCAGAGGAATCTATTCATTGCTTTCTTTTCCAGGATGCAGAGGAATCTATTCATTTAAATGCTCTCATTTGAATTTGTTATTTCAAATAACTCTTAAAATGGTCTGATACATTGCACCAAGATAAAATTCCATTCGTGGCATGCATATAAGTATCACAACATTCTATTAGCAGTATAAAAGCGATAGTAACTATTAATCTTTATGCTATCTTGTGTTAGGTAATATTTGTAGTTATTTTTCTTTGCCAATAACTTTTTATCTTTATAAACAATAGGAACACACCAGTCATGTATTTCCTCTTACTAGAAAATCAAGTAGTTTAATGTGGTAGGGTTCTATTGTCCTCAGCAACCATTTTTGAAATTTTTATAGATAGAATTTACTCCACACCTAAGAGGATGGCTAGAATACAGAGGAGGACCTATAATTTCTGATATCCTTTGACTTTGGTTCTCAGCATGAGTGCTGTGTTTTAATAATAGTGGTTGTCTTTGAGAATTATTATGCTCTTGTTGTCCAGGAGTCTCTCTAAGTCCAATGATCCACTGTAGTTGCTATAGTTTTATCATTTATGTAGGATTTTTATTGAATAAACTTGGATGTAAAATTTTTCCAAATGGCTTTCATGTGAAGGTAAAGAGAAGCCTTAAATTTTTCTTCTGTCCCCACATGACCTGGTTTGGGATTCAATGAAGACCTTAACGTTCTATTATTTCAACATTCAAATAATTATTTTAAAAATGTTCAGACACATTTTAGAGGTTACCGAAAATATCTGAAGTTGCCTCATTAAGCTTCCTGTACTGGTGGTAATCTCATACCGAGATACTCAATTTGCTTTTATTTTTATTAAATAAGTAGTTATTTAATTTTGAGTTATATCTTATATATATTTTATATCTTCATAAAGCAGAGATTTTCAGATGAGGAAACCGAAACCCAGATGTTATTATTTGCTTCAGATCAAATGGCAGCTATGATAAAACTTATTATTGAGGTAGAAAACCTAGCTTCAAGTACTCTTTACCAAGTTTTCAATAAACTTGGGTAGCTATCATTTGGTATTCTTCTAAAATATGAACCAACAAGTCATGTTTCAGTAGTTGTATTTCAGCAAGATTGAACAGAAACTTTCTACCATCATTCCCTCAGAGAAGAATTGGTTTAAGCAATGATCTATTAATGAGAGTATCTTTATTAGAGAGTATCTTTATTGGAAGAGGAGTTCCAATATACCATTACTGCAAAAATATTTGAATATGGATGAATCATACAGGGAAAGGTAAGAGTAATTCCCCTCCCACAAAACAGTATAACTCTGTGAAGAAAAAGCTCAGTACCCATTTGTCCATGATTTCTGCCATAAGGAGGAGTAAGAGAGTAGTAAGTCCTGGACTGCCCTTTGCATGAAGGATGCGGTTAAATAGACCACTTCTTTTTCATCTCAGCCAGCTTACGTTTTTACCTTGCCTAAAACAGTGAGTAGTTGGAGAGACCAGGAATAAATTGGACAAATAGACAAATTCCTAGAATTCTAGAACACTAACTCATGAAGAAATAGAAAATCTGAATGAACAAGTAATGAATAAATAATTAAATTGAAGAAATAAAAAAATACATTTCAGAAAGAAAAATCAAGGTGAATGACTTCACTGGTTAATCTTATCAAACACTTAATGAATGTGAGTCTTGATTTTCTAAAAAATTGAAGATGAGCATTTAAAATTCAAGTTATGAGACAACATTACCATTTCACCAAAACCAGACAAGAAAAGAAAACTAAATACCAATATCCTTAAAGAATATAGATACAAAAGTCCATAACAAAATACTAGAAAATTGGATCAGCACCTTATCAGCGTGTTACACAATGATCATTTGCATCTTCTACTTGGGATACAAGTATGGTTCGACCTATGCGTATCAATAAGTGTGATGGACCACATTAACATAATGAAAGAGAAAGAGAAAAATCCTATGAACTTTTAGTAAATGCAGAACAAACGATTCAACATTCTAACAAAAATTCAGTATCATTTCATTATAAAAACTTTTAAAAGTAATTGCAAATTGTGTATCTCACAACATGATAGATGACAAACCCACAAGTAATACCATATTGAATGATGAAAGACTTAAATCTTTCTTATCATCAAGAACAAGCCACAGATGCACATTCTCACAACTCTTATTCAAGCATAATACTGGAAGTTCTAGCTGGAATAGTTAGGGGCAGGGGAAAGAAAGGCATTCAACTCAAAAATGAAGAAGCAAAATTGTCACCTTTTGCAGATAACATGATTTTATATATTGAAAGCCTTCGAGACTAGCAAATACTTTTGGAAGTAGCAAAAAAAATCACTTGTCACAGGATCTAAAATAAACTAAAGAATTGTGAGTCTATAAACAACCAATGAACAGTCTAAATACATTTAAGAAAACAATCCTATTTATGACAACCTCAGAAAGAATAAAATACTTAGGAATAAATTTAAGCAAATAGGTGAGAAATTTGTACTCTGAAAAATAATAAAAAATGAGTGAAAGAAACTGAAGAAGACATAAAAAAAGAAGACAGATATACCATGTTAATGGATTGGATGCATTAATATTGTTACCATATCCACACTAGTCAAAGCATAAACAGGTACAATGACATCCTATCAAAGTTCCAATATTATTTTTCACAGAAACACAAATATAAATCCTAAATATCATAAGAAATCTCAAAACATCTGTATTGATAAAGAAATCTTGAACAAGAACAAAGAATTATACTTTCTGATTTCCATTAACAAAAAAGTTCTAATAGCTGAAACACTACAGTACAGACATAAAAACTAATATAAAGATCAATGGAGCATAGCAGAGAACACAAATAAATCCATGCATATGTAATTAACTAATATTTGACACACGAGCAAAAAACAGAAGGGAAAGGATAGACTCTTCAATAAATTACATTGGAAGAAGTTGACATTCACATGAAAAATTAAGTGGATCCATATCTTACAGCATATATAAAAATCAACACAAAAGATATTAAAGACTTAAATATATGTGCTAAAATGTTACTGCATCCAGGAAAAATATAGGGGAAAATCTGCATGACAATGGTTTTGGCAATGATTTGTTGACTATGAAATTTTTCTAAAAGCACAGATTACAAAAGCAAACAAGTGGGACTACATCATATTAAAATGTTTTCGCATAGTCCAGGAAAAATAGTAAATGGAAAGGCAATCAACAATGGAAGAATATATTTCCAAACCATATTGGTAAGTCGCTAATATCAAAAAATAAAGAAAGAACTCATTCTACTCAGTAGCCAAAAAAAAAAATTAGAACTATATATATTGGCATGCTCTAGCAGCCTAGCAGATAAGGCCATGGAACATATTTCACACATAACCCAAGCACCCAGGTTCAAGGCCCAGGACTGATGGGAACAATCAAGATGAACAAATAAATTGAATAAATGTTTCTTTCTCCTCTCTCTTCCTGCCTATTTGCTCAACTTCATTCTGCTTGCATGTTTCCTTTTATAAATAAATAAATAGATAAAGGACACAAATAAATATTTTTCCAAAGAAAACTTACAAATGGAAATCAGGTATATGAAATGTTTTTCAAACCACTAATCATTAGGGGAAGAAAAGTGCAGATCAAAACCAAAATGATTTATCACTTTACACCTACTAGAATAAGTATTATCTAAAAGTAAAACCATTACATTGGCATGAGTGTGGAGAAAAGATAATACTTGTACACTGTTGGTAGGAATGTCAGTTGGTGTAGTCATTATGGAAAACAGTTTTGTGATTACTAAAAATTGAAAACTAGCATTACCAGGTAACCCATAAATCCCATATACAAAGGAAGTGAAGTCATGATTTCAAAGATATATGTGCACTTCAATGTTTATTACAGTATTATTTATATTAACCAAGCTATGGAAACAATCTAAGTGCCCATCAATGGATGAAGATAAAGAAATAAATCTTAAAAGACCGAAAACAATATCATCTTATAAAGGGAATTCCTGCCATTTGTGACAATCTGGATGAACCTGGAGGGAATTATGGTATGTAAAATAAGCCAGACGTTAAAAGATCATGCATTATTTCATGTATATATGGAACCTAAGAAAGTCTAGCTCATTGTAACAGAGAGTAGAAGGGTGTTACCAGGGCATCCTAGTTGAGGGGAGCGCTGAGATATTTGTCAAAGGGTACAAAGATTACAAAGCTTCAGTTGTGTGGGGTAAAAATATCTGGAGACCTAATGTACAGTAAGGTGACTATATTTAATTATACCGTATTCTGCACTTTAACTTTTCTAAGACTGCAAGTCTTAGCATTATTAAGATACACAAAAAGTTAATGACATGAGGTGATGGATATGTTAATTAGTTGACTTGTGGTAATCATATCATAATGTGAATTATACTAAAATATGTTGTATATATTAATGACACATAATTTTATTTGTCTATTCGGTCTCAATAAATATGGAAAAATATGAACCATGAGATACATCGATGATTTTCAAGTTTGGGATATCCAGACAAACCTCTTAGATAATTTTATGAGGCCCATTATTATTATTAATGAGTGTCAACCAATAATAAAGGATTCCCTGAGCAAATGGTCCTGGAATCAGCTTAGAAATAATGAAAGTACATTTCTGTATTGGAGGAATTTTCAAAGCCTTTTGAGTATTAATATTAATGATTGATCTCTAAGCATAGAGAGAGGAGCTACTGAATAGTTTTTGTCCAAATCTGTTTGAACACAAAACTCTGTGGTTTTGCCATACTGGCTAAGCAAATTAGAAAAACACTGGTGTAACCCTACTAATATATAAAATGGGAAATTAAAGCATATAGAGATGGAATTTTTTTATGGAAGGTCACTAGGCTGATTAATTCATAATACCCTAGTGCAAGGAAAGAGGAAGGAAAGTGCTCACTGAATAACATCTATCCAAATACATTTGGAAAACAGGCAGTTATTTCGTAGAGCCTGTGCAATGCCAATGAAGAAATGCACTCATCCATAAAATAATGGAGGGAGTAATGTGCAATACATCTGACGTTCATGTTTTCAAAGATGTCCATCATCATTAAACAGCAGACAGAAAAACTCTGAAACAAATTATGACAACACTAATTCTACTTTTGTCAAATACCTATTAGACATTTGGAATACACAGAAGCTTAACATTGCTAATGTGATTGCCCTCTCATATGTGCATTTTTAAATAATTTGCATATTACTACTAAAATTTGCTCTACATGTTTATAGATTGACAAAGGAGAATGGGAATTTAGGGCTCTTTTACACCAAACTCTTGTCTTATTTTGGCAATGGAAAGTAGGGCCTCGTTTGGGTAAACAGTCAGGTCAAACAACCAATTGCTGACATCATTGAGATGAGACCTCAGGTCTCCATATTTTCACAGAAAAATGCTTCTGGTCTTAAATGAGTGTGTATAACAATGTCAAATGACTGCAGATTGGTCATTAGGCACCACATTTAATTCTGATTTAAACTCTCATTAGTTTTATTTTTCTTTTTTCAAGAGAATGATTCTAAAGTAAGTTGACTTATTCTCAGGCACTCAGGGTCCCTGTTCAGTTACACCAAAGATGAGGACTGTGACTTTCCCCCTTGCCTGGTGAGAGCTGGAGTGGAGCTGCTGGCTGCATGCAGGGTCCATCATCTTTCAATCCCCGTGTAAGAAATATTTCCCTATAGATCTCTCTTCTCCCCTTTCTAAGGGAATAATAACCTTTCCCTCTCATCTATAAATGTCATCTGTGCTGCAAAGCATAAATAAGAGCAATAATCAGAAGAAATATGAAGATGATGTAGCTCAGAACAAAAGAACGGCAGATGGCAGCTTTAGCTTCTCCTGATAATAAACAATGGAGGGAAAATTGAGCTGCGTTTTGTTATTCTGTATTTTGACTAGAGGGGAAAGGAAGATCTAAGAGAATTGTTCCTCGGCCACTTGAACATTTGTCTTTGAGCAGGATCAGTGTCACAGAGAAGGCTCAGACTCTAAGAGGAAGAACCCCATTAGCTCCATTATCCTCACAAAAACCAACTGCAGCTACCTTACGGCTGTGTCATTTTACATTTAGGGAAAACCAGGTCATACACTGCAGCTCTCACTGGATTTACCTTACAAAGGATTAATTTTATCTCTTAGGACTTAGGAAGTCAAACTTTTTCAAACTATATAAACTCTATGACAAATACATTAGACATGTAATGAAGATACAGATACTGCATGTACATAAAAGTGCAGAGCTCATGGATTTTTGCAAACCGAACACACACATGAAGTCAGCACCCAGATCAAGAAACAAACCGTCACTCGCTCCAGCATCCTTTTCCTTTGTCCTGTTAATCTTTTGCCCCTATTGGATAAATACTTCCCTCATTCTGACAACATGGATTCTTGTTTACTGCCTTGGAACTGTACATGAGTAATTATACAGTATGCAATGCTTTATGTCTCATTTCTTTTGTCCAGCTGCTTATTTGTGCAACTCATCAGCATTTTTGTGTGCAATTATACATTGTCCATCCTTAAGGCCTGACAATATTTAACTATGCACTCAATTATTGATTAGTATTTAGATAACCTCTGGTTTGGGGCTATTATTAGTAACACTGCTATAAACATTAAACTATGTCTCAAGGTTAATGCCTATATGAATTTATTTTTACTAACTGCATAAGAATAGACTTGTGATTTTATATGTGTGTGTGTATGTATATGATGCAGAGAAAAGGAGTTCTAGGAAATGTAGTTCAAGTCTTGGAGAAGTATTTATGGCATAATTCAGAACATTCATTCTTTTCCCCATTGGATATGTGTGTATGTGTGCATCGTATACACACACACACACACATACACACACACATATATAAACTTCTTAGAGAAGGAAATTTCTTCTGAGTCTTCAAAGGGAATGTACCTGGGATATAAATACACAGGTTACACATGATAAATCCATTTATATTCCTTTATCTTTTCTGCAGTGCATTTTTTCTGGTGGAAATTGACATGTGACAAAAAGATACTTAGACCTTGTGTCCTCACCCATATATCCAATGTTCAGAACCATTTGTTTTAAATTTTCTAATTATAACTCTTCAAAACCTCTGAGCAACTAACCAAGTCAAGTGCTGTTCTCCATGATTCAGTTGGGCTACTTTCTTTTCACACAAAGAGCATTGCCTTAAGCTTTGCCAACTTAGAAAATTTCTCCTCGCTACTGTTTTTCAAGATTTCCCCTGGTTAGGTTGTAGTGCATCATTAACAGAGTTTTACCTTTAAATAATTTTCACTCGAGACTTATTTGTGAACAAGACCTGGACACATTTTTCCTTCTCTGTCAGATTGTCATACTGGTGACAAGTGTTATAGGAGCAATATCGGTGACCATGTCAAGTCACATGGGCATCTGGGCTCCCTGTTCCTTCAGAAAATTCTTGCCATTTTGTGTGGCTCAAGTTTGATCCTGGATGTTCTACTTATTTTTTATAGTATAATATTGCTAGTTTGACTGATGTTTTGACTGTATGCACGATGAAAACATTCAGCTCATGAAAGGTATACTCTCTTGCTGCCTGGTGACCAGTTACAGGGTCTCTATCATGGTTCAGTCACCTTTGAGGAGTTATTATTTGAATGATGAATAATCTCTGCTCCAGAACTAATATCTTTACTCTACAACTCTACAGGTATCCACTATGGCTAGATATTGATCTCCCAGGGGAACCCAAAATAGATCAATCATTATATCTGTAGGGTAATATAATTCAATCTCTTGCTGCCTGGTGACCAGTTACAGGGTCTCTATCATGGTTCAGTCACCTTTGAGGAGTTATTATTTGAATGATGAATAATCTCTGCTCCAGAACTAATATCTTTGCTCTACAACTCTACAGGTATCCACTATGGCTAGATATTGATCTCCCAGGGGAACCCAAAATAGATCAATCATTATATCTGTAGGGTAATGTAATTCAAGAAACAAAGTTGCTTACTGTAGCCTGTACCTGATACAGAACCCTATCTGTCTTCCATCCAGAACTGACAGCTATTCACATCACCTATTATATAAGACATAGCAGTATTCCTACGTGAAGCATTTTCTCACTTCACGTAACAAGTTTTTTTTGTTCTATTTTTAGTGGTAAGAGGTGAATTGTGAAATGACTTTTCCCTTATTTTGAGCTGATGTGCTAGAAGGCTCAAATCACGTGAATCCTAAACACTTCTCCAACATGTCAGGACCCCAGATAGTTTCAGGATTTATCTACTGCCATATGGGGTGCAGGGCATCTAAATACTTAGTATTTCCTATTCAATAGTTCTCAAGTTATCAACATAGTTGTTCACCATGAGTGTCTTTGGAATTTTAAGGTGAACCTTTTAGACACTACTGTAGTATAGAAGGAAAATAACAAAGTTCTGAGGCAGAGAGTGAGTGTTTAGTGTTGTTTAACCCAAGTGAATGTGAATCTCTTCTGATCTGAAATTTTATATACCAAAGTTCAGACTGACTAGTTCTAGTGAAAAAATCATATTTGGCTTAAAAGTTGCAATAGAAACTCTTAATTAATTTAATTAGTTTGCAGTAGTCTACTAGTGTGCTTCATGAAATTCCTGGGTTTTGTAGTCATTGTACAGGTGAATGACATATGCATATAAAACTATATATACACCATACCTTTATAATTATTGGCAGTCATATAACTATAAATATGTAACAATCATATGCCTATATATAGTTATATATACATATATGCAAATATACTATATATAGCTATAGGATGTAGGAATTGCATACTTTATATATGTATATGCATATAAATATGCTATTATGGATGCTATTCCTGCATTTAAATATCCTTGCAGATAGCATTAATGTCTGCCTTTCCAACTGAGTTCCTTTTGATTTAATATAGTCAGTTAGGTATTTTCAGTAACTTTTACCTTTTCTGTAACAACAGCTCTTACTTTGTGATGTCAAAGAACCAATGTGAGGTTTCTGTCAATTAATGATTTCCAATACAAGTATGCATTTGGAAAGCAGAAAATTACTACTTTGCTATAATTTAAACCAGGACTTCATTAATGACTTGACCCTTATATGCTCTTAATTTATCATAGGTCCCTAATGGTATTAAGTTCTCCTATTATCAGATTTTATTTGCAAGTGCAGTGTTTAATAAAGCATCTTTTGAATGATCTCAGTTTCCCAGATTTGCAGGTAGACATCTGTGAACTGTGATACAACATATGCCTGGACTCTGTTTATTACTAGAATTCCATATGCTCTATTTTGAGGGAACCTGTGTTAGGATACTCCTGAGAAATGGTGCAATAGGATGTTCGAAGTCTGCAAGGTGGACCAATGGACTGGAGTTTCAGAATGGACATCCAAGGAAGAACCATTGCTATAATTTAATTCCAAAGACATCCTGATTGCAGAAATATCTCTTGCTTAGTGTAAGTCAGTCTTTTCTTTTGTTCAGTCCTTCTATTCAATCCTTGTATGAAGTCCACCTACATTATGCAGGATAATCTGCTTTACTCAATGTCTCCAAATTTACATGATAATCTCATAAAAAACACCCTCATGGGAACAACCAGAATAATGTTTGAACCTATACCTGGCACTGTAGCCTGCAAAGCTGACACATGAAAGAAGTTACCATAAAATCTTACATTTTGTCTTCCCTTATATCTGTTGAATCAGCCCTTTTATCTAACAGCTCCTGAAAACCTAGGCATCCTGATATCTCTTATGTGTAGTTAGTTCAGTAATTCAAGGACAGCCCATTTTTATAAAGAATCACTACTGTTGATTAGCTATACTATTGTCGTTTTCTTGTTTTCATGTTGTTTTTTTCCTCTTTCAACTGATGTCTTTTATGTTTGAGGACTCTATTATTTAGAAACTAGACAAGTCATTATACCCTTTATTGATGTGGTTGACTTTAAATTTGTGTTGTGTCTGTATGATGTATGTATGCATGCATATATATACGTACATACACAGACATATGCATATGTATGCATGCATGCATATACTCCTGTCAGCTTCCTATTTAGGTTTTCACCATTATCCAAAAGTAGAACATTATTCCTGCATAGTATGCTGTTATTCGATAGGTTATTTGGGGGTATCTGGGAATGCTTAAAACTTTTCCATATAAATTAATGATAATATCTTTCCCAAAAATAGCTTGCCAAATCATACCACATAAGAATATTCTTTCAAATAGTAGAGGAAATTTCTATCTTGAAACCCAGAGTACTCATCTTACATTCATCTCTGTAAATCCATGCAGATAAGGGGCTAATGAATGATCTTTACCATAATTATATCCACTTTACTTGTGAGGATTATGTGCTAACACCTGGCTTCTGCTGTTCCAAAATCCTAACAGCCCCACCAGGTAGAGAGATCGGTTTTTTAGCAACATCTACTGTCATCCCCAACCTGCAAAGGATGTCTGTGGCTGAGTTGTTCTCTAATGTCAATGATTTTTTAATAGTCCTTGTCATCCTGGCGGGCGTGGGGGTGGGGGATAGTTTTGGTACCTTTTAAGGAGCATAACTAGATGATGATTTTTCCTGTCTTACATAATAGATCCATTATAGCATTCCAATTTTTCTGAGCCTTTAAATCTCTACCTAGACACACTGCCAAAGCACTTCTGGCATCTCTACTTCATGTAATGTGAATCATTATTTTGTTCTACCTTCTAAGAGTCACCCTAAAAGCATATAAGAATCTTCACAGGTTTACTAGATTGGGTATCAAGCCCCAAGATTTAGGAGTGTCCCTGTATAGACATCATCTACCATAAGGCATGAATATCTTGTCCACATATATTATCCAGGTATTCTTTAGTATATAATCTCTCTCTTGCCCTACCCGGTACAGTACTTCCCCAGTAAGACCATATTGCAACTTCATCCTAATTGTTACTCTGATATCTATAAGAAAATTGATATCACAGGTGACTCAGAAGAGGATGAGAGCAAGTGATGAATGAAGTCCTGGCTGGAGAGATGATCATGAATTCGTGTGCCACATGTGAGATTTCTGCAGAATTTTCATCCAGAAGTCGGGCTGTTATTCTGTGTAAGGAGAATTAGATAGCTTCTCTAGATTCAGAGGTTTCAGGGTAATCTGGAAGGTCAAAGTTTATAAGCAAATCTAATGTAATATCTTCATCCCAAGTGTAAGTGTTTACTCACTCTGACAGGATCCTGACTTTGCATTAGAGCACATTCAACATTCTCTCAAGTTCTTCTATTTCTACAATTAGGTTCTGTTCTTGGTGGCCACTCTATTTTTCTCTCTGACTGCTGGCAGGGGATACTTTAAATGCTGTTTGTTTATGTTTATGAATGTTTCATATTCACATAAGCCAACAAGATTTCATATATTACTCTAATTGCTAAATGGTCACATTTATCATTATCTCTTTTCAGTGTTTACGTGGGGTTCAGCTGCAGTCACTCAGTTCTACTGCCCTTACAATTAATACATTCCCCAGATGGCTTAAGTCCTAGAGATACTTTACCATCCCTCCCTCAGTTCAGCAGAGACAAAAGCTTTAGCAATTGTAATGCCACAGTATGCCAATGCTATGAACATTCCATGTTCTACAGTAATGGAGTCTGTTGCTAGTTGACCAATGCATGGTCCCACTCTAGAATTCTTTTCTAAGAAGTATGACTGGTTTAGGTCATAATTTCAAAAAAGAGCCTCCAAAGTTCGAGTACTTGTTGGAATGCCTTATTAAGTAAATATTCCTAGGTGAAACTGGTAAGTGAAGTGTATTAGTGCAAGAGAAGAAGTCAAGCTAGGACTTAATTTCAGTTGATGCCCCATTCTCAATCAGATCACATGAGAAGCTCTAAAGTATAAGAATGTATAATTTGCCCTATGTTGATTAAATAAAGATGAACTTTTATACAATTATTGCCTTACCAAGTATTTTTGAGTCGTCAGCAATTATGGAACCCAGTGAGTGGTATAGGTCCCAGGAATTTCTAGTGCTACATAAAAACAAAGTGCTTTTACTACCCAAAAGCCATACTCTAAAGAAACTTGTAAATAGAAAACCTTAACTGAAAAACTAGAAGTTGGAGAATGGTTGCAAAAGAAAATGGAATCATAATGAAGAGCATCAACAGCATTTGCTATATTTCTGTACTTCTTCCTGTACCCAGAAAGCAGTATGGCAACATAAGAATGGATTAATACTTATGCCTGAGAATGTGTGTGGTGTTAAATATTTTTTACATTCATTATGTCATAATCATAGTCACTATACCTATGTAGGATAAGAAAAAGAGATGATACTATCTCTTCCAATTGATGAAGAATTAAAAGTACAAGGCCATCAAATTAGTTAGATGCCCCAGACAGGGCCAAGTCCAGATCATCTGACTGCTTGCCCAAGTCTTGGGTTCTCCCATTAAAAGAGACACCTCATTATTTACTTGAGCATCCCCCAAACATATATCCACCTTTCCAAAGCTATTTTCTCATCCTTGAGTGTTCATAACTGCCACAAGTCAATTTTCAACAAAATCGATAAGCTCTTTTTCACCAAACAACAAATATTTATGAGGTCAATTGAATGTGGAAGATGCAGGCGACCCAGAAGAGGATGAGAGCATATTTGTATGAAACAAAGGGACTTTATCTTGGACAATGCAATCTAGGACTATGACTGTGTATTTCCCCCTCCCAGGCATATAATCTAAAACATTTTTTTGGTGCAAATTTTGACCCACTCATCGTTGTAGTCTCAGGATGCAACACACCTATAATTCTGAAGGAAAACAAAGATGCCTACGTCATACTCGAGAACATTGGGGGCAATGTTTTTACCTAAATCATTTACTTAGTTAACTAATAAGGGAAAACAGCTATCAGGAGGAGTATAAGAAAACTTTGTAGTTCTGAAGGTGATGTGGATCTTGCCTGAAATGAAGCTCCTCTCCCATCTCTGGATGTATTACTCTAATAGATTTATATTTTGTATCATGGATTTGTCTACCTTGTTTATTGAACTCTAATTACCTTCTCAGTTTAGGGGAACTTATTTTTTCCCACAACCAAGAAACTTATTTGTATCTAAAATGTTTTTAGTCTCTGTGGGTTGAATTGTGTCCCCTCAAGATGCATTTTTTAAGACCTACCCCTCAATACCTGTGAATGTTATCTTATTTGGAAATAGGATCTTTGCAGATTTAAGTAAGTTAAGATGAGGCCATTAGTGTGGGTTTTCATCCAATATGACTGGTGTCTTTCTAAGAAGACAGCTATGTAAAGACACAGACACATGAAGAATTCCAAGTGATAAAAGAGGCAGAGATTGAAGTAATGCAACTTCATCCAAGCCAAGAAATAACAGGATTGATGGCCTCCAATGGAAGCAAGGAAGAGGCAAGGAAGGATTTTCCTCTTCAGGTTTCATAAGGGGCATATTCCCATTATTACATTCATCTCAGACTATTTTAGCCTCCTTAGAACCAGTTGTCCTATGCCTCTTGGTTTGTGATTCTTTGAAGTAGAATCCCTAAGAAACTAAAATATGTGTATGTGGAAAGACCAGAAGTCTATCTACTGAAGCCTATATAATGTTATACATAAATATTACTTAATTTTAAAAAGACTAATTCATAATAAAAGAGCATAAGATGATTGTAAGTGTAAAGAAAGACAATTAAGACTTCAGAATCTTGACTCTAAGAGGTCTAGATGTTAACTCTGTATGGATTACATGTCCTCCCTGAATCTTAAGTTTCTCATAGAAGCTGTCTTGTTCTTCAGATATAATGCCAAGTCAAACAATGAAGCAATTAGGCAATGAAATGGGAACAATCCTATATGTCTAATTTCCGTTTTAACTTGAGAATGATTTATATTATTACTTTTTGATGTTAGTGGGAAAGCAAGTTTCTTCATATTATTTCTTTAAAAATATTTCAGTCCAAGCAGTCTGGGGTTGGATTGTAATTAACATCATTTTGCAAATTTCCAGGAATTTCCAGGCCTTTGGCTTCTTTAGTTTCCTTGCTTATCTGGTAAATATTCCCATACCTGTGTCATACTGAAGAGAAGACACAGATGGAATGAAAATATTGTCAGGGTGCATAGACAATGGCAACTAACTGGTCAGGTAAAAGCTAAATAACATTAGGAGATTAAAATCTGTGAAAAATTGTTGGAAATCCCCTGTCAGTGGAATACTCACTCAGTAATTGTGAATAGAAGAGAGATATTTGGAACACAAACCCTCTCAGAACAGAACATTCTAAATATACTCACAGCTGTCTCCCCTCAGGGTTTAGGTTTTGCTCCAGAGCCAGTTTGAGTCTTAATTCAAATAAAAGCTTTTATTCAATCTGTAATGAATTGAGATTCCAGCAGGTAGAACTCATTGAGGGAAATTGCTTTCTGCCATGACATATGATTCATTCATTCACATCTCTGAGCTATTTAGAGGAAATTATCCATGTATTGTATCACTTGCTAAAAGCCAATGCAATTGTTTTTTGACAGTATAATTTTAAAACATGTAGAGTATTAGCTAGAAAAATATATTTGAAAACACTTCTAACTCTTTCCATATTGTTGAAATTAGTACAACAGGGATGATTTTTTTTTTTCATGTCTAACCAGTTGCATGAATAAATTGGAGAAGCATTAACCCTCTCCTACATGTCACTAGCTCTACTCCCTCACTAAGTCCTTTCTTAAGAGACACTTCGCATGGTCTGGCTCTAGTGAGAGAGAAAAGGGTGCAAAATTCCATACCAGAAAGTTATTCTATAGTTGGTCACCTGGATATATCAACGAGTTTGAGTTCCATATGGAATTTGACTTACCATTTCAAATTCTAAATGGAAATCATATTTTCTTCTGAGTTGTACATGGGAGTTTTTAGCAATACTATAAAAATATAAAAAAAAAAAAAAACAATATGCCTAAATCATAATACTGGATAAATAAGTGATGGGAACATTATGTTAAATATCATCTGAGTTTTTCTGATAAGAAAATATCTAAATATCTAAAGAAGCAATTAGATGTGCCCCAATGGAGTAGTGGTTGGGCCCACTACCTCTAGCTAAGCACAGTTCATGTACATCCTGAGGACCTGTGTTCACAGCCCAGGAATGGGGCACAACCAAAATGTAGAACTATAATGAAGATGCTTCCTTCTCCTCTCTCTTCCTGCCTGCCTATTCACCTTCATTCCTGCCTACATCCTTCTTAAAAAATAAAAAAGCAAATACATAAATATCTAAATAAAGATATTCCTCACAAAAATATAAATGAATGAACACGGTTAAACAAAAAACTTATTTCAGGGTTGATATGTAAATTTTTGCTTCTGATAAATAAAAACATCTTTAGTTTTTATTCTGTTTCTGTTTTTCTCTGTCTTTCTTATAAGGTATGTTTTTTGGCCTATGTGGGGGTACTTGACTTATAAAAACTCTGTCTGTAGTAAGCAGTTTACTGTTGAATTTGGATTTGAAATAGCCTGAAATCTAATTTCAAATGTCACCTGGAATAATTCACCTACATAAATTTAACATCATTGATATGATGAAGTGAATTTTTATCTCCCATTTTCATTTTCTATTTGGCTTTTAAGTTATCTGATTTTTTTCTTTATTTAAAATTAACATGTTTTTACTAGATTTTTTAACTATTAACAGGTTAAAATTTTACTTTAGTGCATTACATTGACTATTTTATTGAGTTCATCATATAAATTGAGAACTTAGCTCAGTTATATTATTGTTCCTTTGAGGTAATATGTCTTTTTTTTCAACTTGTTTTGTTTTTAGTATTATTTATTTTTCTTTTTGATTTTCAGCATTGTTTATATGATATGCCAAAGTGTGTATTGTGTTTCTGAGTGTATGTGTATGTCCATTTTAGTGCTTAGTACCTGCTTAGTGCCTTGAATTCATAGTTTTATATATTTCATCAGTTTTCACAATTGTTAAAACATTCTGTCTTCAAATATTGTGTTCCATTCTCTCTTTTCTATCAGTAACACTTATAACATTTTGCTATATTCAAAATATATTTTACATTTTAATCTATTTATCATCTAAATTTATTATTCTGTATGTAATTCTATTTCAGAACCTCTGTGAGAAATAACTGGATTTTGAACTGATGAGTCCTTTGTCTCATTTGCTGATAACCATAGATTAAACAATTTTCCCTTTTTTCTACTTCATTAAGGCATAAATTATACCCAATAAAATTTAAAGTGTGTAATTTAATAGATTTTGATAAAAATATACAGTTTTGTAACCACTATATGACCCTTTACATATGAAATCTGCACTATACCAAATTATTTTCTCTGCTTCTTTCAGTAATTTTCTTCCCTTCATTCCTGACTAAGAGTAATAGGACTTCGTTCATTACACACACACATATATATGTGCAGATACATATATATGTATATATATCTCTCCTTTTTCTACAGAGCTCAGGGGAGGTGACCTAATGGATGATACAGATCATTATAGTCATTATATATGGGAACCTTTGCACATTTGTCTGCTTTGATTTGTTTGGTTATGGCATTTGTTTTGATTTTGGATTTTGCCATTGTGCGAATTATCATCAAAAGAGGCCTTTGCTTCTATGGCTTGTACTCACTAAAATGGAGCAAGGGGTTCTCATGATTTGAATTTGATGCTCGGAAGAGGAATTTGGTACCTGTTCCACAGAATGCCCCACTTCGCCTGTGAGAATGGACTTGCAAATCAGAGACAGACAAACATATCAAATTTTTCCAAAGAGAGTTCAGTGATTATGTACAGATAAGCTAGTCATCATCTATAAACATGAGTTAGTAATACCTAATAATAGAGCTTTGCAAACTATACAATAGGGATAGGGTAATTAAGATGATATGTATGAAATACACAGTGCCTGGATCATGTTAAGTATTTGGGAAATAATATCTATAAGAAGGAGGGAAAAAAAGTGAATCCTCTATCTTAATTATGCTTTTAACTCACTTTTCATACAGTTTTCTGAGAAAAGTTATTCCAAAAGCTTTAATTCAAATAATTATTAAAACATTTTCTGACTAATTTTTAAAGGGCAATTTAATGGTTTCCTTTTTAAAGCTTTGGAAATGCAATATTATTGTATGTAATCTTTTGGATGAGTCAGGGGTAATTACTGGGAAGAAATTAAGGTTAAAGGATCAACCAGTATGTGGCTTTGGCAATGCAGAAGTAGGAGCTGTTTCTTTCCTTTTCGTTATTATTATCATGAAGGATCATGGCTATGGCAGGGAGAAGGCAAAGCAAGCAGAAATAAAATGTCAGAAGAAATAGAAAAGTTATTCCTCCCTCATCTCCACCAAATAGGCGTACACACAACTCAAACACTCATACAGATAGTGGGCGTTTTTTGTGGTACTTTTCTCTGGTCTCTAGAGTCTCCTCCTCCTTTTAAACCATCCATCCTTTTCCATTATGTATGGCATGTACTGCCCCTTGGAGGACCCTCGTCCTAATTTTGCATATTCTGAAATAGTTGTGCCATTGGATCATAATCTTTAAGTTTATCATCAATTCATTAATTTTGATACCATCTTCATTCCATTCTAAAATCCCATAGACAGTTGGGCTTATTTCTCAAATTTCTATTCTATTCCATTGTTCTGCCAATTCTATATTTTGATATCTGATAGAGCTAATAAGCTTTTATAGTTATTCCTCTTCAGAATTTCCTTAACTATCCTTACATGCTGGGGTTTTTTTTTCATCAGCTTTCCAGATCCATAAAAACTTTGCTGGTATTCTCTTAAGAATCACATTAAGTTTATTAATTTACTAGATAAAAGTTTGGTGATTTTGAGAGTGATAAACAAAATCATTGCCTTTAGAGTTTTCAAATTTACACTTTTATCTATAAGTGATATGTACATAGTTTGCTCCATAGAGGTTTTAACAAACATAGCTTTACTGTAATTGCATACTTGAAATTCTTTTTAAGAAATAAATGCCCTTGTTATGGAGAAGAGCATCTTGATACTTGTGTTGACTAGAAGGATATAGTGGGTGCCAAAGACTCAGATATCATATAGAGGAGTAATTGCACTTTAGACAAAAAAAAAGTTCTGAATTATCAGGAATAATCCATGACAAAGTGGAATTAAAGTGTTAATAGGCAGAGGAGAAAAGAGCCAAAAAGATAGTAGAAATGAATGCAGAAATGAGTGACAACGCTGTTTTTTTCAGGTCCTCTCTGGAGCTCAAAAACTCCTGGGTAGGTCTATGAGAGAAACAAAAATGGCATTGAGCTTCATGATAAATTTGTAGTTCTTAGGGAGAGAGCGTTCACAAGGAGGAGCATGAGTGTAGTGATAATTAATGTAGAAGCAGTTGTTCCATGGCATTTTGTTGAAATCTTGGAAATGGTACATAAATCCAATTGGAGGGAGTTTAAATTATCATTATCTAGATAAAAGCAATGCCTTCAGTGACCAAATAAATTATAAAAACAAAATAGAAATAAGGAGTATCATATATAATCACTTGGACACACTAACTTAAAAATGAACTGAAAATACCCTATCATCCAGCAACTTTGATTCTTTTCTGATTGTGTAGGTAGATAGAAGTGGGGTGAGGGGAAACTCTATTGACTATGCCAATTTTTCAGTAGCATATTTGGCAAAAAAATATTAATAGTTTATTTCATAGGTTATTTGTATATATGTATACCTCTATGTTTATATATGTGTTTATATGTGTGTATATGTATGTGTATGTGAGTACCTATACCAATTTGACATAGCCACTGTGGATATGTCAGTCTTTGTGTAAGTAACCCCACTATCCTATGCTGACTCATCTCTATCTCTTACTACCTCTAGCTATATGGAAGTTCACAGACAAGAGGAGAGAATGCATGACAAGTAGAAATGACATTTGGAAAAGAACTATGCAAAACAAAATTAAGGGTCAAGGGTAAACTGAAAAAAGTCAGTTAGTGTTCCTCTTTTCCTACCAAAAAAAAAAAGGAAGAAACTATCAGCCAAGAAATAAATCACGTAAGTAAATGGCACTTGGTGCAGTAACCCTTTGAACAGCTTCTGTATTCAAGAAGGTCATTAATTTCTGTCTTGTAGAAGACAAGAGTTAGCCTTTCCAGAAGACCTGAAGAAAAAAAATATTAAAAACTAAAGAAAATTTAAAATATTTTTCAAATATTTATATTATCTGTTCTGTTTCAGAAGAAAATCATAAGAAGTAACTTAATTTTTTTATATGTCACCCCAGTGGGTCATTTTTGGTTCTGAAGACACAGCCTCAGGATCCATTAATATTGTTGTAATTAATCCATGCTATATAAGTTCTCATTATTTCAATGTGCGCTTATTGTGCATTGCCAAGATGCAATAAAAGAAAATTATAATAACCAAAGAGGCATCATTTATGATTTTTTCTAAGGCATACTTTTAAATAACATTTAGTTAGAGCAGTGTCATCCAAGGCATTTGGGAATTACATGTTGTATTGTGAATACATAGCTTGGGCAAAATGAATTGTGTTAGTAACAGCAATGTAACTTAGTTGTCTCTTTTATAGTGCGAAGAAGTTATTTCCTTGGAGAGGGTGTGGGATATCCTCTCTCTGTCACCAAATGAAACTTGAGTAGGTTATGGAAGAGAAGTAGTGAAAAAGAATCAGAAGGTCTGTTAATAAAAAGGAACCAGGAATCACCCCAAACCCAAATTTAGGACACTTTCACTGAAGAAATCAGGGTGATTACACCACACTGTGATTGAGGCAGAGTGTGTAAAACCAACCCTAAGTTCTCCCCAGCTCATTGGAAGGGGTCACGGGCACCAAGATCCTGTTGGGGATAATTAGTTCCTTCAGTAGGGTCATTCTTTTGACTGGGAATTCTTATCAACATTATGACTTAAGTGAGGACTCTGTCTGGATATCTACTACATGCAAACTCTTGTTTCCCATTTAGATAGGGATCACAGAAGAGAATAGGATAGTATGTGGGTAATAAAAATAACAGAGCTAAAGAGATTGCTTTTCTTTATCTTTCTTGCTTTTTTTCTCAAGATTTAAAGAGTTACAAAAGATAAAGCACGGGAGAGCTAGGAAAGAAAATTCAGAAGGCCAGTGCTATAGAAAATAAGAACATAAGACACCTCAGAGGACAGATAATGATGCTAGATGTGAGGGTCAGCTGATAGACTTAATGTAACTGGATTTGATAACACCTGTAGAAAGAGAGTGTACAGCTTTCAGGTCAGCTCAGCTAAGAATGGGAGGTCTTTTTGCTTGTTTGTTATATTTTGACATATAATAGAAGTCAGTGCACAGATCCTAAATATACAGCCCAGTGAATTCTTACAAATTATACCCTTTCAGATAAAATATATAGCATATTACTAGTACCTGAAAGTTCTGCTCAATATTCTAGCAGTACAAATTAGTATTATCTGCTTTGCACTTTATATAAAAGGCATCATGTTTGCTTTTATGTCAGGCTTTTTTTACTAAACATTATTGCAAGATACAATTCATATGACTATTGAATCATTCAAAGATGTTTTATTCTCACTGTTCTGTTGTATTTCATCATGTGAATAGAATGCAATTCTTATCTATATACTGTTGATTGGAATTTATAGCTTTCAGTGTTGCCTATTATCACTATAAATTTTCTGGTTCATGTTCTCTTGTGAATTTTTGTACACATTTCTTTTAGATACTAAGAGCAGTGCTGTTGACAGAGGTCATAAATATGTCCACTTTATGTAGATAGTGCCAGTTTTCAAAGTAATTACACCACAATACTCTCTGCTACCATCAGTGCATGAAAATGTGATTGAATAGTCTAATGAAAATTTAATATTTTACATTTTTAACATTATAATATTTCTGTTGATTGCATAATGCTATTTTGTTATTGTTTTATTTTGTACTTTTCTGAAGATAAACAAAGTTGAAATCTTTTTTTACAGTTTCAGTAGACATTTGGATATCTTATAAATCTAATCATCTCCCATTGTTAATCATTTTCATTCATATAACATTACATTGCAACGTTTTACAAGTTCCATATATGCATCATCACAAATCAACATCTGCATATACTGCAATAGTCTAACTACGAAAGTCCTAGTCTACATTTACCATATAATTGATCCTTTTTTGCATAATGTGTCCACCTATCTTTCCTTCTGTTAATCACTAATTTGGATTTATAGACTGAAAGTTTTATTTTTATTAATTATTCTACTTTTTGCTAATGAATTATTTCTCTATTTTTCTTATTGAATGTTAGGAGTTAATGATAGGCACTATTGCTCTGCCCCATATATCCCAAATATCGCCTTAAATCATAAAGGCTGTCTTTTCTTTCTTTTCATCTGTGTTCTTAATTTTAACTCAGAAGAATGTATTACTTCCTTATCTTTTGTTTAATCCTTTACTTGTCCTGTTTATGAAAGTCTAGTCAACTTTCCAAAATGTTTTTGCATACTTTAAAGCTTTTATTTTTCCTCTTTCCTTCTTAATTTAGGTTTGCAATCAACTGGCAATATTTCCTTTTTTTTTTATTTGGTATATGGTATGAAATAGGACTACAGATTCATTTTCATCTTTTTATCTTAGATGGATATTTAATTTGCATAGCATCAATACTCAAAAGACCATCCTTCCTCACTTTTGTTATAAGTTACATCACCAACTGTGAGTGAATTTCTAGGAACTTTACTCTGTTTCCATGTTTATTTGATCTATCCTTGTGCCAAGACCCTGCTGTATTATTTAGTATAGATTTTTAAGACTTGACATCTGCAGTGTAAGTCCATCTGCTTTATTCTTCTCTGAGATTATCTCAGTAATACTTGAATTTTTATGTTTCCATATACATTTTTAAGAGTTTGTTGACCTCTTGGAAAATTACTAGGATTTGTATAATTATTTGGTATGTACGGATTAACTATAGAACAACTGACATCTTTCCAGTTCCTAGTCTGCAATCTGTGAATCGATTTTCATGATTTTTATTTAGGTCTACTTTACTTTATATCATTTATGTTTTATAGTTTTCAGAGAAGATACTCTATGTAAGTATTAGTACAGTACAGGAAATTGAATTTTTAATACTAAAATGAAGTTTAGAATGGAAGAAACTAAAATGTCCATCAATAGGAAGATAGATAAACTGTAATATGTTCATATAGAAAAGCTAATCAGAAAAGTCTCTACTACATAACAATTATATGATACACTGATAAAGGCGAAATTATTGCTATGGTGAAAAAGATCAGTGGCCATATGGATCCATAAGGAGAGAGGCAGCAGGAGGTGAATCGTGGGGAATTTTTAGGGTTTTGAAGCAATTCTTTATAATTTCTTTACTGGTATACATGTGACATGTATGTTTATCCATACCCATACAATTTTAGAATACAAAGAATAAACTTTAATGTATGTTAATTTGAAAGAGTCATTTTTAAGGATTAGAGATCCCAAGATGGAACAAATAATGTAATGAAAATTTTATTATATCACATATGTATAAAATAACATTACTGTAAAGATTGGGAGGATACTTTTATAAATAACTCTTGAAAATAATGGTAACCCTAACACTAAAAGCAAAATGCATTGTTTATAAGCATCATAATCTAGTTAAAAAGCAGAGGTGTGATAAAATTTTTTTTACCACTATGCATGTTGACGCAATTAAATAAATAATGAAATGGGTAGTGAATGGGCAGGACCAGATTTCTTACTAATGGAGTGGAAATTTACTGATAAACAAGGAAAGGAACTTACAATGAGTCATGTGACAATATATTAAGTTAGAAGGCATTATATTATAATATCTGTACATATAGTCAAATATGGACATGAATATATGCACAGATTACTATATACCTATATTTATTTGCTCTAACAGCTGAGAAGACCTTGAAACAATACATTACTTAAGCAAGAAGAACATGAAACAGTAGTTCTTGAGTTTCTAATGACATTATTCAGTAAAATTACTAGTGTTCTAAGAGCAAAGTCTTATTCTAGGACTAGGCAGGGAATATAATGAAAATATCAGAACATCTTCTGGTATCCTAAAGTGCAAAAATACTTAAAAACAACAGCAAAAAAGCAATGATGGCCGTATGACTTAGCAGCCAACGGATAAATGGTTTGATGATGGCCAAAGCTGGGACAATTTGGCAACGAAAATTTACACAAGTATTAAGGTCATTATCCCTTTGATATAATGTCATGAAAATTGCATTGTATTTTTATGTTCCTCTTTTTCCCTTAGACTCATAATCCTGATCTAATGATAAGAAAATTTACAATTTAGGTACATTGTAAAAAAATACCTGATGAGAATGTCTCAAAAATTTTAATGTCATCAAAAAAGAAGAAATATCCAAGAAACTGTCATAGCCTAGAGAAAATTAAGGAGAAATGACAAATGGTAAGTCATGTGGTATCTTGGACAAGATTCTAAAACAGAGAAAGAACATTAGGTTAAAAAAAAAAAAAACTAAGGAAATCTGAATAAGGTGCACATTTTAAATAACTATTTCAATTTTGCAGCAAACATGATATTGTAAGATATTAAAATCATAGGGGAAACTGGATGTTGGGTTTGTGAGAACTCTGCTATCTTCACAGTTTGTATGTCTAAAACTGTTTTATAATAAAAATATTTAGAAAATGAATTGGAGCATTTTCCTTACTTATAGATTACTGAATAAAAAACTTGATTCTATAATTATATTAAACCCCGTGACCTTATTTAATTAATCCACTTATTATTAATTTTGTTTCAGATTTGTACTTGGATTTTCCTGGTACAAGTTTCAAATCATTCAGAAATAATGACAGTTTTATTTCATTCCAATTCATATGCTTTTCTTTCATTTCTTTCTCTTGTGATGTGACATTGGTTAGGACTTTCAGTACAGTCTACAAATCTTACCTCTAATGCCTTTGTCTGATTTTGCAATCAAAGTTATTTTGACTCAGAAAAAGATAGGAATTTGCTCTGTTTCCCTCCACTTTGAATATATTTGTTAAAGATTAGCTATATCCTTCTCATAAGGTTTTGTATTTTCTTTGGTGAAGATTTACTTTTTAAAAACTCTCAACTTCTTTTAGCATCATAAATTATTTAATATTCTATTTATTTTATATTCAGACTGTCAGCTTTATTTTTTAAGTATCCTGTTTAAGTCAATATATTAAAATATTGACGCAGTTGTTTATAATATAGATATTTATACTTTCTTTTTCATATTTGTTGATCTTGTAGTGATGATCTATTTTTTAGGCTGAATAAAGTGAAAATTCAATAAAGAATGAACATATTAGTCAATATGAAATTAATATGATACTTCATTGACTAGCAAAATGACAAAAGTATTGAGGATAATAACATAAGCATGAGTAGACTGTCCAATAACAATAGAAAATGCAAGAGCATTAAATGCATTTGTAATAATATAAAATATTCAAATTGTTTGAGATAAGGCAAATGTTCTAACAAAAAGTAGGATAAATAAAGGCAGACATTTTTTCCAAATAAACTCACTAAAATATAATTAATGGTTTCTTTCAGAAAAATGACATCAGTATCATGGTGGTTTAAGGCACTTACTTTATTCTCCCTTCTAATGTGCAACTAATAGGTCAACAATTGATTAGCAAAAGTTCCCCTGTATCATGCCAGATGTCAGAGAGATCCACACATTTGTGTGGCTTAAGGTAAGTCAGTAACACTAATACACACACACACACACATACAGAGAGAGAGAGAGAGAGCTCCAATAAATAGGATGAGAAAAAAGAGAAGTTACAGCAGCAACCACAGAAATACAAAAGGTCACGAAAGTCTGCTACATGGTAAAACATTTAAAAATATACACAAAATGGAGAAATGCTTAGAAGCATAAAATCTTCTAAGATTGAAACAAGAAGAAATAAAAAGTCTGAGCGGACTGATCACTAGTAAAGAAACTGAAAGAGTAGTACAAGCTTATGCAAGCATGAAAGTCCAGGATCAAATGACTTCACTGTTTAGTTCTATCATGTATTCAGAGATTTAATACCTAGTCTTCTCAAATGTTTCCAAACATTTGAGAACAAAAACTTTCAAAGACATTTTATGAAACCACCATTATAGATGCTTTTGGTTATTTGGTCTCATATCATTATATAGGCAGGGAAAAAAAGAGCTACTATTTTGATAGTGGTCATCTTCTCAATTATCATGAGATCTGGTTGCTGCTATATAATGGCAGGGAGGAGGTGTGTAACTGAGGGTGTGCACTGGACGGATGTTGTCACTTCCAGCCCCAACAATAACCATGAATGTGCAATTACAACCAGAACTTGACTATGGGGGCATATTGAATAGATCGAACTCCATAACTCAAGTTATGTCCTCTCTCTCTCTCTCTCTCTCTCTCTCTCTCTCTCTCTCTCTCTCTCTCTCTCTCTCTCTCTCCCCACTCCCCACCCCACCAGTCCTCCACTGCTGTTGAAGTCTCAGTTTAGTAACAGACCCAGCAACTTAAACTTTAATATTTTGCAAGGAGATGGACTATTGTAGAAGCTGCCCAGCACGTATGCTCTTTGACCCAAGCAAACTTCCCAGGTCAATAAAGCCCAAAAGCAACATTTAACAAGTGAGTAATAGGTAGTGATAGATGCTCTCTCATTACTTGGGTGAAATAACTGAGACCTGAGCACTATGCTGGCTTCAGAGTTCCCCAGGATAAGTTTAGTCCATGTAATTCTACCTTGCTGGAAAATGCAGCCTCTATTGACTTATATCCTTGTCCAACTTACAGACCAATGTGTCTTAGACTGACCTCCCCAATTAAATTCCTGTGTCAGTGTTGGCTTCTGAAAGGACACTAAACAGAATGCTATATGCAATTTTTTATGATCCATTTTTGAAAACATGAAAATGAGCTATGTTATTAAATATTTTTCCTGCCATTGGGGGCACTTTTTAATTTTTTTAAAAGCAAAGCATTGAGATTAGGAAATAGGGACTAATATTCCAGCTTCAGTTACTGAGTTACCTTTGAAAAGTCATATAACCTCTTGGACCCTCTATTCTTTTACTAGCAAGTGAACTTTGAATGATGCAAAATTGGTATTACATACTTCAGTCTTTTGCATCTTTCAACAGAGGGCTGAACTCTTACATTTTTCTTCCCCACCTTCTTCTTCTGTTCCTCCCAGACACGGCCTTGGCACTACATTTTTTTTAAATATACAAACTGCATTTTTTCCTTGTTACTATGGTGATCAGTGTAATTCAAATCCTTAGATAAGAGTGCTGAATGCTGTTGTCATCAAAATAATGCTTATTGTTCTTGCCACGTCCTGTGAGAAATGGGAAAGCCTGTGAGCTGGTGTGAACACAAGTGGACCTTCTCTGCATTAGGGGAAGTGGAGGCACCAAAGCGTGAGAGTGTGGGAAGAGTAACCTTACTAACTGGAAAATGAGACTGTTCGAAGGACCAAAGACAGTCTGTTATTGGTAGAACTTACTGCTTTATGTGATGTCAGTAAGGAACTAGTGAACTTGATGGTAAATTTGGACTATCGAAAGATGCAAAATTATTTTAAACCTGCAATGAAATTTCAGACTGGTGTCTCATAGGCATAGTTTTTTCTTTAATTGTCAAATGATAGGCACTTGTGACTTTTTTCCCTCCAGTTCTTTCTTCAACCTAAAATATTTCCCCAGTGCTTCACAACATAAATAAAGGCCCTTTACTCCTTACAATGAGTGGCTTTAGTCTTCTGAGATGACAAACTGGCAGCACTTCTTGTGGATGTGAGTCATATATGGCTTTGTAATGAGTGCCCAGTAGTTCATTTTCCTAGGATGCAACACTTTTTCAAACTGGCACTGTTCTGGGCAAATCAGGATGGCTGAGTGACTCAAATTGTTATTCTAACTACAAAGTTTTTTTTGTTTTTTTTTTTAATTTCCACTGGCCCCAGGTCCTGCACTCAGGACCTTGGTCTTAATGTGGTCAGCATCTTAGCCATCGAGTCAGAGGTGAACTTGCACGGTGTCTTTTAAAATATATTTTGAGTCACTATCCATAAAATCAGAGAACAGATTCGTAACTGCCAGAGGCAGGGTGAGGGCTGAGCAAAATGGCTGGAGGGGGTCAAAATAAGCAAATTTCTAGTCATAAATAAATAAGGCATGGATATGTAATGTAAGGCAATGACTCCAGTTAATAATACTGCTTGCATATTTAAAGTTACTAGAAGAGATATGAAAAGTTCTCATCAAAAGAAAAAAAGTAGTTGTAATTGTGTATGTTCGTGGATATTAATTAGACTTAATGTGACAATCACCTCTCAATATATGCAAATATCAAATCATTATGTTGTATAAATCAAATTAGTGTTATATGTCCTAGGTTGCACCTCAACGAAATAATTAGTTTGAATCCCACATCTAAAAGTTGGCAAATCCTACAAAGATGCTTAGAATTTAAATTTATTTGCAAAATCATACTTGACAGTGTTGAGTCTTCAAAGCCTCCTAGTGGTTAGTGTTTGAATAGCAGCTTTTCCCATGGTAGACGAAGACAAACGTCTCCATTTTGACATCATTTCCTCCTCTCCCTATTGTCTCCAAGCAATGAAGTAAGGGCATGATATCATCTTCTCTCTTGTTCTTTGTTTTACCTTTATATTTATTCTACCTGCCTGGTCCATAGACATTTTTAGGATCCCAAATCCTGTCCTTCAAACCTCCAAATAAGTTAAATAAATGCTAGATATATAGAGACAGATATTTAGATAGGTAAATAGATGGATTGATGGGTAAATGATAGATAGACAGATAGGTAGATAGATAGATAGATAGATAGATAGATGGTTAGGTAGGCAGAAAATCTGTGTATGAGCCAGGAAGACCCATCTTTCTCCAACTATACTCAGAACACAATCTTGTCTTTAAGACAAACATGCTTTACATATAATCTGAAACTTGAGCTATTTAGTTTTCTGCTTTTTCTCTCTGCATATCAATAAACTATTTATTACATAATTACTCAATTACTTACTGTATTTCTCTATCCTCAATGAGATCATGACACAAATAGAGAGAAAGCATAAACAATAATCATGGATAATCATTTGCTCTAAATACAAGATTCACAAAACGTGAGCTGAAAAAGGGAGTAGGTATGTGAAGTAAGCACTGGAAAATACAAATAGTTCATTTAGAAACATAAAATCTTGCTGATGAGAATGCAAATTTGTGAAGAAATTCTGGATCGTAATTTTGAAGAAAATAAAAAGGCATGAACAGTGATTCTCATTACAGCATTTATTCGAACTACAAATATTTGGAAACAAGCTAAATGACAAGGAACACAAGAATGATTGAGCAGTATAAAATTATCATGAAAAATTACAGAGTTCAAAAATACAGTATGTCTTTACCTTTGTGTAAATATTTCCATGACTTTACAATTTAAAAAAGCAAATAGTGGAACTAAATATGTAGCGCCAAAATATTGCACACAGGTGAAAATGATGCTATATACATAGGTATGTTAGGACATGCAAACAAAAGGTTTGGAAGGAGCCATAATAAACTGAAAATAATGATTAATATTTCCATTGCTATCAAAAGAGAATTCAGTCATTCATCTTTTTTCTTTGAAGGGGTTGAATTAAAAATACAGAAATAACACAGAATATAGAGAAAACACAGACCAGGGACAATGTAGGTGCACATCCATGTTGCTCTCACTATTGACTAAACGCTGTTAAATGATGCTCTTTTGCTCCCACTTTATCATTTGAAAAAATAATGTGTCATTACAACTGTATCAAACAAGGTGGAAAACCACATAATAGAAAAAATACCCCATAGCACACCACCCAGAAAATAACTTTCTAATATTAAGTGGACACTTACACCGCTCCCAAATATCTTAAGAGAAGTTGCACCCTGATGGAGTAGGAAATAGGTCCACCGCCTCAGGGGTAGTGCAGTCCTTATGCACCCTAAGGACTTGCATTCCCATCCAGGGGCTGGAGGAACAACCAAGAGGAACAACTGAATACAAATTTTAAAAATGTTTCTGCCCCCTCTCTTTTTTCTGCTTGCTTGACTGCTTGCTTTGCCTACTCACCTTCATTCCTGCTTGTACTTTTTCTTCAAAAAAAAAAAAAAATAGAAAGAGAGATAGATGTGTGTGTATGTATAGAGAGAGAGAAAAAGAGAAATTAATTTCTAAGTGTGACTTCATTGAATTTAAAATCTATGATGCATTACCACAGAGATATCATTTTCTAAATTATAGCTTAAAGGCTAAGGAATAAAAATTAAGAAAAAATGTGGATAAAAGCATAATGTGTTTCTTTAACCTTGTGTTTCAGTTTAATGTAATATCAATTCATTTCTACTATGAAAGAGGAGGATAACAGACTATCACCCTTGTTCCTTCTCCCTTACCTTTACCTCCTGATGTTTTACTTTACGCTGTCAACTTTTTAATAGTCTATTCTTAAACATAAATTGATATACTTTTATATATAAATGTATTCACTGCCCACCATAAGATTTTTTGCACAGTTTGTTCATTCTTCAGGGATTTTTAAAAATATCCTAAATGACAGGATTTATCAGAATTTTTTGTTAAAAAAGTCATGGGTCTTTTGTTCCCTGAGATATTTCTGTTTGAAACAGCCTGACTGTTGTCTTTGTATTTGAATATCGCCTGGGATCACACTTTCTTGTCTTCAGACTGCTGCTGCTGTAGAGAAATCTGAGGTTCACCTGATTGTTTTTTTTAATTGTGCTATGATATTTTTCTTTTTTGATACCTGAAGTGTCTTTATTGTTGACGCTTTTTTTATAGTGGGTCAATTTTCTGTTGTATATGTATTAAAATACTCTACTTATCCTAACACTGGAAGCTTATCAATCTAGTTTTATTTTTATATACTTCTGTCAATTTTAGTTTAAACATATCCATACTGTCAATAATTTCTATTTTGCTCCCAGTTGTTTCAATTGGTTGATGATTTTTGTACGAGTTCTGAATTTGCTCCCCATCTCAGCAATTCGTTCTTCCAGCTCTGTTCCTCTTTTGCACTTGTTGTTCAGCTCTTATTCTATTGAGCTAAACTTATTTTATATAGTTCCATAAAATGAAGGCATTTGAAGAATTTCTTTGGATTCTTTGAAATGTATTTTTCCCTTTAAATGTTATTGCTTTAATTTCCCATGAATTCTTTTGTTCTTTTTTATCCTCTCAGTCTGATTACCTTAGAAATCATATCAATTCTACATTTTGATGTGTTGGTGAAGTCTCCATATCTGCCAAAGGTGTCTGCTTCCTATTTTCAGAGTTTTCAGTTCTCTGAAGTCAAAAAAGAATGAAATTTATAGCACATTCCCAGTTGGGTGTATTAGTAAGATTTCATAGAATTCTCTTGACATGCAGAGCCCACGTGGGTTGGTAGAGACCCAGGTCAGAAGCAAAGAACCTACTTCTCTCACAGGTTAACTCTGTGGTTGAAGATTACTGATTTCAGTACTAAATCAAAATGCAGATTAGATGAAATTGGAAATTATTTTTTAATGCTAATTCCAAGGTCATATCACCCAGAAAACCTACTTGAATGAGTCTGAACTGGGACCTAGTTTTATGTATATAAATATATATATTTTTTTATTTTCTAGGAAATTCTAGGGAGCATACAATTTGGAGAACCAATGTATTCATATATATTTGGCTGCTTGTAATAATTATTTTTAGTAGCTGGGTTTGAAATTTTCTCAATTAAAAGTATTAGTTCACTCCCTAGCCTTGAAATAGCTGCATTTTGAAGAATAAATTACCCAAATCTCATAGTCCAATAACACTAAAGGTTGATTTCATTAACATTCTACATGAAAAGTCCAACATGAATATTCTTCACTGTGTAACTCTCCTGAGTGGCTCAGAAATCTATTATCCGGGCTATGAATTCACTGGGTTCAACACATGATTGGCTCTTAAACTATCAGCAATCTGCCAGAAAGCAGAGGGAAAGAGAAACATGGAGAAAGGACTAAATTCCTTATTGCCTGCCTGGAAGACACCTTCTGTCAAGTGAATTCCATACAAGGCAGTGGGCCATGAAGACAAATTAGGCTCAGCATCTAGCAGTCTATGCCACACAGACTCATTAATGTCTTTGTGTCTTTCCACAGCAAATATTTACATATTTTCTGCCATATTGAATTTTCTAAATGAAGGGAAATCAAATCATTTGAAAATAACCTCTGGCAATGAAATGACCAGGCTCCCTAGAAAAGATTGTTCTGAGGAAGAGAGTAAAACAATGGTGGATTGAATAGAACAGACATGCAACAACAAAAGGAAGGAACCTAGACTTCCAGTCCAAGTGGCTAAAACTGGTTAGAATTGGTGACAACAGCCACAAAGTTTCTTGAGCTAAAGGAAAGCAAACCTGAGTAAAAATATGCAGAAAATTCGATCTTTGCCAAACTCCCAAAGATATCAGAAAACAGTTGTATATATTTGGAAACCATAACTCTTCCTGTTCAGATTTCTTCAGGATTTCCTGGTAGAGCAGGTAAAATGGAGTTCTGCTTTTTGTACTCCCAAATTATTTCTTGGAGTTTCAGGTGCAAAATCAAAGAGGTAGGGATGCTTAGAGGCAGAAGAAAAAGCACGCAGAAAGCAAGCACGATATCCCAAAGAGAGCCTCCATTTTTTATTATTATTATTATTAAAGCAATAGTAAAACTACATTAAAAAAAGTCAACATAATTTGAGAGGGAAGAAGGATTTTGTTTCCTGCAGGTGTTTGGACCACAACTTCCTGCCCAAACAAAGCACCATTGACTTCTCTCCACAAAAAACCCCCAGAGCCTCCATCTAAGAGGACACTGGTGAAGTTATGGTTCACAGCAGAATAATCTCACAGTCTCTACTTTCCTCCTCCACTGTTGGCACACAGCCTTTCAGAAACACTGGGTTGGATGGTTTCCTGAAATGTCTGGATGCCCCAGATTCGCACACCCACTCCAGGTTTAGGATATTACAGAAAACTTCCCTGGGCAGAGAATCAGGCTGGAGTTTAGACCATGTTCATCATTCTTGCTAAGCTATAAGCCTTTGCACCCTGCTCCCCAAGGTGGACATGCATAGGTTTTGCTTCTCCTGAAGAGCAGTTTCTCAATTGCTCCCCTAGAAAAAAATTACCTTTTCTAATGTGCACCAAAGATGCCACATAGGCGAACTGTAAACCATCCAAAATAAGCGTCATTGCTGGCTGATGATTGATGACAAGCAATTCTTTCTCTCAGTCACAAGACAGGCAGTTCATAGTTTTACTTTTTTCTAATATGACCAGACTGAAAGTAACTTTTCCTATCCTCTTCACTTTACAGGGACATTTTCTTGCCAAGAATGCAGACACAAGACCTTGCATATTTTTTTCTGAGTTTTATCAGATCCGTCACTTAAAAGCAGAAACTCAGTTCTCTTCTTGTATCCTAGGATAAAGACTAATTTCTGGCTTAATCACTTTTTACCCCCAGTTTAATTGGGACTTGAAAACAGTCTATGAAATAGGTATCATCATTCTGTTTCAGGAGGGGAAGTTAAGTAACATCCACTAGGATGTTAGGAAACCAGTTCGTATTCACTCTCTTGCTAGAGACGGGGGTGTCAGAATTGGAACCCAGATCTAAATGTGTCCACAGCCCATATACAAATCCTTAGGCTCTCATAGCCCCTTTTATCACCACGTTTCTCCACTATCTGTTGCAAAAAATGCTGAAAAGTTGGTCTATATTGCACCATATATTCACCACTCCTTTGCGGTACAATTTCTTTCTTATGTAATGTCGCACACTTCTCTCTCTTGGCGCAAAATTACTTCTTCTTGATAAAACAGTGGATTCTGTTCAGTCCTTAGCTTTCTTGTATTCTGGCAATTATATTGTGGCACTATTAACTGTTCTTTCTTTTGTAAACTGATCCATTAGATCCCCAGAGGCCAAATCTCTGATCATTTACCACTCTTCTCTGTAGGATTTCCTTCTTATTATTTTTCTTTGTTCGATCCTTTAATCATTGCTATTCTGAGGCTGCTCTCTGAGCTCCATTTCTTTTCATTCCATATTTGATCCATTTGTGATCATTTTCCCTATCAAGACCTCATTATCCATTTTCTAATGATTCCACAGCTTATGACAAAACTTTGACCTCTTACTGTCAAGTGAGTACCTGTCTTTTTGTATTCCTCTAACTAAATACAGTATTTCCTTATGGCGAAAATCAACGCAATCAAAAAAACTACTCAATTCAGAAAATGAGAAATTACCTATGACTCCTTCTACTCAACTCCATTGCCAGGTAAATATCAAATTAGAATTTAATTCCCTTAAATATTTCCCAAATATTCTTCCATCTCCAACATTATCACCCGTGTTAATATTTTGATGAACATATTCATGTATAATATTCCTGTTCATCTATTTTTTTCTCCTCTCTGACACTAACAAGAGCCTAATAGTACATAATTCTGCCCCTGTGAAAATTTTGTTTTAGATCCTTCAGTATATTCCAATTATATTCATAACAGTTTTTGATGTCTAATGTCTTATCTGATTTCAAGGTCAGGTATGTGTCTCTGTCTTTATCACAAAACTGCATCTCCAAGGCTATAACACAGTCCCTGGCTCATAGCAGGGATGAATGATACACATAAGCGTAAATTCACATACTGTGAATTTTTGGAAAATTTTCCAAAGAGCACTGCAATACAGAGGACTAAGTCCTATTCACTCTTCTGCCTCTAACTTGAATGTGAGCTTGGATCAATACAAGGGGTCTGCAACACAAAGAACCACTATTCAAGCTTCCTAAAAATCTGACATTCTGAGATTCTTTTTGTTTGCCAGACTTCTCATTTGTCTGTGTCAGAATTCATAGCTGAACAAAGAAGAGAGAAAAGAACAAAATTTTACTAACAATCAGAGCCCATAAATGTAAAATGGTTCTAACTAGTGGCTTTTGTTAATGAACTTCTTATAGTCATATCTTAAAAAAAAATCTCTATCCCAACTTCTTTATGGAATTAAGCATATAGAGCACACATTCCCATTAACTGAGATGCCAAGTGTGAAATTAATTCATGTTGCCTACATAAATCAAGGAAAAGAGAAAGAAGCTAACGTCTTAATGATGATTAGCTTGTAAACAACAGAATACACTACTATAAATTCTTGGAGTGACCACATTAATCCATCCAACCATTGCCATTTGAAAGGGTTATTCCTGTCAAAAGAGTTCGTCAAAATGAGAATATTAATGTTTTTAAGGAAATGTGTGACAATGTTAATCTGGGGGGAAATATAACAGTGCCTATCAGCCTTAACTGCATTTATAATCTCAAAATAATCAATGCACATAAATTACAAAACTCTCTGAACAGATAGTCAAAAATATTTCATGAAATGAAATGATTTACTACTTGAGATTGCAAAACCCCTAAAAAGGAAGCTTCACATGTTTTCACAAGGCAAACTGGCCCTCCGACAGCCATCGTCGTTTTCTCTTTTCTATTTGAATAATGTAATGTGCATCTACAATATTCACTTTAGCTTGTTTCCATTCACAGTTATGAACAACCTGGAATATTTACTTTAAGTTTTGGACTCAGTTGCAATTAATTATTACAAACTGGTAATGAAACACTAGTGAATGAAGTATTACCTTGCCACCAAGAATAAACAATGTATTAACAATATAATGATAAATAACTAGAGAATTGTTCATCATCAGATCAGTTTGTTAGGACAGATATATTTAATTTACATATGTGCTAACTAAATGTTGCTGACTGCTTAAAAAATGCAAAAATTCTAACATCTTATAGTTATTCTTAATAATACGATGTGATTCTTTCAGTCTACTGTTCACCCTAGCATCAGATACCGCTAGTGAAATTATGAAGGAAATAAGTTTATCTTCATCATTCCCCCACTTTTACTTTCAAAGCTTTTTATCTCCACATGGTATTACTTTCAAACACTTCACAGTCACATCTTGCCTTAATGTTATGTTCTCCATACTCAAGAAGGATCCAAGCACAGCCCAGGCCCCTGCAATTGGCAACCATAAATATCAGCTCTCAGTTCCTCCGCACTGGCCCATTTTAACTCTTAGCTCCATGTTCATTCATTGCTGTCTTCTCATAGATGGGTGTCAGTGGGAAAAATCTGAGGAATCTTATGGGTAGTGCTAGTTATCTTGCTCTTTTGCTTCTAAGAATGGGAAAAGGTTACTGAAAATATGCTTTTTATTCTCCCTGACTCCAGCCTTCACTGTTTGTTTCTAGAAGAGTGACTTATCTACCTGGGTGAAGTCCAATCTCCTGACATTTAGTGTCCTGGCTGAGCTACATGCTCTGTAGAACAGGGTTCTCGGAGGATCTTCTTTGTGTCTCTCATTCTGTGAGCAGACTAGTCTAGAAATGAAGAGTAAATCCTCCCTCCTCCTGGGTTCTCATCATCTCACTAGTTGAGGGTTCATCTATTTCAATAGGAAAGAAAGCGCTCCTAGGTCTCTGGTCTGAAGCTGGTTCTCCATTTCAAGTTTACTATTAATGGTACCTCTCCTTTGATTTCTAGAAACCAGAAGAGGGCAGAGATACTCAGAGCTATGCATTATGCACAGCAAACTAGTCAGTGTTTGCCTTGATACAGAACATTAAACATTAGCTATGACAATGAATAAAAACTTTAAAAAATTGTGTTTATTATCGACAGACTAGTGTGAAAGATTATTAGTATAACTTAATAGTTATTATATTCTTTCTTCATCACTCGTAACTTTCCCTTGCATTTTCCTCCCTTCCACCCTATTTCTGCTTTCATGAGCTGCTTTACTTCATGCCTCCTGCAATGTGTTGACTACATGTATTTCTTTCTCTTTGAAATGTCTTCTCCTCTGGGGTTTGAGGAAAGTCGACATGCACAGTTCACAGTCAGTGATGCACCGAAAATTAGCTGGACACTTGGATCACACTAAGCAACTTAAAGTGTTGGGAACATTTAAAGGCATTAAAGCTAATTGCTCCAACTGGAATTTGTCCAAAACAGCCATGGAAAATGCATTGTGAAGCTTTTATTGGAGATAAGTGGCAAAGACCTTGATTTTATGTGTCCTCTGAGATGACAGCACCTCCCTTTTCTCAGTTGTCTGCCAGAAGTAGAAGCCAAACTGAGCTTCTTGACACAGAATGCATGGACCCAACATGTCACAAAACAGATTCTTTTCAGGGGTGAAAGCAACATACAGCACACACAGGAGGCCAGGTGGCTGAAATTCCAAGTCTGGGTTTCCCTGACTTGTCACCCACAGCCTGCTGCTTGCTAGCTGTGAAGGTGGAGCACGTGATTAACTGCTTCAGTGCCCCAGTTTCCTCTCTGAAAAACAGGAATGAAAACATCTCTATGATAGGTTTGCTGCGAGGATTAAGGGAGGTGACATGGCTAATGTACCTGGCATGAGACCTGGATCAAGTAGATAATAAATGTTACTTTGAACCACTTGATTTAATAAACTTCCCTTGTTTTCAGATTTTATCTTGGCTGGAATTTGAGTAAGTCATTTCTTCCCTATCTCTATACACATACACAAACATGAAGAAAGCAAGTGATCTTCTCAAATCTAGTTCAGAAGAATCCCTTTTTAAGCTCTTATAGTCTACTACTTCTGAGAAGGCCTTGTGTCCAGTCAATAGTGAGGGTGCTGAGTTATTATCTATTTATTGTAAGCATTAAATAAATAATTTTGAAACTCCTGCTGTGAACTAGAGACTACGTGAAGTACTGAGTAAGACAAGGTTTCAGCTCTTAAAGGGCTTAGATTCTAATAATGGAAAGTCTGAATAAACAATCAAGATCAAGAAATTCAGGAGTGCTGAAAATTAAAATAAGCAACACTGAGAGACAACGTCTGGGCAAGAAATACATTTTATTGATTAATTGCTTTGATAAATACTTGAATTCGATATTTCTAAATGATGAGAAGAATCCAGGTCTGTGACAAATCTCTGAGAAGAGACTTCCAGTCAGAAGAGACAGCAAGTTTAAAGGCCTGGAAGTAAGAAGGAGCTTAGGGTATGAAAAGAACAGAAAGAAGGACACTGGAACTGAAGCATGGTGACCTTAAGGCATTATGAAAGGAGAATAAGTCAAAAGGAGCTGCCAGATCTCAATCAGGAGATCATAGTCAGCTTGAGTTTCTTTCCCTGTGCAATGGGAAGTTACTGGAATGCTTTAAACATGGAAAAACATGGGCTAGGTGCTTTTACTTTCAAAGATACATTTGACTGAGATGTGGAGAAAGGTATAAACTGGAACTGGATGTAACTTAGAGACATTTAGTCTCAAATTCTTCATTTGAAGATAATAAAATTGTGGCCCGCAAAAAAAAAATTTATTTGAAAGCCTATCTTTCTACTAATAGAAATAGAACTGGACACAAAAATGTGGTCTCTTGGCTCATATTCTTTCTACGCTATGACCCCAACCATTGCGAGTATCACCCAAGTCCTCAATACTGCTTAACTATAGAAAAATTAAGTAGACAAAGTACCTCAGTAGAGCTCTCTCAAGAACTGCTAATGGTATCCAAGATGCCCCATCTGTCAGCCAGCATGTCTGTTCGAATCTTTCTTCCTGCCCCATTATTATCCAGTTATTGCTCTTAGGAGGACACTAGTGCCTATGCTTGGAATGTGGGTCTCCATGCTCCAAAGCCTAAAGGTCTTGGAGGGTGACAGGGCTCCATTCATCACTGGGGAAACCAGTCCTTTCCCAGCACCATAGCATTTTGTGTCCCAAACCGCACACGAGGACCACAGACTAATGGAGCTGCCGTTAATGTAGCTCCTGCTCTGACTCCCTTGTCACTCTCTCCGCAAGGACCAAAACTGAACCCAATGCCTAGGCAGAGATGGGCCCCACTCATTGCTCTCTGTTATCACCTTTCTTTCTCCACCTTTCCTATATCAATCAGTGTAGGGTAGCATGAGGACATGACCCAGCCCAAACTTGAGAGTGAGCTCTGCGACTGGCCAATGCTGAACACAGACTTGAATGTAGCAGATGGACTTTCTGAGATGATAACTGCCTCTGCCTGCACTGACTGCCCCCGAGATGTCCTGCCCTGGAATTATACTGTCCTTGTCTACTTAACCGTTCTTTGTTCTTGCCCATTTGACTGCTCCTGCCCACTCACTGCCCATCTCTGCTAATGCCCCCTATAAAAAACCCCTTTCCCCACAGGTGGTGCGATAGTTTTCCGGAAGCATGTCTGACCCACAACCATGGAAACCCCACTGCTGCTGCCTGTTGTCATCTTGTGATTCCCTTGAGCAACCTACTAGGCATTACTCTGCCGGAATGTGAACACCTGCATCACAATTAGCAATCAGACATACCCCCACCCAAATCTGAACAAAACTTATGCATTCCAATGTATGCAACTGGGTGTGTTCTAAGGAGTCATTTCTTAATAGTTTGGTTTTGCAGTCAACTCAACTCTCAGTCCAACTCCAGATCACTCAAGATTCCCTGTTAAATGAGGATCAAGGGGTAGAGTTTGCTGATTGAGGCTGCTGGCCATGCCCAGAGTCCTTCCTTCTGTGACTTTAGCAAATAAAATTTTGCTTTTTAGAAAGATATCATCTCAGCAAAGGGCAGCCCTGTATTTCCTTGTGACTTAAACAATGTCATTACTGCCTAGAGAACAGAGAAAGAGGGATTTACCGCTTGAAAGGCTTCTTAATAAGTCATTGGCCTCAGCAGAGGTGCTTTTCCTTAATTTACAGAGGAAGTAATCACTCCTTAGAAAATAGAACCCGCTTATTAAAGTGAGATGCTGGCCTTCTGCCAACTCATCACACTGAAACAGATCGTTGGGGCCAAGGGTGCATGAGACTGGCCATCTCTGCCATTTTAGGGCATAGCTATGAGTTTTGCCATTGTATCAGAGATCCCAAAACCTACAAAGGAGCTGAGCTTAGGAAAACAGCTGTGTGAGATTGAGGTTTGAGAGAAGTGGGAAATTTAGGTTTCATGCAGCCAACTGCAAAATAGACATTCTGTCTCTTCCTGCAAGTGTGAATAACCCTTAGGCCTATGGAGAGATATCAGCTATAAGATTTGGAAGCCTGGTGCCTGGTACACCTGGTGTTCTAACAGAGAAGCCAGCCTCCTCCAGACGAACACATCCAACATACATCCCAAGGATCCTGGTTTGTGTCCTAGGGGCAGGGGAGCAATCAAGATGAACAACTAAATAAAATAAATAAATGCTTCTTTCTCCTCTCTCTTCCTGCCTGCCTACTCACCTTCATTCCTACTTCCACCTTTCATTAAAAAAAAAAAAAAATAGAAAGGGCTTTGGTAACCTTTCATTCATGACCAAACTTGGGATTGTGAGATATACGAGGACATTATGTTATCAGACACCAACACCTCTCCTTTTCAGAAAACAGCAAAGGGATAAGAGTAAGATCAGCATAAACAGGAAAGCAAGAGGAAGGATAGGAGAAATGAGAGAAAAATAATTGGCACTTCAGATCAAGGAACCAAAGAGACAGAGGAAGTTGAAATCTAGAGTCAAAATGAGTCTATAATTATTCAGCAGCCTGGTAAACTTGAACCAAATCCAATGTCATTATTTTCAAATGTTTGGGAGGTTTAAGAGAGGTACTTGTTTCTTTTACCTGTAATTTGTGGGAAAAGGAAAACCTAGATACCAAGATATGTTGGCACACATTCCAGGTCACACTGATCTGACCACACAGAAGCAACTTTGATGTCATTGTTTCTTGATTCTTGATGCCACCATTATGTCCCTTTCCCGCCCTCTGGACTCTAGTAAGATTCCCTCTGGATAGGAGGAAATGTTTTGGCCAATAAGAACTGAGAGATATTTTGCTTTTCTGATCTAACTAAGGCATTGTTACAAGGAACTTGATGCACCAAATTCTGAAATATACCTCCACCGCCAGTATTTGTGTTTCTTTCACTTGAAGCTCCTGTGATATTTACCTCTCTCTCCCAACACAATACTCTCTCAGAGACATTACCACAAAATACCAATTTCCTCTCACTTGTATCTAAATCCTATGCTTGAAAGAATGAATTGCTGTAAGTGGAATTTAGTTATTATCTAGCCATTCGAGGAGTATCTAATCATCGAAACTCCTTGACAAAGTCTGCAAGATCCTAAATGCACTAGCCTCATTCTAGTTCTGTGATTTATATTCTGCTACTGGTCACATTCCTTTCCCAGCTCAATTCATCATGCCATCCATCAGTCACAAAGATTTTATGCATGTCTTTTCTATTGGGAACTCTGTTCTGCTGTGCTGTATATAGTTAAAACTATCTAGCCTGTGTATTGCAGCTTAAATGTCACTTCATGTAAATCTTCTCTGTCATCACAGATTACATTACACCTCCCTTCTGTGGGTACCCAGAGCACCATGGGTGTCTCCCCAATAGGACTTATCATTTGCTTCTCATTGGTTTCGATTGGTCAATGACCCTCTCTTTCCTAACATTGTAAATGGTGTGAGGTTAGTTTTTAAGCTGTTATATTTTTCAATGTTTTTTAAGTACTGAATGAAACCAAGAGAAAGAACATTCCAGATAGAAAGAAAAGCTGTCCTAAAGCCACTAAAGCAAGAACAAGTCTGATGTGTTCCAGCTAACAGAGGAAGACATATTTGGATGTTCAGAGAAGAGAAAGGAGAGCCAGAGAGAGGAGGAGCAAGAGGTGAGATCAAGGAGGAAGACAAGGACAGATCATAAAGCGACACTGAGATCTAGTTCCAGATTTGAATCTAAGACTATTCTAGTAAGATGCAAGATGTTTTTGTATGTATATTTATTTTGTTTTAGTTATACTTTTGTAATAATTGGATGATAAAAGTTGCAAAATTAATATAATTCCTGTATGTCTTTCAAACATATCAAAAACAGTAAGTTCACTTCTACCACTAAGTATACTGAAGACTGAATTTCATCAGTTTTTAAATGTACTATGTATATGTTAAAAACTCAGACTATAGTTAATTTACGGAATAATTCTACAAAGAAACTACCTCCTGCTACCCTTTATAGTGACAAATACTGACCTACTATCTATCACTATCATTTTGTCATTTCTAGAGTGACATATAGATGGAGTTATATACTGCAAACCTTTTTGCAATTGGTTATTTTCATTCAGAAGAATGCCTTTGCTCATGGTCATCTTGCAGATATGAAAGGGACACATGGTCCAATATTTAATTTGATGAAAAAATTTGTTTCAGATGACACACACTCACCAAAAGTGTATGAAAATGCTTGTTACCCATGTACTAAGGTTTTCTGGAGAGAGCAGCTTATCCAGGCAGATCCAAAATGTCAGGAGAGATCTAGGACAGGGGGTTAGCTTTATCTTTTATTGTGGTCAAAGAGTAGTACAGTTGTGAGTGATGCTAGATGTAGTCCAGAGCTTATGTGGTTTGGATCAGCACCAAAGAAAAATAATTAGAACTTCCTAGCAACTTACCCATAATGAGGAGAAGAGAACACAGTGAAGCATGAAACAAGTAAAATACCAAAAACTCTGTCAGACATTTCATTAGACCTGAAATGCATCCATTTTTACATACATCAATAGTTTATTTTAAATCTGGATAGTTTTCCAACGCATGATTGTATTCACCCATTAAAAGATCATTGAGTTGTTACTAGTTTTTGGTTATTACAAATATAGCTGCTATGAAAATTTGTAGACAGGTATTTATTGGATGTAAGTTTTGTTTTCTATAAGTACTCAGGAATGCTATTGCTCTCTCCTTGCTAAGCAAACATCTAACTGTATTAGAAACTGAAAAATCATATTCCAAAATGGTTGTTAGTTTATATTCATAACAGCAATGCATGAGACATTGTTTCAGAGAGTTTTAAGTAAAATAATGACATGAAATGAATTATACTTTTAAATTATTGCTTTAATTACTCAGTAAAAAATAAAAAGCAAATAATTAAAGACAATAGTCAGATCAGGAGGACTAATTATGAAAGGCTATTACAATACTCTAAATGAGATATAATATTACAGCTCGATATTATTAGATGTACAAAAGAGTAAGTATATTCAACATCTTTGTCAGAAAAAAGCTTAATTTGGTAAATGGGTTGGTTGTAGCAATCTTGGGGAAAACAGAAATTAAATAATCAAGATTTCCAACTTAATCAATTGGATAGAAAATGGTGACCTGTTATCATCATGAACAGAATGAGAGAAAAGCAGTTTATAGAGGGAGGCAAATTATATATTTGTGTCATTTTTAGTTTTTAGTGCCCTGTGTCCAGTTGAAACTATTAGGGAGTCTGATGAAATTATTAGAAAATATCTGAACTATAAATAAAGATTTGACAGTAATTGACAAGAAGAAATTTTTAACCAGATTGGAGTTTTTTCATGTGAGTACAATAGAGAGGAATTGGACCAGTCATAGTATTTGCAGGACGGAATTAAATAGACCATAGGACTTAGTAAGGTTATAGTGGTAAGAAGGAAATGAAACACTAAGGATAGTGGGAAAATATAACATGAAAGGACTGGAGTGTAGTAAACTGTATAACTGACCAAACAGAGTTAACAGGTAAGTTATTTGGAAAGATCACCATAAACAACTTACAGATCCTTTAATGGATAAGTGGACATTTCAATATAATCATGCAATGGGAAACTACTCACCATTAAAATAAGCTACTGAGAACATGCTACAATTTTTCTCAAGGCAGAGATCGCAGGGTGTAATTTTAAAGAATCATGAATTTCACTTCAGAAGTACCAGACATCTGTGTTCCTATATTAAGCCTTGACTAAGTTGGTAAGTGATGTCGTTATTCAGGAATTTGTGTTTTATGACTAATGTAATGTCTCAATTTGGTTAGGTGGTGGTACCAAGATATTTGACCAAACATCATTCTAGCCATTTCTATGAGGAAATTTGTTAGATAAAATTAACATTTAAATTAGCAGATGTTCCTTTGTTAATATCTAATTTTATTTTGTGTATCTTATTTTAGTGGTCTCATTTTTATGTTTTAATTAATGCTGTTGAAGAAACATTGTATCATAACATGATATATAGGTGTTTAAGGTATACACCATTATTAATGCACAGCTGTATATATCAAATTAGTTCACCACCATTTCTGTTCATCTTTCACTATGCAATTGTTCAGTAAATCAAATTACCCTCCATTATGTGAGGGTCTCATTCAACCTGCTGAGAGACCTTAATGGAAAAAAACAGATGATACGCCCAAAAGAAGGAGCAATGCCAGCTGAGTGACTTCAGACTTGTTTTGCAGCTGTGCTCGGGATCTCCCCTGTAGCTCTATACTTTGCAGAATTTGAACTTGGTGCCCTCTGCAATTATGTGAACCTATTCCTTCAAAGAAATCTTCTCTCTCTACCCAGCCTATGGTTTTATTTTTCTGGAGAATGTGGACTCATCTAGATTACTTCTCTTTTTTTCGAAACACAAATCACTAAACATTATTGACGTTCATTCTAAAACTTAAAATTAACTTCATATTAATGTGAACCATGCACACAGTCACACATAAAGGGAAGGTGACAATATTCTAAAGATTTTCGTGAAAATCTGTACAGATGACTTCCTGTTTGCTGTTGTCTTGCCTGGTTCCTAAATTTTGTGCTCCAGTTACTTGGTTCCATATCCATTTTGCTGCCTTCCTCCAACTATGAATTTCCTACTCCAGTTAGCTTCTTGGATCTAAGTTCTTGGCTGAGAGGGCACTGCATCTGAGGAAAAGAACTACCTCATCCCTATAGAGGAAGTCTCTCTGACTTCCTGTCCACCGTCTTCAGTCAACGCGACAATATATTCCACAGGACTATTTTGGTTTTTCTACCATTTTTCCATTCATTTAATCCATTAAACTGTACTACCATCTCTACCCAGGAGGTCTCTTCCGTCAGTCTCTCAAACCTAAAAAAACTCATTTCTACCATCTGTTTGCACTGTATTAACTTGAGTCTCTAAGAGTTCTGTTTCCGCATCAATAATCAATGGTATTAAGTGAGGTCTGTAAGATTGTGGAATATATTTTTGTTGCTTCTCTTACTGCCATCCTCCCTTGCAAAATTAAAAAACAAACAGACAGACTTGATTTGACAACCACTTATGGATGAGAGTGCCTTTGTGATAGTGAAGGGGTCTAGCAGAGGAATTCCAGCACATGGCTGGAACAAAAAATCTGAGAATATGCTCTTCGAGCAGGGTAAGAACACTTTACTTCCCCATGATTTCAAAAAACAGTGTCTAGAGAAACACTCTCAGTTTGCCATCTCTCCCATGAAGGAAAGGAAGAATGTATTGAGTGAGTTCTCAGCCTCCCCAGAGCAATAAGCTACCAAAGATGTCAACTTCTTTACTGCTCCTGGAAAGCTGAAGTAACTGGCATAACTAATGAGTAGGAGAGGCTGGAAGCATAACAACCAAAACTTGGAACTCCTCAAAGATACGCAGATACTACTAAATGTTTGGGACTCCATAAGGAAGCCTACTCACAAATCATTGGGCAACTTCCCACAAAGCCCTATGTGCTTCTCCCCTCCACACCTTGGCAAGGTGTCAGTATGGATTCCTCAGGATAGCAAGTGTGAGCCTTTACAATGACTCACAATACAGAGAATAGACCTTTTCTTTGGGATAGGGAGAAGGCATTTCATGGTATCACACTAGAGAAAATGAAAAACTCAATAGTAAAAACAAATAATGTCATTTTAAAAATGAGTAATGAACTTGAGTAGATATTTTTCCAAATAAGATATCTAGATGCTCAATATATAAGAAAAGGTAACTTTAGTAATTATCAAGAAAAATGCAAAAATAATAAAACTACAATAAGATATTGCCTCACACTTCTCAGGAGTGTTATTATCTAAAAATTAAGAGAAAAATAGTATTGGCAAGAATGTGGGGGAAATGGAAAACTTATGCAGTGTTGGTAAGAATGTAAATTTGTGTATATGTTATGGAAAACAGTATGGTGTGTCCTCAAGAATTAAAATAAAGTTCTCATATGGTTCAGCAATTCCACTTCTGGATATATATACAAAGGAAATAAAATACCATCTTGACAAGACATATGCATCATTATGTTCACTGCAGCACTAAAAGAAATTATAATATACACAGACTAGAATACTATTTAGTCTTACAAAGGGAATCCTGCAATTTGAACAACATGGATAAAATGAACACATTATGTTGAGTGAAATAATTCAGACACAAAAAGAAAAATACTGCCTGATTTCATTTTTATGTGGAATCTAAAAAATCACAAACACATAACAGCAGAGTTATAGAATAGTGATGCCAGGGTCTGGAGGGTGGTGAAAATGAAGATATACTGGATAAGGAAGTAAATTGCATTTGAAAGATGAATAAATGCTGGAGACTTAATGTACATAAAGGTAATAATATTTTTAAATAATTTATTTTAACAATTCAACAATCTACTAATATATTAAATAATGTAATAATGCTGTTTCATATACTTAATATTTATTAGGAATAGATATCAAGTGTTCTTACCATATGTACAAAACAATAATCCTGTGAGTGGATGGATATGTTAATTAGCTGGATTTTGGTAACTATTTCATAAAGTAAATATCAAAGCATCATACAGACCATGGTCATGAAAAAATTTCTCAATAAAGCTAGACAAAGTAACAAAAAGAATAACTGCAGTTACAGACAAAATATGTTGTGATGATTGTTTATAAAACTGATCAATTTTTTCCTTTTCATTTCCAATATGCTTAGTTTAATGTCTCTTTAGGTATTTGCTCCTGTTGATCCAAAGCATGTTTTCTAATAGAACTCTAGAGAAGAATTCATGAAAACAATATTATCTGGTTTAAGAATTGTTAGTAACAAACTATCTTTCATCATTATATGCAGAATCTACTGGACTTGATATAAAATCCTTGTATACCATTTTTTTTCCTTGGAAATATTAAAAATATCACCATATTTTCATTTAAAATAAAGAAGAAAATTATAATTAATTGACTTTCTTTCACATATCAGTGTTACGGTAATTTTTGGGGAGATTTTTTTCTTTAAAGTTGATAATTTTCATTAAATAAATTTCAGTTTTGGATATTCTGATTCTGATTTTGTTTTTGTTTTTGTTTTTGCATTGATCTCTTTACCAAATAATTTTGTATCTTTTTTTCAGAAAATGTTTATAGTTTTTTAATATTTATTTCTACACTTTGGAGACACCAATTACACCCGCTTACATGGTTATCTTTTTACCTTTGTTTAAACTTACCACTTCTTCTCAAAGAATATTTAAATATAGAGAAATCATCTCTATATTTCTGCATTATTTTTACTGAGTTTTGTTTATTTATAATTAAGTTTCATTTCTGAACTGATTATGTGTAATTTATATTAATATCTAACACATATCTAAGTATTTCCACTTATGATTCATGCTGTTGAACACCTTATACCATTGTTTTTATATAATTATTATCTTCCTTTGAAATGTGTTCTAATTCTCAGCTGTATGATCCTGTCTTTCCGGTGTGTTTTAACAGATGTAGAGATTATCATTTTCTTTCTGGTTCCCTCTGCTTATTAAATCTTTGTGTAAAAAAATTGTCTTGGTCTTTTGTTGATGTTTATATAAAATTAGCTTTTCTTGCCTCTCACTTCAGATCTTTAGAGTACCTCCAACTATGGCTTTGGGGTGATGCTCAAATTATATTTTTTTTTTACTTTCTGATGGCAAACTGGGTTTTGTTTCTATTTTTACCTGAATTTTTCTGTTTTTTGTCTCTGTTGTATCTCTCCTTAATGTAGGGGGTCTTCCTGAAAAGCTTGGGATGACGATTTTGAGAGTTCCAGTGATTCAAATTGTTCAGCTCCTTTAACATATCCACCCTCTACCGGACTGCAATCACGCAATTTCAGAGTTTCTAAAATTCCTTGAGTTTCAGCAGCTGGTTTCAAGTTAACTAAGGTTAACTTGATTTTTTGTTTGTATTTTGGAGTTGATCAAGACCTTCAAATGTCTAACTATTTCCCTTTGCTTCACCTTGCCTATTTTACTTACCGTAATTCTCCGGACCGATGGTGAATTATCCCCCTATTCTTGTGTCATGTGGTTCCTGTTGAAAAATTGAACTAGAATTAATTTAGATATTCTTGCATTTGGTTATGTTCTTTGTGTCTTTACTGCTATATATCTCTGTCTATGTTTCATGGAGTGTTGGAAAAAATATTTTCATTATATCTTTCCATTTTTCAGAAATTATTTGGATTATTTTATTTTATTTTTTACTATTCTCAGAGATACTGAACATTATTCTCAGTTTATGGAGAAAGAAGCTAAAGCTTTAGAAATCAGGATTTTTTCCTAGGTCAACCTGTAGTAAGTTACTAAGAGAAAGAATTCAGACACATTCTTTTATTATTTATTTAGGAAAGTACAGTCTGTGAAACACTGTCACACACTGCTTTTAAATTCAATTGAAACTGTCAGGGAAGAATGGGAAAGGCTTGTACTTATTCCATGTTGAGAGAGTAGAATTACCAAAATATCTAGCTGCATTACTTTTGAGGAATTGAAAGGTCATTGTGGCCAGTTTTGTTGGCTAGGGTGACCAGAAACTGACAGATAGGTGACAAACAGGTAGAGATGATTCAGAACATTATAGAACACAGACAAGACTTGGACGCTATAGGAGGGCACCAAATTGTTTTAATATATGTGCAAAATAGTCTGAGAGCTCAGAAGAAGAATAAAGTGAGTGTTAGATACATCGGGCTTTGAGTCATTCACAAAATGCACTTTCAAAGGCACGGAGGATGTGACACAGTGGGGTATTCACCGGTGATTGGGATGGTAATCAGCCTGTCAATTAGAGTGGCATCTAATGTGAAGAGAACCACAGAAAATGAGCCAGTGTTGGACCAGAGGAAACCAATGCTTTCTGATGGGATCCTGAGAATGAGGGTTTTACTCTCATATCAATTACACTGGGAAAAGAGGCAACATCAAATTGAGGTGCCAAGTTGCCTTTTCAGGAACTGAGGACTATTGCTTTAGTTTGACATAGAAAAACACATTTTTAAAGTGACATTATCTTTTATAGTCTTCAGAACCCCACATCAGGTCTATGATATACCCATATGTCATTATCGCATAAATCATGACTCCACTTCCTTACTTTTTGCATCAGCTATCTTTTATTACTTTCACTGAGACTTTGTGCATTTGTTTTATGATATCTCTTAGAACATTGTAACATTTGGTACTTCCCCCATTCTTAGTCCACAAGACAAATGCGTGAGAAAAAACAAGTGGAAAGGAAAAATGCCTGTGACTCAGATAATGCTTTTATAGGCATTCAAATGGTAAGGATGTCAAAATGCTTGCAACTCTGTTTATATACGACTCAATATGAAGAATCATTCAATATAACTTAAAAATGTATACATTAAATCTTCACAGTTCCACCCTCCACTGACCATTTAGCATTAATAGAAGTCTTATAACTCTATTTAAAATTTGTTTTCTTTGATTATTAGAATGTGTGGGAGTGGTTTGTTTAAAAACCACTAGATAATGTGATGCATATCAAAGGACATTATTGCCTGCAAGGAGGTGGTTAGTCCACAATAATTTTGAAGGCCTATTTTTAAAAATGTTTTGCATTATTCTGAATTATGAGTCACCTCACCACTTCCAATAAGTTGAATGACTGTGTCATGCATTTTTATATACCAACTGCATTCTGTCTGGATACAAAATTGTATGATAGTCCCAGAAAATACAGACATATTGGGACAGCTACTATGTGCCAAGCACTATTCTTGAAGGTAGGGACAAGAAAAATGATGAAGATATTCAGTTAGGTCTTAGTGAATATACAGATTTGTATGCTCAAATGTGCATCATTATAAGCAGCTTTAGATGAAATACATATAACTTAACATGTGTTATGAATAGTTTTATTTTATTTTCCTTTATCCAAGACCTCTGTGAGAGCATTGGCTGGGTCTTAATGTACTCTATATCTTTTAAAGCATCAGGAGCTTAATATATTTTTGTTGAAATAATCATTGTGTTGGGAAGACAAAGTCAAAATAACTATAAATTTTAATAATATTAAGATATAATAAAATGTGACACAATAATTCAAGAATTATAATCAATATTTATTTATCTGAATTCCATTTTGAAGGCAATTTAAGAAAAAAAATTAGTTCCTTTTTTTATGAATCTTGCAAATGTGTGGGAAACTAGCAAAGACCAGCATTGAAAACATTCTAAAACATGTGGAAAGAACAGAATAATGAATGGAAATACAAAGCACAAGTGGTAGGAAGCATGGGAGTGCATATTGTTCTATATTCAGCAATTTTGAAGTTGTTTACCTAATTATTTGGAAAGCAAGCATCCCTGAATTATTTAAAATGGGAGAAGTATGTGATTGAATTTAGACGAGAGGGAAGAAAAATCAAAAAGCAACTAAGTTTTACTTTGAATTCAGGTATGTATATAACAGCCACAATATTTGGCATAGCAGAACATTTTGAAAAAATCCTGCTCCTATCTTTTATAATTATAACATCTCATGGGTACCATAGAATCATTCCTCTCTCCCTTCACTTAAAATTGATAGCTTGTGCATTCACATTTCTCTCTTGGAGTACTTAGTGGTTTCAAACACTTTGCTGGCTATTGTCTATGAAATGCATTTTTATATAAAATCTTTTATTTAGTTTATGAAAACTGCTACTATAGCCAAGTTCAGTAATTTGGATAATATGTTCTGCTCAATTGTCCATTTAAAGCATCTGTAATGTCTCTACACAATATCCATACATAGTAAATGAGTAGTTTTGTATTTTTCCATCAAGTAATTTTACTACTAACTCCCACCACATGTTTAGATTTTAGCGGCCCTATTTTATATTTTGTAGTTTTGAAACAATCTTTGCTGACCAGAATTTCATCTTTGTGTCATTAACCATCTTTCACAGCCAATGAGCAAAGCTATATAACCCAACTTGTCCAACTCTGGGACACTAACAGTAGTCATCTAATTTTTTGGTCTGTGATGCTACACACCTTATTTTGGAGAATGTTTGAGCAGCTTGACAATAGAGAGAAGAAATCAAGGGGACTTCCTCACTGCATTTTCAGGCTTCCTGTCAGTCTTCATAAGAATTATGAAGAGGAGGAGAGCAGAACTGAATTAGATTTGGGAGAGTCTGAACTAACAAAATTTTGTGAATTCCTTTAGGCAACGAATACAAAGATCTCAATAACAATCAGATAAAAAAATAATACTTTACTGAAATAAGGAAAGAAGGATTTTGTTTTTCATGTGTATTCAACAAAGATTTCAGTTCTGGAACTCTTCAAAAGTCATTGGATGAGAAATGGAATGCAATGCATGGAGAAATGTTTTCATGTAATGAATGCTTAGAGGTGTGATTTTTGCTGGGGATGTGAGACCCCAAGTATGAGCAAAAATAGTCAATAGATAGTTCATGTCAAAAAAAATTGTGTGGTCACTGACAAGAGATGGCGAAGAGGGCAGACAGGAAAAAGAAGCAATGGAGGGGGCTATTAGAATATTCCAGTCCCCATGGTGGCACAGTGGTCAAAAAATATCTTTGAGAAAATATAATGTCAAATAAATGAGTTTCAGGTCATCTTGCTGAAAAATGTTCATTTATGACACTCCTACCACTCTTAGACCATTCTTCTGGTCCCCATGAGATCTTCAGAACAGGAGTTTTTGTTCTCTAATAAGCCAGAAGACAATTAGAGATAGTATCTTGTTTTGCATCCAGAAAGCCAGCATCAGTGGACACAATCTAGAACTGTGTCTTACACTTTACATCAAAATGTATAAGGAGTCATGGTGGGAATGAAGCAATAAAAGGGAAGACATGTTTTCTCGTGTTGGTTAAATGCAGAAGTGCTTTTGTTTTTCCCTCTCATTACATCCTTTTCTACAATTTGGAGAAGCAAAAAAAAAAAAAAATCCAGAGTATATGCTCTGTAAAAATTAGAGTATGTTTATCTCAGAAAACAAATCCTTTGACTCATCTTTCTTTCTATATGTGGATCAAAATATTCTTACTTTGACTGACTTAACTCATCCCTTTTATTTCCTCATGGAGACAAAAGGATGACCTTAATGTGGCCTGAGATCTGAGCATAACATTTGCTCAGGATCTATAGACAAAACTGGCAAAAGCCAGAATCTCAATGTCTTCCCTTCCAATCAAAAGTACCTTGTGTGAAGACATGCGACTACCCTATTGCCTATACACTTAAGTTCCCTTTGGTTCCCCAAGGCAGGAGTCCACTTTGAAGCATTAAGCATTAATGAAAAGCTTTTCAGTAATGCTATATGTTTCAAATTAAATGATTAAAAAGAAAGGTAGGTAAAGGTCACTTTTTTGTTGTTCTGTGTTGCATTTAACTGATTAGAACTCATTGTTACTTAAGGATCTCTTAATATGTTCTTATCATTTTCATGAACATAATAAAATCTGAGATTTTTGCCTCTTCTGTCTAGAAATAAGTTTCTTTTTGGCAGTTGATCTCTGCTTCAGTCTATAATCAACTGTTCGTGTCAAAGAGAAGACACATCAGGCAAGGGTTGCAAGTAGGCAGGACTAGAACTATAGCTGTGTCAGTCAGGTTGTCTGCATCAGAGAAACCAAGTTAAACGTGGAGACAGAAGCAAAAAGGAGGATAATTGGTGGAAGGTCCAAGTTTATTGATAATATCTACTATAGTCAAAGATACCATAGCAATAGATAGATCAAATATTTTTACCAATACAAAACATATACTAGCACCTTTCCAGCATCCTCTAAGTGTTACCAGTTTTCCCCAGTATAGTAGTTTAGACTTCTGTTATGGTTGCATACCACTTTCAATGCCAATTTCCATATCAGTCAGCCATTGCACAATAATATTGAAGAATAAACTGTTCCATGTGGTATACAGCTAGTACCTGATCTTATTTTTATGGATCTGCCTATCTTCTGCACTTTGGTTTATCTAGACTGGCTGAGACCTAAGCTGTAGGTTTGGTTCATGTCTGTTCTGTGTCTGTTTATCCAGAGGTCCAGACAGAAGCAAAAGTAGCTACTCATATCATTACCTTCTAATGACAGATAACTGAAACATAAAGGCCAACCTTGTGAGAACAACTAAAGCTTCTGGTCTGTTTTGTCACCTTAAATCCCGTTAGTAAATACCTATCATGTGCAGAAGCTCAACGAGAAGACTCTGGCCACCATGAAGCCATCACAAGGGTGTCAATATTATTCTTCTTCTACAAGGAAATAACCACACAGAACCAAAAATTTGATCTGCCTCTGCATCCAACACACACTTAGTTCATCAGAAAACTTAACATTGATGTTGAACAACTACTTTTGAGGTAACAGGTCAAATGACAGCCTTTAGTACCATGTAATTGAATGTGGGGGTAGGTGGAAAAGTAACCTATAGAAAAATAGAAGAGTGAAGCAGAATAACTATATATAAAGCAGAAGTATAAGTGATACAGAGATCTGCCTTAACTTCTAACATTTACTTTTCCTGTATCCAGTTTCTTCCAGGGCTCAGGAGATTCTTTTTGCTTCTTTGAGACCCTTCTATTATCCTTAAAATAAATTTCAATTCTGAAGATGGATCAAGAAGTATTCCTGTAATTTGAAATGAAATTTTACCAAAGAATACAGAAGGATGTTCATGAAGGCAAAGGTCTGTATTAGATTCCCTATTGGGTTCAACATCCAGGCCCTGACCAGTATGACACTACACTGTCCCTTGGGTCGCTTCCAGCTTAAGTGCACTAGAGCAGATTCCTTGAGGGATCTAGTTGTCACGGGTAATCTACTCCTTCATCACATAAGCCAATGTGGTCAGTGTCTGTGAAGATCACCCAAAAGTGGGTGGGTTAGTCAGATAGATACTCTGAAGTTTTACAAATAAATCCAAGTGTATATACTCTCCTGGTAGGGCATAAAAATTATTTAGGCATCCACTGAGTAACTCTTTCTGAGACCAGAATAAGCACACTAGCTCCAGAATTTTTGTCTTTCTGAACATGAATATGAGAAAAAAAAAAAGAATTTTAGTTCAAATAATGAGCAGAAAGCAATATGAGTTTACAGTTGGTACCTTCACACAGAGTTATGTACTATGTGTATAATATCACATGGAATAAAATTACTTTTCTATCTGAGCACAGAACCATTTATTTAATCAACCTCCTCTACTTCTTCAGCCAACTGAACGGCAAGTTGAAGCATCATGTCCTTGAGGACATTGCTGGTGAACATGACAAAAGTGCTCTCCTAGGAAGGAACAAGCAAAGTGGTGTTCCATCTTGCATCTACCTAACATAACCAAGTTTTTTTCTTAATCAAACCTATGGTTGATGGAAACACATGACTTCCAGATGCATCATCCCAGAACAAGACCTCTTGTAGTTCTTTCCTAGGGCAATTGAACTGCAGATTTGTCTAGGGTACATGTTAGTATAAACCCAGTGATTTGCTAGAGAGCAGACTGTGACTGCATCTTCCTTCTCACACAGAATGTTTTTAGTCATCTGACATAAAGTAAACTACTTAACATCTTTAGGACTCATGTAGATAATAATGTCTACCTCATAGAACTACTGTATTATAAGAAACTTGCCTGTATAAGTGCTAAGCACAGTAGCAAATCACAATCTTTGTTCTTGTCTCCCCAGTTATTTTCTCCTAGCTTGCCGCATTTCAGTTTCATTAATATGGATATAGTGTGAATGATACTCCCCTTTGAGGAGAAAGTGAACATATTATCTCATGACATTTTAGTATCCGTTGATCTTCATTTCAATGTTTTACAAATAGTCACTGGACTACAGCAGCTCTGTCTTTCTCTAGGAACTTTTGACTTCTGTGCTATGTCTTCCAGGAATATTAGAACCAGAAAGGATCTTAGTCATTCATTTCTCAGTAAAGAAGCAGACAACTGAAAAGATGAGATGGTTTTCTTGAGTCATTTAGATAAGGAGTGTCCATGTTGAGTTTCAACTCAATTCTAGTCCTCAATTCTAGTCCACATTTCACTTTGCCATCCAGCCTTATGCCTGAAAACAACTTAAGTTTCTCAGGTTAGTTTCCTGCTCAATTTTTGGCTAAAACCACCATGACCACAGCAAAACAAGGATAATAATAAAATGAGGAAAAGTCAAGTTTTTCCAACTTCTTCTCTCCTGATTTTGTGCTTATATATTGCATCTAAAGTAACATGGCAAAAGTCAGAAATGCAAATAGCTATGCGTGGATGTTAGAAATCCGTTTGAACCAAAGAAGTTTCTAGAGCCCAAATAAGCCTAGAAACCAATAATCTTTGAAGGCTCTTCTGCAGGCTTCAAAAGGAGAATAGAGGGGCGCACCCAGAAACCCTGCAAAATGTAGGGTCCTGGAACACTCAGCAGGGAGCCAACAGTGTGACCCAGAAACAGACTTAATTAAAGCTCACAGCAATATACAAAACTAGACCACCTGCCTCCTTGAGATCAGGAATTTGTTCAAAACAGACAGCATAAAAGAGAAGAAAGAAGAGAAAAAGGAATGTCAATGCTTTAGTCAGTTCCCAAAGAGAGATGTTGTAGTTGTTGCTATAATATCCGGTGAGAGGGTGTCTGGTGAAAATTTACAGCTGTGCAGCTAGAAATTCAGTTTTAGGACAAAAATACATTGCAGGAGTTGGTAGGATGTGCCTGGTGATTGCCAGCACTATGAGTGGGCATGATGCATGTGACTTGGATGCCAGAATGGACATTTTCAAACTTGAGATATCTGTAGGTACCATTTCTTCTTCCATATATTAAAGTAGCACAGAGTTGAATGAAGTTGCTACATTTGAAGATAGTATGCACCAGAAGCATCAAACCCCAATGACTTGTGAGAAAAATAGACAACACTACAGTATATTCCAAGTGAAAAGAATCCACCATGAATGCAAAAATAGGACTCTGCCATAGAAGTGGATACTAGGCTCTGTTCACCCAGGTCAACAGATTCAGGCTGAGCTGTTCTCTTTTTCTGGTATTTTATTGTGTCTTTGAATACTGGCCTTAGCAGTTCAATTGAGGTTATTGTGATGTCACCTCTTGCTAAACTTCCAGTTCCAACTCAGAAATTTTCTAAACATTCTGACCATTAGACCCTATTTTGAGATTGTCTCATTATGAATTCAGCTGTTAGTATCAGTCTATGTGGAAGATTCTTTACCAATTCAGATTTAGAGCAATGATTCTATGTTCCTGCTTGTATAATTTCCAAGTTCCTGTATCTTCCTAACAAATATCATCAAACACTCTTCCACTCTTATTCCTACATATATCTATGTCCTTTTACCTCAGTGAAAACTTAGGGATAGATTTCCTCTCCCACAGTGACTAGACTTGGTCTTTTTTTTCACATTGATAAGTGCATATGCTGGATTTAAAATTTACCAGTTTCTTTTATTCATAACTTTATGTAATTAAACTTCCAATGATTAAATTTTTTACTACCTATAATAGGAATATCTTCACCCTATTAAGCCAGTCTGCACCTATATGAATTTGAGTATCATTGTTAGCTATATCAGAGCTAGTGACTTGTAGATGCCTCCAAAAGTCTCTGAATTTTCTCAAGATATAGGCAATTGCTATTACTATTACTATTTTTACCCTCAGGTAAATATTTCATAACCATTTCTTCAGAGAAAATAACCCTGATTTTTAGTGTTTGTCAATTTCCATGGTGTAAATTCTCCCGCGATGTCTGACATCAATCTAGATAAATGACCTGCTTGAACACAGAACTGGAAAGAGAAGTGCACAGTCAACTCTTGCAAGTCAGGATAAACTGGTTGAGCAGACCATTGAGTATTACAATCTAAGAATCATGTTCTATCACAACACGAAGTATGTCCTCCTTTTTTAATAGTTTTACAATTTGAATAAGAAAAAAATACATATATATTCTAATGAGGTACAAAGTGTAAGGGGAATTTTTGTCAAAATTCACAGTGGAATGGTAGTTATTAAGCACAGCTATTCTAAATGTCTGCAGTATCACATTATATAAAAAACCAGGAATCTATTACAAGATACTTTTCTATGCTTAGAACATGGTTTTGATGACTTTTAAAGGCACAAGTTTCTAAATGCTTTGTTTACACTGTTTGATTATTTAGCACAGGACCAGTAGTTCTCTACTTGGGCAGTTACTCTCTACTCATTCTTGGTAGGAATTATAACATATAAACTTACTTGGCCAACAAAAGTTTAGATACTTTATACTCTGTACTAGGCCCTATTTTTGAACAAAATGGAAAGTAAGATAAACAAAAAAAAAAGATACATCTGCAAATTTTCCTATGCAATCAAATGATTTATAGTATCTGCTCATGATGGGAAATCTGATAGTGTGAATAAGTTGTGATCAGAGAACTTTTCTCTAAAGGTGAAATAATTAAGCAGCAATGTAAAAAGTGAGAGGGGTGAATTAGAGAAATGAAAATTGATGAGGTTGAGGGTGAGTGAGACTGATGAGACGCTGGGTTCATCCAGCATAAATTTGTGGAGAGTGCCATTTTGGTCCGGAACACAGAACAAGTTTAATAAAAGCAGAAACCTGGAGTCTAAGCACCCTGCAGGTCAGGAAAATTACATCAAGGGAATGCACACAAGGGTGTACGACCTGTGCTGCCTACCTCTGGTGCGGGGAAAATGGCTTCTCCAACATACATGAGGGGTAAGGGTTTCTTCCTTTGTGGGTGTGTCCACTTACCTGAAGTAAGAATGGTGGGAATATCTACGGGTGTGGCCTAAATCCAAGTTGCTAAAATGGGGTCCTTGCTCTGGGGTCTTTGCTCTTAAAAGTCTCAGGATTTTTCCAGTTAATTATCTACTCAGGCATCTACATACTATCCTACAGATTTCAGCATCAGAAGGGTATGGAGTGATGTAATAAAATCCAAAGGAAATGCAGGATGTGGAGACCTAAATCAGGGAGGAGTGCAGCGTTATTTAGAAAGTGACCCATGTGGTCAGGATGTCAGAAAATCAGCTAGGGATGAGGCTGGAGAAACAAAACCTGAGCAGACAAGGCATCTTGGATCTTATTGAAGATTTTGAATTTTATTCTAAGAATGAGAATAGATCCAATGGACATTTGGTATGTCTTCTGGGGTCAGGGACAAAGTGGAGTGGTTTGTCTATGGGAAAAGCAGCAGAAATGTTACGATTTTAGAATTGTGAGGAAAGTCAAGCTGTTTCCTCTCTGTGATGCCCCAACTTCTCTAGCACAAATGTTCAAACTTTTGTTCACGCTAAAATAGATAGAAATGGATTTTTAAATGGTTAAATATCAATTTGAAGTTAACAACCTGAGACTTTACCAAATCTATAGAAATTACTGAAATCAGTACCATGAGGTTCATTTCACGCAGAGAGTGAGTAGAATTAGACAGGAGATTTGCTATTGATTCTTGTCTGTTGTTGCCTCTTCGGATTCATTCTGAGGGGCATGTTTTATTTGTGTCACTCCTCAGCTCATCCTTTAGAGTGTCCTGGTACCATCCACCTGCTCCTCACCCCACCCCAGGAATTATAAACAAAAGAAAACAAAAGTATTCCCTTGCCAAAGTTGATCTACTACTTCTTTCCTTGGTTTTCCTATTGTTTGCTTTATTCTTACCAATATCTTCATGGTGGTAAAATTGAGTAAAGGAAAAATCTCTCCAGAATTCAACACAAAAAATATCATATCAAGAGCTCCCCAACAGTAAGCTCCTTTATATGATGGAATTAGGTCCCAAGAGAAATAGTAAGAGGGACATCATCTGAGTTATTTAAAACTCAGTGTGACAAAGTCATGCACTGTCTGCTACCAGTAATGTCACAGATTCAGTGAAATGGGAACAAAGAAAATGAACATAAAAGATATATTTTCTCTCCTCAAATCAATTTTTCTCTATTCTGAATTCTGTAACTCCTTCTGAAGTCTGCTATATCCACAGACAGATTGTTTATTTCTCTGCTATCATAGGGGCTGAGGATGCGATAGGGGAATGGAAATAGTATTAAAAAGCTGCATGAACTCACAGGTAAAAACTTTAAGACCCAAATTCTAATTCCAGATTTGTCTCCAATTCTGCAGCAATTCGATGGAAATTATATGGGAAAAAGGCAGAATGTAGCAATTCAACAGATGTGTCTACTTCCTGAAATTTCTGTGTCATTTTTATCCACAAATGAGTAATGCTTTCATTTCACCAAAAAAGCACTTATTTTCTGACTGCAAGGTATTACAGCAATTGTTTGGAGGTCTATTAACATATTTCTTTGTTTTTTAATATGTACCAACTGAGGGATCTAGCTCCAGGCCAAAATCATAGGAGATCTTTCAGACCTGACAATAGGCAATTACAAGACGTTGCAGGCAGATCTGTGGGGAGAACTTGTACTTGAGGTGCTGCACAGTGAAGACTGGAGTTTCCTGAGGAAGTTGCCGTTAAGGACTCAGGCTCAGGCACCTCAGTTTCTGGAGTATTCCCAGACATGTCCTAGGAATTTCTGCCAAGACTCCTTAATAGAGGCCCTAGCTGGTGGACTTGCCTTTACTGACTCAGTTTTACTCCTCTCTTTCTAGATCCATAAAAAGTCAGGAACCTTTTCTGCAGGCTCCTCAACAGTAAGAAAATGCCCTCATTTGTGTTATGTGTCATCTAATACCATTCTGTATGGGAAATTGAAATTCATGGGGGAGATATTGTCTTTCCACTTTCTTTCTGGCCAGCACTGACTCAGTAAAGGGAGTAAAGACTTCATTGCTAACCTTCAGATTAACTGAAATATATACACATTATGTATACAAAACATTACATGCAAAATGAAAAAATCTTGCTAGCTCAAAATATGTACAATATATACATTAAGGCATTGAGAAAAATCAATGCTCCTCTCACCTAGTACTCTAGGTCTAAGGAAATATTAAGTAGCTTTATGTGGAAGCAATAGTGTCATGAGTGTATAGTGGCTAGTGCCTCATCCTTCCCAACATTTTTAATTAAAAGCTAACCATGCTCTAATAAGCCATTAGTGTCATATGCATAGCTCTCATAATTTATGAGGACTTTTGGTAGAAAAATACTCCCTCCCCACCCCCGAGATGTCCACATCCAAACCCCTGAACCATGTAGGTATATAACACGGCAAAAGTAATCTACAGATGTGATTAAGAAACTTGAGACAGGGAAATTATCTTGGTTTACCTAGGTGGGTCCAATATAATTGCAAGAGTCCTTAAAAGTGGAAGAGGGAGGTATAAAGAGAGTCAAAATGATGTAACAGAGACCACCATCAGTCTGTCTTTCATAGAGCTACACTGTCTATATGAAGGAAGGAACAGTCTTCATTCTACTTTGTCTTCTTCATTCCTAGAAACATGTTTTCACTATAATTAGATTTGATTCCTTGTGCTAGTCAATGTGAATAATTAATCCAGGTTCTACTACTCATCTTTGGCCCCAGTCTGGGTAGTTTCCTGATTGGGCTAATTTCTACACCATTAGCTTTAAATCCACATATTTTCTCTCTACCTAAACCCTTTGGATTGATCACTCAGTTTAGCAACTTGCCTTTTCACTGATCTGCTTCTCACTTGACCATGATTCTCCTTCTGCTTTTCCTAACCCTTGATCACTGATCTTCGTAGCAGTGGGTATGAGATGGAAGGGAATTTGACACCTATGGCTTAAAGGAGTCACCAACTCTTAAATCCGTGCATTCTAGCCCTGCCCAAAGCAGTAATGTGTTCATTTATGAATCAACCTCAGGTCTGTGTGCATGTGATCTTCAGAAACATACATAGCTCTTTAAGCTTAATTTTCTCACCTGGAAAAAAACTGAGTATTTGTACATGCCTGTTAAGGTTTATATGATGTGTAAGTGAACAAATGAATTGTTATTCTTGTCATTCCTAGAATAGAAATAATTCAAAAAAAGATTATTATAATTATCATTATTATTTTAATGCTACTAATGTATCTTTTACTATATCACTACCACTATTTACAATGGACCTGAGTAACTAAAGCAACTTCAAACACTCCATTTGTTGGCTACTTGTAGAGAACTCGAAGAGTGGTGCCTACTGACTACTGCTCTGGCATCTGGGATCTCAGCTCTGTTGGCTGTCTGTCTGGGCAGCTGTTTCCTGCAAAGATAAACCAGTCTTTTCTCAGGAACCCATGAGACCAGAGAACCACACACACAAAAATGAAAGAAATAATTATTTTCACAAATATTTTTTCTGAGATCAATCTTTGTTAAAAACCAGAATCTTTCTTCAAAATCAATTCCTATATTATAGAAATTGTAAAGAAGGAAAATAACATAATCAGTAGATTAGAGACACAAAGATATGTGGGGTTAGTAGCAATGACAGAGCCCTCTCTGGGGGAGATATGAAGTGAATATAATTCATCTTGAGAGACATTTAATGGAGGTCTGATTAACTTACTTATTGAAGTACATTTTCCTCTGAGCAGCATTCACAATATTCAGAGTAATAATCCCATGTCCACTTATGTGCTAGTTTTGCATGTCATGCTTTAGGCCAGGGCTCTGAGATTTAGGATGTCTATCTATGCTTGGCTAAAGAAAACAAGCAGCTGCAGGAGATGAGACCCTCTTGCATTTGGTAGTGGTTGGTAAACATTATTTGTTTCTTCTGTTAACTCCAATCAGCACGTTGTTGCTGCCCATGCATGAGGTTTTTTGAAGGCACGTGGAAAGGTCTTTGTGCCCTTTTCTGGTGGTAGTTAAGTTGGTAAAGTTGGTAAAGGATGCATGGAACAGAGGATCCTGCCAAATGATAATGATCAAGTGCAGGATCAATTTCTTTGTCCCAGTGGCATACAATCCAGGAGAATTTGCTTGAGAGTTTCTCTGTGCATTAAAATTGATTGCAAGTAGATAAGCAGCAACTGCTTCTGGGGGGTACAGTTGAAAATATTTATTTATATATATATGGCCATATGTCAGGCGTCTATATGGGAGAGGGATAAGAGACGGTGAGTATTTAGCAATAAAATTTGTCTGAATTCTTCTAGATGTCAAGGTCCCCCAAAACTTCAGAAGAGCAGAAGATACAATCCAATTGGGACATTGCTTGGATTTATTTATATCTATGCTTGAGTTCCAACTTTGTCCAATGCCAGCTAAGAGTCAGATGATTATTTTCCCTTCCTGAGGTTCAGATAAAATAGACAGCATAATGTTTAGATGTAGAATTTTTTTTTCAAATAAAGTTAATAATAATAACTATCTGATGAAGCTCTTTTGTGAATCACCAAAAGGATATGTATGAAAGAGCCTTATGAATTTATTATTGCTTCTGTGAAAACAAACATTATAGCTTGTAATTCTGTAGGATAAAAAGTCTAGAATAGGTCTTAATGGACTAAAAATCAAGAGGTTAGCGAGGCTGAAATACTTTGTGAAAGTTCTAGGGAGGGATCTAGCTCCACACATTTTTCAGCTCCTGGAGACTCCCTGCATTCCTTGGTAAGTGACCCCTTCTTCTGTTACTGCTCTCTGGAATAAACCAAGCGAGAACTCTTTTGGAAATATTTTAGGCAGATTTATTGCGCACAGGCTCAGCAAGTGTCCTTCCCCTCAAAAGGCTGAGCCCAGGCTTCCAGTTAGGGCACACTTATATAGATTAGAGCAAGCATAGGGAAGAGAAGGATGCCAATTAGGGTAGGGGGTTTCAAGTATGGGAAGTTCTTTGTCTGCTGGCTACATTCCAGCAAGCTCAGGTCACAGGAGGTTTTTATGACTTTGCTTCATGGCTGCTGGAAGTGCAGCAGGCCTTTTTCCCTCCACGTTTCCATGTGGACTAAAGAGTCTGAAGAGTCAGAAACCAAATGCTAGGATCACCAGACAGCATGAGTATGAGGAACAGAGTTTTAGAACACAAGGAATGGCAGAGCACAAGTCTCAAACTCTACATATAAATGTCCTCTGGTCACTGAGTAATGCCAAAAGTCTTCATGCACCAAGCAAATGCCACAAAATCCAGCACAATATATTCACAAGTACATGAAAAACCCGAGCAGAAATGTTTGCTGTCACTGAAAACTGGGGGTAAGGAAACTGGAGTTTAAATATTATCAAGAGCAGCCTTTGTAAAACACCCAGAATTTCTGTTGAGATTCCCAATGGACCATCCCCTAGGGATCAACACTGAACTTCAAGAACTTAGCTTAAACACAGTAGAGCCTACACCAGTGAGAGGAAGAGAAACTTTATTAGCAGTAGCAGTGCCTGCCTGAACAACAAAAACAGCAGCAACTAAAAAAGATACCTTTTCAGGATGAAAATATTATCAATATTTCCTCTTTTGTTTCATATTCAAACAGTAAGTAAGGGTATATTGCAAATATGAATACTAAGTGATATTAAATAATAAAGGAAAAAGGAAGAAAAGGGAGAAATATGAAATAAATTAGACTTTTCAGAAAGGAACTTTAAAACAATTATAATTCATGTATTAAAAACTAAAGAAAATGAGAGGTCTTTTCAGGAAAATTTTAAAACCTGAAAATAGTTCACCAAAATGTATAGAAATGAAAATATTTTTGTCTGTATCAAGCATTTTATTTTATCTATTAATTTTAATGAATGCATTCTTACAGGTACAGGCAGCAATAAAGGTGAGAAGAGATAGGAAGGCAGGAAGAGACTGAAGGGAGAAGCATTTTATTAATTTAGTTTAGTTGTTCACCATGGTGGTTCTCCCAGCCATGGGACATTAACCCTGGTCCACTGGATGTCTGTGTACTGTGCTTGACCAGAAGCAGCGAACATAACCACTCCTCCACCAGGGCATGCTGAAATGAAAATTTTAATCAATAAAATAAATATCGGAAAAGGAACAAAAGAAGATCCAAAGAAAATAATAAAACTGAAGACAAAGACCAAAAAATTATAGAGAAATAAGACTATAAAACACATGATATATGCTAAAAAGATAAAAACAAAATATAGAATCAGATTCTCAGGAGAAGAAAATTTCAAGACTATTTGCTATTTGTTTTTACCTGACAAGTTTCAAAAATAAGATCCAAGAGGGAAAACTGCAAAGAAAGCACCACTGAGACAAATGATTCACAATTAAGAAACAAAGTGATAAATTAAGAGCATCCAAAACAGGAGAGAAAAATGGATTATTTTCAGACAGCAACAATAAACTAATGGCTTATCTAATTAGGTGAACAGTTAAAAACATGCCAATTGAATGGTATATCTGAAGCAGTGAATGAGTAAATTAAAAGAAAAAAATTAAAACTATGCCAACCTCCAGTCCTATCCCAGAAGTATTCTCTACAATTGACAACAATTTAGAGATATTTTCAGATTAATGAATCTGAAAGACCTGCTACCAATATACTTACATGAAATATACTAAACACTGGAAAATAATGATTCTGAATAGAAGTATGGCATGATAGCCAAGAATAATTGACATAGGAAATCAAAAAGATGATGATGTCACAGGTTTGGATTTCTAAGCTACATTTAGGAAATTCTCTGGAACTTGCTCTCCAAAGAAACAATTTTGGGGAGTAAAAGAAGCACGAGTGGGCAGAAGAATTTGGCTGTCACAAAGTGACAACAAAGGCCTGACAACAGTGCTGATTCTCCAGGTCCTTCTACTTTCTCATATTCCAGTCACTGGATGAGGCCTGCTCCAGAAATTGGGGGTGTTTTTTTTGGACAAGATGGCTCTCTTCAACCAAGGGCAAATGCTGTGAATGGTAGTGTTTAAACTTCAGTTTCCTTACCCACAAACCATGGTTGGTGCTAATGAATACCCATTCAGTGAATGGATGACTGTTTCACACCTAACAAGTTAGATCATGCTAGTCTAACACTGTGTTCATTGCAGTCCACCTCTTGGGCACTTGGGTTTCCCTGTACCATAGATATTCTGGGAACAGCTTTTTTTGGGATTCTGGTAGAATTATTTTCCTGGATGAATTCTGTAAAAGGAATATTTGTGATATTAATCAGTGTTCTCACTAGAGATATAGTTTCCGTGCCAGAACTGATCATTACCATTCTGCCATTGATTACAGATTTCCTTCATCCTAGGGTTTCTTCTGCTATAGGTTAATTACCTCATTCTTGGTTGAGTAACCTGAATTTCCAGATTTCTTTGTTTGTTTATTTGCCATAAAAACTTGTCAACAGATTCCCATGTGGAACATTTAGGTACCAAATATATGCTTTTTATAAGAGTAATATTAGCTATTCCTCATGATCAAAGCCCATGAATCCAAAATAATAGTGACTCATTTCCTTGCATGATGGTTTAAGAAACTCATAAAATGTGGGTGTACAACAAAAATGTCATGTATAACTTAGTAGCACTGTTGCTGACTGAAAGTCAAGACGTTAAAAAACCAGAATTGATTTTCCCCAGCAGGTACCAGACCTTTTGGGAAGGTACCTGGAGATTCATCTACTCTCCAGATAACTATCCTTATATCCTCTATCTGCTGCATGACAATGTAAGTGTCTGCCCAGGTCTCCTCCCAGAAAGGAGATAACGCAACTTTCCCATTCCTCTCTTCTAACTGTGAATATGAGAAAGAACTATAGAACTATAAGCAAGAAACTGCGCTACTTTGCAATATTTGGAAGAAAGCCAGAATAAGTTACCGTCTCTGACCTAAAGAGCTGCACATGAGGGAATAATGGACGTGAGATGTTTGCCACAACAGCCAACTTCCCCTTCAAGGTTTTATTTTTCCCCAGTCTTGCCAGGTTCCAACTTGGCTCCCATGACATGATCTGCTATTTACTGATGTACATCGTGACTAAAGTTAAAAGAAAATCAATAAGCTGTCCATCCAACACTGATGCTAATGATGTTTGCCTTCTGGTTCACCCACCTCCTCCATGCTGCAGGCTCCTGCTGCCTTGCTGTCAACTCCTATTATATGCTTGCTATTCTCCACGCTGTGTGGTAAGGAAAGTCAGGAATGCCACCAGGGTTGCTTATTTACCTCTGATGCAGTTTATGCTCGATTCCTCCCTAGATTTTTAATCTAGTGTTTTACTGGAGATCATTGTAATAGCAGGAGGACAGAATTTTTGGAATTTGGTAATCAAAGGCTCTAGTCTTCCCACATGACTTTGGGCAAGACATGTTACACTTCAAGACATCAAGTCCCCCATTTCTAAAAGGAAGATGTTTGATTAAAATATTATCAATTTTCCTTTGAACTAAATAATTCTGTGACTCTATAATCAAATATATTTCCGAGACTTGATTTGCAAAAGATTTTCCAAAAAAAAAAAAAGTTACATAATCTTGAAATTTTCTAAGGATGATATGGGCCTGATTTATTACTACTACTTCTGCCATGTGGCATTTATTTCATCAGATCTGGGTTAATGATTCCTGAGTGGAGTTTAGTTTCTTTATGCAGTTACTTTTGTGACTATGGTAAAGTGAAAAAAAAAATTGAATGAAGGTTACATGGTACCAAAATGGGTGAGTCATGTAAGACCCTAGTTAAACCTCAGCTTCCTTACCTGTAAATTAGGCAGATTGCTTTCTTCATAGGGTTTCCATAAAGATTACATGATTCAGTATTTTTATAAATCATGTTGCACAATGCCTCAGTATATAACCTACTTAACAAATCTTACTGCTTCCTTCAGGTTTTGAATAGAATAATGATGATGACTAGGTCAGTAATCAAGTAAGTAAAACAGAAAAATCATCTTGACAAGACTCAAAAGCAGAACCATGGAAATACTGGGTTCTAAATTCCTTAGTTCTCTTTACATATACAGTAAAAAAATAAATAAACATAAATTAATATAATTAATTAATAAATTAATTTTAAAAAATTTAATAATATCATAAAAGCAATGTGAAGAAGCGGGAAATGAAACCCAAAATGTGTTCATCTCTGTTGAAATACAGTTTACAGCCACAGGGATCATGAGTCTCACTGCAGAAAACCTTGCCTTGAGCACCCACTTTGTCACAACACACCCCTCTGGGTGGGCATACTCGCACTTAGAAGAGGACAATCTATTCAATTTTTTTAAATGTATATTAATTTAAAAGCTCTTAAGTTTCATAAAGTCCAGATAATCATTTTTTCTTTTAAGTTTTTTTAAATTGGATCCAATCTAAGAAAACTGATTTATAACAAACTTTGATGATTTTCTCCATGATTGTCAATGACAATGACTTTAGTTTAGTTATGGAAACAATTGTAATTTTTTGCACATAGTTTGAGGTAAAAATAAAAGTTTTTTTTCCCTAACTGTATATCCAGTTGTTCCAATTTCATTTTAGAGATTATTCCTACCTCTGTTCTTTTCATTGATCAAATATGTCTATTTGATATACATATATGACGTTGTCTTAACTGTTATACTTTAGAGGAATGTTGAAATCTGGTAGTAGAGTTCCTCTAATACATTTCAAGATTTTTTGTGTATTTTAGATTGCTTACACTTTCATAAAATACTAGTATCAGATTGTATTTGATTTTATTATTTTTTAATGTTACTTAGATTTTGACAGGGTTTGCCTTGAATCTATAGATGCATTTTGACAGAAGTGATATTTTAACAATATTAAGTCTTCCAATTCATGACTGTGGTATATATCTCCATTTAATTAGGTCTTTTTAAATTTATCAGAGCTTTTAGTAGCTTTCAGTCTGTAAGCCAAGCTCTTATTTTGCTCTATTTTTATCTAAGCATTTCATGTTTATATAATATATATTTTTAAAAGCTATTGTTTTTAAATTTTGTTTTCAACTACTTATTTCTAACATATATATAATTTATTTTTATTATAAGACTCAGTCATGTGAATCTGCTGTATTCACTTCTTAGTCTAGTGCATTTTTGATTTTGTAAACTTCTTGGCATATGATCTGAATATTAAGACAGTTTTAATTCTTCCTCTCTGATCTGTATGCCTTGAATTTATTCTTCCAGCATCATTAAATTTACTAGGACCTTCAATACAATGCTAAATACAAGTGTTGATAGTACATTACTTTGCATTTTCCTGACTTTAAGTAGATGGCTTTCATCTTTAAGTGTGATTTCGACTATGGGTTTTTTTTATAAATACTCTTTATTAAATAAATTGAGGAAGTCCATTTCTATTCTTTCTTTGTTTAGTTTATGTAATGAAAGAGTGTTCACTTTGTCAAATGCTATTTCAGCATATGTTGAAATAATCATAGGGTTTTTCTCCTTTATTTTGTTAAACAGTAAATAGAATTGATTGCTGTTAAAATGTTAAAACAATCTTGTATTCTTAGTATCCTACTCAGTCATTATATATTATCAATTTTATGTATTCTTGGATTTGTTTTTTTATGACACTGTCATAAAGATATTCTGTCTATATTTATAAGGAAAATTGGTTAGTAATTTTCATTGTTTACACTCATCTGATTTTGCTATCTGGATAAATTTGTTCTTATAAAATGTGCTTAAAAAATATTTCTACTTCAAGTTCTGAAAAAATTAATGTGGATTTATATTACTTCTCTCGTATATGTTTGATAGAATTCACATGTAAAACCATCTTCACCTAAAGATTTTTTAACTTAATATATTATTAATCACATGCATTTATTAAATATTGGGCCATTTGGTTTTATCTTCTTGTCCTAGTTTTGATTAGTTGTGTATTTTATAAAATATTTACCATTAAAATAAGTTGTTAAATGTTGAATGTATTCCTTCATTCTACTCACATTTTCCCATTTAACTAACAACTTTAAAGAGACACAGTCACATACATAGAATTCATGTCTATATACTGTACAATTCAATGCTCTTTTGGGGCGAATGCTGTTCCTTTTTAATTATATTCCCAAGGTTTTCCAACCAGGATTATGATCAGTTATAGAACATTTTATTGCCCCCAAAACTAATCTAGGATCCATTAATAATCACTCCTCATCTTCCTGACCAATCTGGCCTTAGGCAGCTACTAAGTATAATTTCTGACTTTGTATTTGTCTATTCTGGTCATTTCATATAAATAAAATAATACAATCTGTGGTCATTTGTGACTTTTTTCACTTACCATAATATTTTTAAAGTTCATAATGCTTTTAAGATTGATTTATGTTATACAATTAAATTGCAGCTTTTTTTCTAAATAATATTGCATTGTATAATTATGCCACCACTGTTTATTCATTACTTAATTTGTAGGTATCTGAGATTGTTATCTGTTACGAATAATGATTCTGTGAACATTGGTGTACCAGTGTTTGTAAAAACATGTATTTTCAATTATCTTGGATATATATCTTAGCATGTGTTATGTGACAGTTTAAATTTAACCTTTGGAGTAACAGCCAAACTGGTTTTTGTTTTTATTTTTTTAAATGACTGCAACATTTTACATTCCTATAAGCTATGTATGAGGATTTCAATTACTCCACATCCTTAATAACACCTTATTATCTGTCATTTTAGTTTTTGCCACTCTAGTGAATATGACATGGCATTTCGTTGTGGCTAATGATACAGAGAATCTTTCTATTTGTTTATTGGGCAATAAACAAAACTAAAATAACTTCTTTGTAAACTTATATATTCAAATACTTGAACCCATACTTACTCGGGTTAGTTGCCTTTTAATGAATAGTAATGGTTCTCTATATATTCTGCATGTATGTTCTTAACAGTTAAGTGGTTTTCAAATTTTTATTCCATTCTTTGTGCCATTAATTCACTTTATTGATGATAGCTTATAAAACAAAGAACATATTTTTATTATGTCAAACTAATCCAATATATATTGGCTTTAGATCTTATTTTCATATTTCATTTTAATTTTTGAAAACACTATGAGGTATGGGTTCAAATCCATTATTTTGCATAAGTATATCCAGTTGTACCAACATCATTCATTGAAAAGACTATTTTTGTCTCCCATTAATAGACTTGGCTCTCTTGCTGAAAATTCATTACCCATGGATGTAAGAGTTTATTTCTAAATTATTAGTAATATTCAATCACTATGTCCATTCCTATTCCAGTACTTGACTGTCTTGACTACTTTATCTTTGTAGTGATTTTTGAAATTGGAAAGTTTAAATTCTCCAAGTTTGTTCTTTATTATAAGTTTGTTGTAGTGTTTCAAGTTCTTTAAATTTCCATATGTATTTTATGATTTCTATTATTTTTTGTGAATAAAGTATCTAGGATTTGACAGACACTGAATTGAATATATAAATGAATTTGGAAATTATTATCATCTTTAGTTTCTAATTAATAAATGTAGCATCTCATTTCATGTATTATTTCTTTCATTTCTATCAAAAAATTTTGTGATTTTCAGAGTATAAGCATAATGCTTCTTTTGTTAACTGCATTCTTTTATTTTTTGGTGTTATTGTAAATGCAATTTATCTCTTAATTTCAATTTTGTATTTTTCACTGCAAGGATACAGAAAAGTCATTGAGTTCTGTATGTTGATCCTATATCTTATAACCTTACAAACTTGTTTACTAGCTCTAATCATTTTTTAGTGCATTCCTTAGTATTCTCTTCTTTATAAAAATTCTGACAAATTGAGGTTTATTTACCTCTTTATTCCAATATATTGCTATTTATTTGCATTTTTGCCTAATTTCCCTCTCCATTACCTCCACTACAAAGAACCTGACATTATCATTATTATCTTTTTTTATAATATAATCATTTCATTGTTATTTCTTTTGTTTACAAAGCAATACTCATTTTAAGATGTCAAACTCATTTCTCAGTCTATGGCATTACACACCACACCCATCACCAGAGTTCTAGTGTCCTATACCACCATCTTTCAGTCCCTCTCCTTCCCTCCCCTTCCTAACCACCACACCCCCACGTCCCGGAGCTATCATCTAGTGTCCTGTGGGTTTTTGCTGGAGTTGAACTGTTTATTTGTTTCATTTCACTGTATTTCGCATATGAGTGAAACCATACTGAGTCACTCTTTTTCTTTCTGACTTAATATTATCCCCTCTGGTTCTGTCCATGTTGCTGCATAGGGTACAATATCATTTGTTTTTTAAGTAGCTACACGGAATCCCGTTGAGTATCTAGATCACAGCTTCTTTATCCATCATCCATTGATGGACATTTAGGTTGTTTCCATGTCCTGGTTAATGTGAACTGTGCTGTTCTGAACGTAGAGGTGCAGATATTTTTCCTGATTAAAGATTTTGTGCTCTCTGGGTATATATCTAGGAGTGAGATTTCAGGATCAAATGGTAGTTCCATCTTTATTATTTTGAGGAATCTCAGTACTGTTTTCGAGAGCAGTAGCACCAATTCCCAAAAACAGTAAAAGAGATTCCTTTTCCTCTGTGCCCCCTCCAACACTTGTTATTTCTAGACTTATAGATATAGGTCATTTCAATGATGTGAGGTGGTATCTCACTTGTACATCTTCTTTGGATAAGTGTCTGTTCAGTTCTTCTGTCCATTTTTTTGAGTGTGTTGCTTATTATGTTGACATATGTGACCTCTTCATATATTTTGGAGATTAAACAATTATCTGATGTATGTTGTGGGAATATTTTCTCAAATTCAATTGGTTGCCTTTTTATTTTAGTGGTGGTTCTTTTGCTGTAGATATTAAGTTTGATGCAGTCCCAATTATTTAGCTTTACTTTGGTTATTTTGCTGTAGCTATGCTATCCCCCAAATTATCTTTGGACTTTAAGTCATGAAGAGTTATCTTCACATTTTCTTCCAAGTATTTTATAGTCTTGTATCTTATGTCCAGGTATTTGGCCCTTTTGGAGTTAATTTTTGTATGGTACAAATGAATAATTACATTTCTTTTTTTTTTTCTTGTTTTCTTCTTTTGCAGTTATCTGTCAGTTTTCCCAACACCATTTATTACTGGTACTTGATCTTTTTTGTGTGCTATTGATAATGCGTTTTCTTTCTTAATTTCCTTTTCTTCTACTTCACTGTTTGAATATACAGGAATGCTACTGATTTGAGTGTGATTTTATATCCTGTCACTTTGCTGTGCTTGTTTATTGCTTCCAGCATTTTTTGTATACTCTAGGTTTTCCAGCTATAATATCATGTCATTATGCAAATAATCATAGTTTTATTTCTTCTTTTCCCATTTTGATTCCTTTCCTATGTTTTTCTTCTATTATTTCATTGGTCAAGACATCTAGGATTATGTTGAATAGTAGTGGAGAGAGAGGGCAAACTTGTCTTGTTCCAGAACTTAGGGGAAAGGCTCTCAGTTTTTCACTACTGAGTATTATGTTGACTATGAGTTTGTTACATAGTGCTTTTATGTTGAGGTATGTTCCTTCTATTCCAATTTTGATGAGGCCTTTTTTTAATCATAAATGGGTCATACAACTCTTGTCATATGTTTTTTCTGCATCTATTGATGTTATCATTTGTTTTTTTTTTAAATTTTCTCTTTGTTGATAAGGTGTATTACATTCATTGATTTGCATATTTGAACCATCTTTGCATCCCTGGAATGAATTCCTCTTGATCGTGGTGTATTATTTTTTTAATACCATGTCGAATTTGGTTTGCCAGGATTTTGGTGACTGTTTTTGTATCTATATTCATTGGTAATATTGATCTATAGTTTTGTTTTGGTACTATTTTTGTCTGGTTTCATGATCAGGGTAATAATAGCCTCATTAAATATATCTGGGAGTTTACCTCCTCTTCATTTTGTGAAAAGTTTAATGAATTAGGGGTTATCACTTCTTTGAATTTTGGTAGAATATACTGGTGAATTCCTCTAGATCTGGGCTCTTTGGAAGATTTTTGATTACTGCTTCAATTTCTGTGCTTGTGATTGGTCTGGTCATTTAAAATTATCTTGTCATAGTTATCTTGTTCCTTATGTTAGGGGAAAAGCATGTTTTCCCCCTACTAAGTGTAATCTTAGCTGGAAAATATATGTAAATATATATTATATGAGTGTGATAAACCTCTTCTAAGTCTCATTTGTTGAATTATTTATCATGAAAAGTGATGTATTTGTTAAATACTTTGTCTATGTCTACTAAGATGGTTATTTGATTTTTGTCTCTTATTCTACCATTACTATCCTCAAATGATAAGTGAATTCTTGGGGTTGTTTCCAACTATGTCATGGTATATAATCATTTTTACTTGTTGCTTAATATGATTTATTACTATCTTGTTGAGGACTTAGTATCTGTATTCATAAACAATATTGGACACAACTTTCTTTTATTTTGATAATTTCTGTATTGGAATACTTTTTATTAGAATCCTGACCTTGTAAGAGAATTTCGGAAGTGTTTCTGTTTCTGTTTTGGGAGGATTTTTGCAGAATTGGGATTAATTCTTCCAATCTATGCTAGAATTCACCAATGAAGTCAGGTGGTATTGGAAGTCTCATTGGTACTGTATTTCTACCGTTTCCTTCCTATTACTTACTGTGAATCTATTTTTTTCCCATCTTCACAGGTGAAAGTCTCAATTATTGATTTTAGATTTTTCCCTTTTTGAAGCCTTAAATTATACATTTTCTTATAAGCACTCGTTTAGCAAGAGGGCCAAATCAGAGCCACCTGGTAAATATAGGAAAGGAAGAAGTAGTACATAGATATTTGTTACTCTCTCGATCTGAGAAAAGGAAATGATCTGCTGCCCTCAACCTGCTAAGAGTATAGAGACATCTTATTCCTTGATGATAATTAACACAGTTTATCAGCAAGCTGTCTTATTTGAAAATGAGCTGGGAGTAGGAGGCTGAAACATCTTTCTACCATCCAAACTATCCTTACTCCCCAACTACTTACATGTATTTTTTATTCAACCATATTTAATGAATATCTAGTGCATGCCAAGCACTGGACCAGGGTCTAGGCACTTTATAACAAACCAGTCACTGCTCTCAAAAGGTTCAAAACCACACATGCTGACTATCCTTGTGGACATACAATTTGATTCCTACATAGGTCTTGGATGAGTCTCAGTTCAAAACCTAACTTGTCAACTTACTAGCTGTGCAAAGTTGAAACCACTTACTTACCTTCTGTTTCTTTACCCAAGGAAACAAATTAGAATGCTACCTAACTCAGGTGGTTATAATGAAATGATTAAGGATAAAATCCTGCTATAGTACCTGCTCTCACATAGACATACCTTTAATTCCTCATTCTATCATCACTTCTGCTTCCCAGAAGATCTCTGTAGAGGACACTGACTTCTTAGAAATGAGAAGCCTCTGTCAAAGACTGGGAGGAGGCCAAGGAAGCCCGAATCAGGTGGATTTTCAGGTGCAGAATATTTAGCTTTTCAGTATCATTTTTACATATGAGAAATCTGCTACAGCACTGAAAAAAATGATAAAGTAGTTACTCAGAACTGAAAAATTTCAGAATTTCTGAGACCTGTGAGCATGGGACTCAGATCCCTGTTTCCTGGAAGATGTACTCAAGTCTCTGGGTATTATTTCAACTCATATTGTTTTTCTATTAGTTTTATATTGCTCTGACATGCTTTATTGCCTGAGAATATGTCCAGCCTGTGAAGTGGGAATTAAAATCCTAATTTACATTTTCATGAAGCCAGGGATGCATTTTTCTTCAGCAGCACATGTCAGTTATTTGTAAGAAGAATTAAATCTCAAGAGAACATGAGAATGATGTGATTACTATGGAAGTAAGTTACAGACAGATAAGTCCGTGAGCAAAGGAAATGCTTTAAGGGGTCCTTTCAGAAAGACCCTACTATATCCACTGATGATCATAATTTCTTAAGAGACATGACTATCTAAAAATTCTGATTTTAACCCCCAAAATTTCAGCTTATTTTTTGTGTCAAACCATGTTGCTATGGGAATCCATGGGAAACTGTGAGAGTATTATCTTTTACTTCACATTCACAGGGAAAGAATAAGAAGGTAGACTAGAGGTGACCCAGATAGAGTAGCGGTTGAGTCAATTATCTCCAAAAGATGAAGGCCACATATCCCTGTGTTCAAGTCCTAGGCCTGGGGTTGGGGGCTGGGGAGAACCAGTGTGAACAGCTGTGAATAAGAGATAAGGTGCTTCTTCCTCCTCTCTCCTCCTGACTGCCTGCCTAATACTACCTTCATCCCTGCCTGCAGCTTTCCTTTTTTTTTTTTTTTTTTTTAAAAAAAAAGAAGAAGAAGAAGGTACACTAGAGCGAAGAAGGGTCTAAATTTTTGTTCTGTCCAAAGTAGTGGAGCCCAAAATATTTTTTCATATCAGCATCCATCACTTTCTGGTAAAGAGTTGCCCAAACTTATTTTAGGGAGTTATCCTGTACCAATGTTCCGCTTGCAAGGTTTGAAAAGTTGGCCTCAGTCACATCACCAAGGTTGGGTCCTAAAATATCTGAAATGAGTCTTGTCAAACCAGACTCCACATTAAGATGATACAGGGTATTTTCAAAAAATTACCTCCCGAATCTCACTTCTAGATATTCTGACCTAATTCTTGTAGGGTGGTAAATATGCATAAGTAATATTTGAAGTTCCTCAGGAGATGCCAGTGTGGATCCATCCAGATATTAGAACTTCTGGTATAAGCTTGTCAGTAGGTCTGCTATTACTGGCATCTGGATTGGATCATAGATAGAAATTCAACCTAATTGGAGTGAATGGGCATCTAATCCTGGACAACTACCTTCAAAGTCTGGGGAAGAGAAAGCTCTCTCTTTTCATCTGGACCACAGAATAAAAGTATGGAGCATGTGGTGCTTCTCTAATCTTATTGTAACCAGGAGTAAGGTGTTAGCTGAGAATAAAGCCAAAACTTAAAGGCAAGTAAAAGTGAGTTGGGATGTAGATAATGGGATCCCAGTTACTTTATTCAAACCACACTTGAAACCAATCTTATGTCTGGACTCTGCATTTCTCCATGTCAGCACAATACTTTTTGGCTTAAGATAGTTTAGGTTGGATTGCCTAATTTTTGCAACAGAAATTGTCCTAAATGATACAACTGCATGACAATTTGGACCACAAGTTAATTTCTAAACTGGATTGCCAGACAATTAAAAAGAAAAACTAGAGTTCTGAAATTAAGAGTTTCTAACCAAATACTTTAAATTTAGAAATAAAAAAAAAAAAAAAACCACTAAGTTACACAGCAACTAGAGTGAGAGAGTTTATTTCAAAGTAAAGGCTATTGATCAAAAAACCAGTACATTGTCAATTTGCACTTCTTGAATATTGTACTAAAGTAAATTTTATTTATTCAGAGCACCAACATTCTTAGTTTTATACATTATTTAATGTAGTAGAGAAAGAATAAATACATGGGCTATATCCAAACGCCAATTCATTGAATTAACATTTGCTAAAAATCTTCTGTGTGCATGAAAAATTTAAGATATTAGGAAAAATCCACGAAGCATTTTTCCTGTCCTTGACAAGTTCCATTCAACCTCAGAAGCTAAAGAGATGATATAATTAATTCTTACAAAGGAAAAGGGTTATGCAGTATAGCATTTGTGATCAGACATTCAGACTCAACATCAAGCATAAACTCAAATTTGCCTCTTATATTACTAACTGTGGCCTTGTACAAGCAACTTCCACATTCAGCCTTATAATTAAATGTAACCATTTGTACCTTCCTAAAGTGGAGATTAAATGAACCATTATGGATTGAGTACTCAGTATAGTGGTATTTGTTATAGATTGAATGTTTGTATTTTCCCCCAAATTCCTATGTTGAAAATGACCAACCTTTCAAATATGATGGCATTTAGAAATGGGGCCTTTGAGAGGTGATTAAGTCACAAAGGTGGTGTCCTTATGAATAGGATGAGTGCCCATTTAGAGGAAACCAAAGAGACCACGCTTTCGCTTTCTGCCGTGTGAGAACACAGCAAGTGGACATTCATTTAAGAACCAGAAAGCAGATCCATAGCAGACACCATTCTGTCAGCCTCTTAACATTGGATACACCAGCCTCCAGAACTGTTAGAAAGGAATTTCTGTTGCAAATAAGTCACAAAATTTGTAGTATTTTGTTACAGCAACCTGAGTCAACTAAGAAGCCATTTCAAGAGAAACAAGGGGCTTTAGGGATTTGTTTCAGTAAGAGTAATTATGGCATGCAAATATATATGTAAATGGTAACAATACATTGCTCTCCTTTTCCATTTCTCATGTTCAGTTATTTCCCATAAAATACAGTGCACACATGATTTGGTTTTCTGAATCTGAAAAATTATTTTCCGTGGCATTCAGTTGCCACCTGTGAGGACTGAGAGATGTGTCCTTGAGATAGCCCTTCAAACTGGAGATGGTGTTCTTACTTTGAATAATATTCAAGCAAATTCACCTATCTAGGACTGGGGCTCATCCCTTCCTGTCCCAAGGTGTGAAGACAGCATTCTGATTTAAGATAACATTCAGATTTAAGACGTGTGTGATGTCTTTGTTCTCATTATGGATGTGTTTGTCCAAGGACTGCCAACTAGGGACAATTTCTACTTGGCCCCTAAAGGCTTTCTCTGAGTGTGGGAGAACAGAAGGAGGAAAGTTGGCAAAACATTTCCAGCAACTTTAGGAACAGAATGTATTACTTCGTGACAAAATTCTTATGCTTGTTAATGTTTATTAATCCTTGGAAACTCAGATATTCTTCTTAAATAGAAAACACAATTATTTACCACTGCTGGAGCAAGTCTTGCAATTATAATTCTAATTACTAAGAGGGAAAAAATGTGGATAATGAACAAAAATTCCAAATGAAGTTTTTCAACAGATATTGTCAGCAAGCAAGTTGTCTGTCATAAATACTAAGGAATGGTAATGGCATGCTTATTTTAGAAACTGAAGAAATGTTTCAGTGAATGATCTACCATACTTGAGCAGATATGTTTGAGATACAGGCTAACCAAAGGCATGAGTTTCATCAATTAATAAAGAAACTCACTGAACAAAAATATATATTGAAGAAACATAGTAAGATATTTAAGTTTCTATATAAGATCCATAAATAACAATAAAATTAATTTTTCAGGTTAGGTAATCATAGATAAAGAGAACTAATTGTCAGTCTGCTTTGGAAGGAAGCAGGGCAGTGACAGAAACTACTGTCTACTTCAACAGGAAGCTCTGAGCTCATCAGCATTCAGGTTATATAACAATCACACAGGCATCAGGAAAGGTTAAACATGACTCAGTTTCCAGGATGATTTCTATGCTCTTAGATATTTTGGAAAAAAGCATTAGTTTGTGTTAAATCATAGATGTGCTATAAATTGAAATGAGTAATTTGCGTGTACTTGAAAAAAGTCAGTCAATATTGGAAGGATTTCTGCTGATTGTTGTATGTTGCTGACATTTTGCTCCATGCCATCGGTGTTCACCTTCATTCTTCACTCTCTTCTGCCACCAGGAAATGTCAGAGAAGCATTGAATTGGCTGCCTTTTCACCAATTACAAAATTGGTGGGAGAACTGGATAATGGTGAAGAACACTCTGATTTCGTGGAGGGCATGGTGTGTTGGCATGTATCTAAGGAATGGAGAACCTATAAATAGGAAGTTATTTCAATGTGTAGAATGATTATTATAATAAAAATTAAAAAAAATAAAAACAAAAAAGAAAAAAATTGGTGGGAGAATGCAAAGCTAAAGTGACTTATTCCAATCAGAGTTGGATGACGTTCCCCATTCTCTGCCTTCAGGACTCTCCCACTGATCCACACAGGAGTAGAGGGTTTTCACAAGTGGCTACCGGAAAGATCTTGTCTAACTGACCCTCTGAGCCCACAGGCTCCAGCTTGGATCTCTGGGTAAAGACAGATTCACCGGATGTTCTTTTAGGGGAAGAAATCAGCCCCTTTGCTGTGGGTGTCACATTCTCTTCACAGCCCTGTCTCATTCCTTCCATACCAGCTCCATCTTCTTCCTAAAAAGAGCTAGGTTCAATTATTTCTACATGAATCTTTTTGAAGATAAGTTAATGGATTTCAAAACTCTTAAGTACTACATGCCATATCACTCTTAAGGATAGACCCATAAGAGGTGGATAACTGTGACCAAGCAAAAGACATGGAAGTAATATTCATAGTAGCTTTATTCAAATACTTCAAATTGAAAACAACCAAAAATGTCTATCAGCAAATAAAAATTTTTGCTTATAAATTTACAACTATAAAGTTTTCCAGTTAAATTGTGGAATACTCAAAATATTTTGACTTTAGAAAACATTAACTGGATTTGGCAAGGGAAGGCAAACCTGAAAATAAACACACATCTCAGGTGTGGAATACAATTTGACCTAAGTAATTGTTTAAAAAATCTTCAGTTTCTTGAAAATCATCGATAAGGCAGATACATAGAAATATATTCTAATTTTATAAATTCTTATTTATTAATAAAAATATTACGCATTATCCAGATTATAAGTGACCTCATTTATTTTATATCCTTCTCTCATTCAGAATACTTTTCATGTTTCATTGTTTTAAAAATATGATATATATGCATCTATTTCAGTGCCTTAAAAGTATTTTGGAAGCAATCTTTGTTAATGGTTAAAGAATGATTTTCACAAGGATGAAATACCATTCATTAAAGGAATCTTTGAAACAATTCACACTTCCTTGTTTTATAAAATAGTATTGCATATGGAGAAGAAATGTCAATCAACATAAAAATGAGCATGTTGTTGGAGATATGGAGCTAAGGAAAACCAGTGATCATCTCTTAATGCCACTAGCATACAATCAAATGCAGAAAAAGAATAGAGTGAATCTGTCTAGTCTGTCTAATTCACACATGAATCCTTTATGAATTACTTCTCCAAATAGGAATTTTAATTTCCTTTGTGTTGTTACACATTTATTGAGGAATTATGTACATGGAGAAAGGTATGCAAATCTTTAACAGACCATTCAATAATTGTCCATATCTATGAGGAACATTCCCATATCCTTAAGGCTCTCATTACTGTTTCCCCCCGACAGCACACCTTGAATTAAATATTAATGTTGACTTCAATCTTCACAGTTAGTTCTGCCTATTCTTTAGTGTTACTTATGTTTCACATGTTTGTGTGAGTCAATCAAGTTACTCATTAGTAATAGGGTTTTTTTTTTCATAGATTTTTATTGCATCTATGTACCATAATTTACTTTTCATTCATTGTGAGTAAATATTTGCATGGGTGTGCATTCTCATGCACCATAGAGAAGGAATGTGTGCCATGTAACCACCCTCTCTTTCATGGAGTCATTTGGAAGAGGGGAAAGATCATGCATGTCACAGTCAATTCTGGTCAGCAAAGTATAAATTACAGAAAAAACTCTGTAAAGAAACAGGTGTTTACCTCATCATATCCCACAGTTCTCCACTCTGTACATCTTCCTTATAAAAGTCACATAGAGATGTCTTTCCCTTTTAAATAAAAAAATACATTTTATTTTTCTGTTCTTCTTGAGGTACTCAGATAATTAGCCTTAATCCTCACCATATCCAGATCTGTTATTTTAATGTGCAATTCTTAGCTATTTTAAAGAGATTACATTTGCCTCATTGGGAGATCACTATCATTTCTGATCTCTGATAAGTACATTTTAGTTGACATAGAATTTTTATACACATAATCTCATTTGATTCTTATAAAAATTCTATAGGATGCAACACATAAATACCATTCTCCTCATTTTCCAGAGGTAGAAACATTCAATTATTATTTATCAAATATCTACTCAGTGTCATCACTCTTCTGAAGGCTGCCAATAGAAAGTTAAACCAAATACAATTTCCCCTTCAAAATTAAAATTGCAGCAGAAAATAGATACATAAATAAAAATTTATATACAAAATGATAAAGGAAACTATAGAATCATACCATTGTTTATGCATGAAATGAATGCTGTGTTATTGTTAGCATTAGTCAGGATTTTTCACAACCACCCCTACCTGGGAAAGTCAAAGGGTATGTGTATAAGAGTTGAAAAATGAAGGAAGAGGAAGTATGACAAGACCTTGGAGAAAATGAAGGAAGATCTTTTTCAATAGAAATAACACCTTTTGTAAGGTCTGGTAGCATTTTTTAGTTTGCAGCAGCAGTCCAAGTTCACATAACTATTCAAAGAAAAACTTAGGTTCAAATTCAGTGCTCCTTCCACAGGATATTTCTTCCCAATTGCCAAGTGTTCCAACTCTAACCAACACCCTGTTTGAACTTCCAAATGAAATGCTGCCTGGCCATTTGCTTCTCAAGTGAGTGCTCAGAGAAAACCATCACGACATTCTTGATTTCAGCCATATTACTTTAAGAAGGAAATCACTCTGTACTAGCAAATGCTTTATGAACATAGTAATAGCATAACAAGAATAATCAAAGACAATTGAAATGAAAATGCATCGATTCAAGCTGGATTTCAGTTTTTGTAATATTCACTCGAGTTTAATGTCCTGTGTGATTTTCTGGAAGCTGTGATAGACAGGATTCTGCAACTTGGCTTTGTTTGGAAATGTGTGTTCTCAATTATACCCTTAAATTATAAAGAGGAAAATCAACCCACATGCTGTAATCTAGTCAGATACACCTAAACTAGGACTGTGATATGAATGCTGTATATCCATATTCAATCTGATATCACCATCAGACTCAGCTTGAACAAGTAATCTTTGAGAAGGAAGTTGCCTAAAACTTGGTCCCTTTATTACTATTCAGAGGCTGATCAGAGATTTCAGAATCTTGCCAAGGGTTGATAGTCCCATTCTGACTTTTCTGTACATTCCAATATTCTTGGATGGTGACAGTTTCTGCCACTGATTTTCTAGTTTTAAAAGAGTGGGGATGAATGGAGTTAGAAGTAGGAGGTACTAAAGCTGAATTTCTTTGTGTGAAGATGGAAAGACCAGCAGGAAGGTGAATGGTTTGGTGGCATCACTGTGGGTTTCCCAGGCCACTTCTTTGGGCCACCAATGGTTAGAGGCCAGGTTTCCTTTTTTAACATTGGAAATGGGGCGAGTTTCTCCCAATGGCTGATTGTATGTTGTAGTTAAGCCTTCTGTGGAAACATTCTGTAGATAACCCAATGAAAGAACTTTGTGGAACAACTCATCAACCACAAAGAAAGACAACATCTCCTTCTCTGGTTTCTCTCTCATTATTTGTCTGTTTAGGAATAAACAACAAAAATCCTTTTACTTTCTAAAATTGAACTAAAATTAGAAGCTTACTGCAGCAACTAATTTTCTAACCAACCATTTTCCCAACAAAGAAATACAATCTGAAAACACAAGATTGACAAGCTACTAAAGTAAATTATTGAATCCATTTACCTTGGATACATATCCTAGGATGGTGTTGTTTATTACTTCTGTACCTACATGTATTCCCTGAAATAACTAGGTCAAGCCTGTGTGGGGAGAAAACAGCCTTCTTTAGAGCTCTACCTGTCAGTTCTTGATGGAAGTAACAGTGAATCCACTCTGTCACCTACTCTATGGTGACCTCAGATGCTCTTTACAAACGATAACCTGGGAACCAAATCCAGTCAAGCACCTCTTTATATGTGTGTGTGAGTGTGCACGCCTGTGTGTGTGATTTGTCTTACTATTTTCAAGCACATATGTAAAGTTTATTATAAGGATATAGTAGAGGCTGAGGGATGCTAGAGAAGACACACCTTTAAAAGGTCCTCGAATGAAACATCATTAGTGATTTTCACTAAGTTATTTTTCTCTGGTCTTACCCCTTTTAGATCATTGAGACTTTTTTCTATAAATAAAGGTTTATCAGAACACAGGTGTGCTCATTCATGTATGATTCCATAGCCACCTGAATGATTATGACTGAGGACATGTGCTCCTTGCAAAAGCTGAAATACTTATTATCCAGTCCTTTGAAGAAAAGTTTGCTAACTCCTGCTCTGTTCTAATTCACTGCACACACAGTGAACTCACTGACTTACTTACCGAAATAAAATAGTAAGAGGAGTTTAAATATCAGAAGTTTCTTTTCCTTGAAGTCCAAATGCAACTAAGAAACTGCTGATAGTATAATACACCAAATTAATAATATGCCTATAGTCAGGAGAAATAGAAACCAGTGATTTGAATTAGTATTGCTATTACAGTTATTATTATTAAGATACTTTCCTATGTGAATGTGACTATGCAGGACATCCACACATCAACCTATGAGACAGGTAATATTATAAAACTAATTTTATAGATGAGAAAAATAAAACTCCATGTCACATCCCTTGTCCACAAAACTCATTTCCCCAAGAACATGACAGCAAAAAACCAGCTGAGCCTTTCTGATGCAAAGGCTTAACACATGGATTTTGACTACAAAGCTAAGTTGCCAAATGGAGTGCATTCCATACAGTTTTACTAGAAAACTAAGTTTATTCGATCACATTTCTGTGTGGGAATCCAACATTTCTTTGAAGACCCCACTTACTCAAGGCACTGTGATAACTACCGAAGGTAAATACTGGATGAGCCACAGATGTGTCACTAAGGAGCTCCATGTGGGTTAGCGTGTGCACTCCTTTTAAAAGTAAATACATTATAAATAAGCAAATTTCAGTCTTACCTCGAGCTGATTTTTTGTTTGTTTGTTTGTTTCTGTTCTTCTAGCACTTAACTAAAATCACTGATCTCCTGGAGGCACAACTGACTGATAGCTATAGCACTTACTAAATATACTTTCAAAATGTAAATGTGGCTGTTAGGAGAGTAAAGAATTCGAGTTTTGAGTTGAGAAACATTCTATAAGAACTGGAAATAGGTCAAGACTGGGCTTATGGAATACAACCCAAGTACCCATGGTACCTGTGTAAATGAGAAGATGAGAGGCCAGCAAAGACCAAGAAATTGACCCAGGAGGCCCTCAAGAGCAAACTGACCTGCTGGGAGATTTAATCAAAATCGAACTGGGATCTGGTGAAAAGGTGAGGGAGTACAATCACAGCATCTAATATTTCTAGCCTGTGTTTCTATATTTGGAGCGGCCAGTTGATGCAAGGGCTGCATCAGTTCCTGAATCTATAAAGCACACTCTGTGATGAAGCTCAGGAGCTGAAACAGGAAGAAGGATGACACCCGTTTGGGGAGGTGATCACTCTGGTGAGTGATTTTACTTTGCCAGGTCTTCTGCCCTCTATGTGGAGATTCTTTCTCATCTCTACACTATGTTTAGTCATCTTAGTGTTGGGTCACAAACTCAGGAACTTTCATGGTATAATCTGAAACTGCCTCCCCTAACCACACTGTCTTTACAGGGAGAACAAAGAAGGGACCAAAACAAGTCAGATCATTCCAGATGGTAGAAGGCTATTTTAACGAATAAGGCAACTTACTTAGGAGGCTTGGTCTTGGATGACTGCAAAATATGTTTTCAGCACCCATAATCCAAGTCTTAAAAGTTTATATAGAGGTCTCTACTGGTTTAATCATGTTCACTGTCCAGATTGTCTCAATAAGACTGTGCCCTTGGACTAGTTTCTGGGAGCGGGGCAGGCAAGCAGAATTCACATTCCAAGGACAAGGGAAGAAGAGGAGACTCTAATGGTCTTGATTCAGTTCAAGGCCATGTTCTGTTTGCCTTCCCCAGTAATTGAGGACATAGTCACAGGCCTATCCCCGAGTCCATTACAGCAATGTTGAGTTATTTCTTAGCCTGGAACTCTCCCAGTCTTCCTAAGTAGAGAATTTCAAAACTTTCTCCTGCTTTTATGCTTCTGACCTTCTTTTGTTCTGATGTCATGTCTCCAGCATCCTGGGTCTTATCTGAAGATGCCAATCTGAAAAGAAGGGCTTTACATCTACCAAGATGCTATTTAAAATTAATGCTAAAAAAAAAATAAAGCCTCTTAGTTAGAAATGAATACTATACTGAAGCCATCAGAAGAAATGAAGACTGACAGTTTAATTTCACTAAATACTATAAGAGAAAGGATGCCAGCCAGGATGACTGCTGTGCCTGCCCTGGGTGATACCGATAGACATGCTGAGGAAAATTAAGTTTGGGTTTGTTTTGTTTTTAATTCTTTTCCAGATTTTACATGGAAAACCCTGGGAGTGACTCCTCTAGGTGAGGACTTCAGGCTCTGTTTTGCCTCTTTACCTCTGATTTCCATTTACCACCCAGACTGAACTGGGCTCATTTATTTATGAATGCATACAACAAAATTTCAAAATGCTTCTTCATGTTACTCTTGCTCCGTCAGCGTGCCCCCGGTGCTTTCTCAACTCGACCTGTCTTTGAAGATGATGCCTCAACAATGACAATGACATTTATAGGCTCAGGTAGTCTCCATTCAGATGCTTCTCATTTTAGAATCCATCAAACACATCAGGTGCAAGAGGTTTAGCATGATTGAAGTAGGCACATAATACATACCATGTTCTTACTTTCACTTGTGGACAGGAACTCCAACCTTGGAATTAATTGCAGAGGGCACGTTTACTCAACGGGAAAAGCAGTCCCAGTTCAGCAGAGAGAAAGTGAGAATCCACATGGTGGGGAGGCAATGATAAAAATGAGAATTTCAGAGTTTTACATGTCTGTAAGTCAGTCAAAGGATAGTTAGAAAAGTGAGTTTTTAGGTGGGGACATGTAGTTTGAGGAGAAGCTCTGTCAAAGGTCAGGGCACCCAGGAAATAGATTCTGCAGGAAATTTTTGAAGGAGTGCTCATAGGTCAACCCTTGTGGAAGAAGTGAAAGAAGCAGACTTTTCAGCAAGAAACTGGGTTGTGATACAGTTATTTTAAAAAATCTCAACTGATCCTATTGGAACCCAAGATTATGATGATACTGCAGAGTTGTTCCAATTTGGGATAAAGTCATGCTAGGCCTTTATATCCCCACACCTACCCCCAGAAGATGAGGCTTTGGCTTTGGGAATGATGTTTCTATTGAATCTATGGCATGAGGATACTGAGCTGCAAAATCTTAGTCTCTAAAATCATCACAGCTGGAGGAAAGAAGGCTTCAGTTCTGGAAAGCTGTAGGATGCAATGATGCATCCATAGCCATTTTCCCCAGGAGACACTCATATACACTTCAGTCACTTAAGTTCTGGAAGACATTACTTCAGGAACTGGTGGCCTTTCTCCCAAAAACAAACTCACAAGAGGAAGTAGAGTGGAACCAGCGGCCCCCAGCACTGCAGCTTATCTTCAGGACATGACTACATTCAGCACTTTCTTTGACAATTCATTCCAGTTCTCCTCTGGCTTGTCTAGGTGACTTACCCCTGGGTGACCCAGGTCCTTAGCCCTTAGAGCTGGAGACACTTCTCAGGCCATGGCTATTGTACTTTTCCATTCATTGCCAACAAGGCTATCAAGAGAAAACTTGTGGATCAGTAGAAAGAAAATATTATCTCTCCTTACTTCAAAGGTACAAAATTATTTCTGCTTCCTCCCAATGACCCCTGTCCTTGTACTGATTCCTTTCCTTGCCTCTGGCCTCTCATTCAAGGACCCCAAAGTGAGTATGTATCAACCAAAAAGCTTTTTGAAAAGGATTCATGCATTACTACAAGTGACATGGTCTTACTCCAAAACAATATATTGTGAATCTCCTACTTACATTTTCCAGGATTTTTTAATCACATTTCCTACCACGATCAACTTCAGTACAGAGAGCTTGCATGTCTATAGACCAAGCATGAGGACTGCTTGCACCCATGTCATGGCCTTTTCCAGATGTCTTTGAAATGACTGGATGTGGGTCAGTGCAGTATTCCCAAGGGTAGAATATTTTGCCTCCAAAGCCAAAAAAGTCTGTGAAGTCTTGTGCTTCCTGCTTCATGGTAAACGTTGTACAAACGTTTGTCCTTTACTTTGCAGGGAATGTCCTGGCATGCCTCATTGGATCCCTAAATAATTCACTGATGTAGGAAAATTCTGAATATTCATAGATTTCATCTTGTACTCTTTGAAGTGCATGTCTTTTACCAAGCCCTCCAGTGACCTGTCACTTCTTTCTTATCCAGTCTGTTCAGCATGATGTCATCAATATGTCCATCATTGCGGTGCTCTGTGGGATATCCAGATGACCTGGGTCTCTTCAGACTGTAAAATAACAAAGGGTGGGAGGGGTAGTGGCCCCTGAGCATCTCAGTGAGGCTGGTTCCCTGCTCACCTGCACATTCCTATTGCTTCGATAAGTGAATGGCCTTTCAAGTCTTCCCCCCAACCCCCACTCCACACAAATCATTGCTAGATAATCAAGAAACATGTTATACAACTCTAACAAGCCCATTGCTCTGAGTCTTTGAAATCCTTCATCTACCTTTTCCCCACAAATTGTAGCATTTCTTCTTTACTCTGTCACTGCTTTCTCTAACTCCTGAGAGTGCATTCCCATTGCCGTATAATCCTCCCAAATCCAAATACTCTGCTGCCCTTGATCCAGAATCCTCAAAGACTTGTTCCACAGGCACTCTCCTAACTTCTGACTGTGTATGTACTAGGTCTGGTCATTCTTTTAGAATATGGATCCCTTCTTTAATAATCTCAGGCTGGGTTATGCTATGAAAAAAAACTTAGTTATTGCACTCCAGTCAGTTGTAGATGTTCTCTCTAGCAAGGTTAAGACTTTAGCAAAATCTCTAAGTGCGTGGGTACGCTTGACAGGGAGAAGCAGTACCCCTCTGTAGTTGCAGATAAACTAATGGCATCTAAAGAATGAACTTTGTTAGTTGATCAGCCCGATCTCTTTTGGGAGGCATCTTCCTATTCATTCCCAGATAGGATTCTGACCTTGGACTCAGACCTCTGAGGTCTGAAAACCCAGCCCTCATTGAAATGATATTAGTCTTATGACTATGTCCTGGGAATTGTCATCTTTTTCAGGCATCCAGCTGGAGGAGACATAAATCTCCAGGAATCTTTTCAAATGTTACCAAGGAGTTCCTCTGGCTTTCATTCTTTGCTCTCATTACTGGCTCATGGCCCCACCTTTCAAATGTCTTCCTTCAGAGCATCCGGGAACAGTAGCATTTCTTAAATATTCTTTACATTGTACCTGCCAGTGCATTTCCTTTGGAGAAAGTATCAGTTCACTTCACCACTGAGAAAATGTTTCTAGAACTCTGGAGGTGGGTGTGGTGCATAATACACATAGTCTGAAAAATGAGTTCAGAATCTTAAAATGAGTGTGGTTTTGTAAGCAAAACAAATAATAATAAGGTTGTTTTATTATAAAAATTAATCAGTTAAATGGTACTGCTTTCTCATGCCCAAGCCTGTCCAGTGATAGGGTTCTCAAGTCTGCCTGCCAATGGGTGTTTCAGCACCAAAGTCTCATCACAGGACCTGCTCTTCAGATGACCTCACAGTGTTTATTCCTGGGAGTCAGATTCCAAGAGGAAGACTGAGCATGGGAAGTGTATTGGGGAATCAACTCCTCTGAGGAAGAGAAAGAATTGAGACAAGGAGAGAATATGAGCTATGAAGCAGTCACACAAAGGGCCTCAGAGAATCCTCCAGGAAATCTGATGCTCTTAGAGTTTCCCGAAATCGGGGCAAGGAGACTACACCTTTATACCCACATCTATTGGGCATTATATTTGGATTCCCCTGGGAAGGGCAATGTGAGTTAGACAAGACAGCACCATTTGTCAAAGTTAACAGTCCCTCTGGAGCAAACTCAGCAATGAGCTGCAGTAGCTGTCCGCCTCTGAGGGAACAATTTTGCTATTTCTTTGCATGGAGAATCTAGACAGAGCACAGCATTCAATACACGGACAGAAACATCAATAAGATGAGAAGGTGTTCAGTGCTGTCATTAGGTGAGGCCATTGAGGCCTCACAAGCAAAATTTAATGGGGTACAAGAAACTTAATGATCAAAAGAAATAATATTCTAGATCAATACTTTACAGCCATAATTAACACAAAAATTAACACAAAAAAGATCTGTGATCAACAAAATAAAAAGTTTTAAGTAAAGACAGTATCATTCTTACCAAATTGTCCTTTTGACTCTGCATGTAATATCATTGGTCATAGCACTAAAAGATACAGAAATAGGTATGAATATAGACAGATATCATACAGGCAGTTATATATATATATATATGTGTGTGTGTGCGTGTATATGTTCACTGTTGTTTTATTTGTTGATAGTATTAACTTAACATATAACAATTTATTAATCCTGAGAATGGAACATTAATAATGAAGTTGCAGTAAAATGTACTAAGGATCTTTTACCCAGGAATTTAGCTAGAACCTTTAGTAAAGTTCAAATTTTAATACCGACAAACAGGTCTTATATGTCCTGTTTTACAGAGGAGGCAGGAACAACCCCAGAAATTAACAATTTTTTTGCACAGGAACTACTCATTTCTACATGAATCATGGTCTATATTTTAAAATATATCCACCCATATCATTACTATATAGTAGTGCTTCAAACTCAGGAAACAGCTCAAAAACCTCGATAAAATTTTGTGCTAACGATTACAAAATATCTAAGTAAGAACTTAATAAAAGAGTTTATTGACATGTGATGAGTATCTAATTGTAGTTCTTGAGTTCCTTAATCATCCTTGCTCTTGGGGGAAAATATTTTGTGATTCAAGATCCACATTAAATTTCATGTTTCAAGGACCCGCAGGCAGCCTAAACTGACTCCATTTCTTCATCACATGGCCACTACTATAGCTGTGGAATTATTCAGTTTCATCACAGTACTTTTCACAGAGTGCCTGGGACTGGAGTCCCCTAAGGTTAGAGATCTCTTCTCTTCTTCGCTCTCTATTCTTGTGCCTCTGTAGGTATGTACACACACATACACACACACACACACACACACACACACACACACACACACACACACTCTTACTTTTAGCCGGTGGTCTCTTCAGAGAAAAATAATGTTGACCTTTTTATCTGCTCTGACTCTGCAGTTGTGATCTACATAAAACAAGGGCTACAAGGTGTCAGAAAAAGAGAAAACTAATGTTCAGTTTTTGAAACATATAATATACACATTGTAGATATCTTGACAGCATTGATTAAAGAGGTGTGGAAAAGGAAAATAGAGATCGTGTGTGTGTATGAGTATGTGTGTGTGTGTGTATTTCTTAGACTAGTTTCCCCAGAAATAGTCGCTGAGATGAAGAATTTTATACAAGTAACTATATTAAGGACACACTCCTGGAGAAATTAGAAAGAGAATAAAGGGCAACTGAAAGAAAGGGAAGGGGAAAGAGGAAAAAAAAAAACAGGAAAGTGTTGATCATGACCACAAAGACACAGCATCAGTCTGATCCCATGGGGTGCTCTGGAACATAAATTTACAAGTAAGAATTTGTCCCACTTCCAGACAAGGGAGCTATGATTTCATATTCCTGTCAGTCAATGGCCGGGGGTTACTCATAAGGTAACAGTTTCCAGGAACTTCTCATCTTTTACAAATGTAAATGAAGACGCATGGTCTCCCAAGTTCAGTCTTCTGAAGAAAATTACTAGTCATCCATTAGCAGCAAAGTAAATAGAAGCAAGGGGTGGGTGCACAGAAGCAGAAAAATGAATGCAAAAGAATGGAAAGACAACACCACCGGCACCCACTAGAGTTGACCACCAGCACCATTAGCATCCACCAGCTTCTCATGTTACATACACTCCATCCTGTGATGCATCTTCAAGATGACACCTGGTCACAATTTCTGAGATAAATTTCAGAAGGAAGTTTAAGGAGATGACCTGTAAGATTCTCTTGTAATTAACCTCTAGGATATAGCTGGTAATCATATTCTCTAGCCAAAAACTTAGAAGACCCATTCCACATTCTACTTATTCCCTTTGAAATATTGGATGGCGTCATAGAGCCCTTAATTACCAAGGCATGGGAACCCAAGGCCGTGTTGATTCTAATTACTTGTTCCAGGTGAAAACTAGTCAAGGAAGCATCAAGAGACCCAGATGAGCCACCTGAGGGAAGTACAACCCCCCACAACCTCATGTAGCAACCCTACCAACCTCCTCAAGCTGAGGAGGGTCAACCACTCTCATTAGGATGGCACCTACCTTCTTTGCCTTAAGGTCCACTGTTACAAGGAGATCAAACTTATCTAGCAGAGCAGCAGTGATAATTTCATTTTTAGTGGGATTTATGACATGTCTACCAGGATAACTATGGCATGTTCATTGGGTCTCCTATTTTCCCAGAGAATTGGCCCAACTACATGTGGCCCAGAGCACTGGAAATGTGACTGGTATACTTATGGGAAATAGTGTTGAATTTTACTTACCTTTGATTAGTTTAGATTGAAAGTTACATTTGAAAACTAAAACTGCATATCTTTAAATATTATTCTGGCATGGTATCATTTCAAGAGTGAAACTTGCAAGATGGCATTGCTTTGCTGCTTGCATTGTTCATGTAAGGGGTGTGTGTAATTTTAAGCTTTACACATAGGCACATTACCAACCTAGCAGCATCAACAGATTGATTTAATTAAGGAGATTTTTTTTCTGTACTTTGTAACACTCTAATGGGCTTATCTGAATAACTTATGGAGACAGCGTGAATCAAGAAATACCTATGTAAACTACACTTGGCAATTAAATTAAAAGACCTATTTTTATTATAGTTATCATTCATGCTTACAAAAAAGTATGAATGCAATTTTATATTTAAAATGCAGACACACTATGAATGCTGCATGTAACAAGGGCAATACTACAACCAGCACGGCTCTCATTAAAGAGAGAGAGAGAGAGAGAGAGAGAGAGAGAGAGAGAGAGAGAGAGAGAGAGAGAGAGAAATGGGAAGCATGGCAACAAATTTCATGTTGGATGCAAATTGTTACTTTCAAAGATGGAGCAAAATAAAGAACTATTCTTTATATTAAAAATATAAGATAAAAGTAAGCAATATTGGGACAGTTTCAGCAAATGCACAGTGAATAGGATAAGAAATTTCTTCTGAAGTCATCAAGAAAATCAAAATTAGTCACTTTAAATCACAATTAGATGTGCCCTGCTGGAGCAGCAGTTAGCTTGATAGTCGCATATCTGAGTTTGAGGCCTAGGCCCAGGGTGGAGAAACCAGCTTGAACAACAAAGTAAAATAAAATAAAATCCTTCCTTCTCCTCTCTCTTCCTACCTGTACCTTTCCTTAAAAAAAAGAAAAAAAAAGAAATATAAATTCCTTTCATTATTTAAAAAAATCGCAATTAAGCCTACAACTATAAATACTCAATTTTAAAGAGAATTCGAACGTGTAACTTTGACCAAATGTGTGGTTCCTTACACACACACACACACACACACACACACAAACAAAATCTATGAAAAAAACAGATGAGAAAAACAACCACAAAAACATGTAAATTTCTTCAACTGAATCACCAAACAATTGCTCATATAAAAGATCAATTGATTCAAATTTGAAAAATTGCAAGTACTTGCAATTGAGTGCTATTATTCCAATTATTAATTTATGTACATTTTGCTAGATAGGACTTCTGACTTCATAAAAAAATTTAATCAATTTGAAACTTAAAAACCAACTCAGAACATCGTAGATTTTTTTTTTTAATATTTGACATCTATCAAAGAAGAGCCAGACATTTTTTGAGATAGAACTAATTGTCTTAGTTTAGGCTGCTACAATAAGAAATATAGATTGGGTGGTTTAATCAGCACATAACTATTTCTTATAAATTCTTGGTGCTATGAAATCCAAAAATTAAGGTGGTAGAAGATCCAGTGTCTGGTGGGGACCAACTCTTCTTTGTATCTTCAGATAGTGGTAAAAGACATGTTTCTTTTTATAAGGACATTAATCTCATCATGAGAGCCACAATCTCGTAAATTAATCTAACCCTAATTTCCTTACAAAGGCCTCTACTTCTATATATCCAAATGCTGCCACCCACATTGTGGATTAGGGCTTCAATATCTAAATTTGGGGCAGACATAAACATTTAATTCATAGCTGTTAATGTTTGCCAAATAGTAATCAATGAACAAAAATAGAAGACTCAAGAAAAATCTTATTAAACAAGTGTGATTATTATTGAAATTAAAACTTTGCATATGAATGAAATTATTTTATACTTGTTCTAACATGAATCCATGTGAATTTTAGTATTTCAACCTTTCAAAAATGTGTGTAAATATACATTCAAGCCAAGACAATTTACCAACACTTTTTAATTCGGGTAGATTACCATTTTTTTGTTTGTTTTTTACTTATGTTTTTATGCCTCTGTTGTCTTCTTGAGGTTTTTTCTCCTTTCTTTTACCAAACCCAGGTTGGTCTGCTTACAGCTCAAACACCAATAATCAAGGAGACCAATGTTGCTGGAAAGGAAATTAGGTTTATTCAAGAAACCAGTAACAGGTGGAATGGTGAACTTTGAAAGACCACCTCAAATTCCTCAGACTAGTTGAGGGACTTCTAAGGGGGCAGAAAAAGAGGTTCTTACCTGGAACTCTCCCGAGGGATTAATCATCTGGAGGTCAGGATAGGGTCAGCTCTCTGGAAGCTAGAGTCTTGAAGACTTGATATTGCTCCTGAGGTCTAGTAGTTTCACCACATTTTGTTTCATTGGCATTTGAACAGTTATTTGAGGAAAAGAGAAGTTAAAGCTGTGTTTTAACCCTTAACTGTCTTAGTGAGAAGCTTGCTGGAAACTACTTTTACTGCAACATTTCTTTTTTCTTTTTGATTTAGGGATAAATTGGCTGATAACACTATATAAGTTTCAGGTGAACAACTTTAAACGTTTCCACACGCTTTACAATGTGCAGATTGTAACAGAAATAACCAGTGCTAAATGAATTGAATGCAAATTTAGAAACAATATTAAAGAATACTTTGCTGACATCTTTATATTAGGAATTATATTTCAACTGATTCCATAACCCTTTGAATGTCACCTTATTAAAGTTGGCACAAGAAGAATAAATTGAACTTGAACAGATGTCACTTTGAAATTGATACTTGGGTTTCAAAACCAAATTTTAAAGAAAACAATGAATCCATTTTGCCAGTGTAAATGGCAACACTAAAGGAAACTTTGTATCTTATTCAGTTATTGGGAAACATGCAAATATGTTGGGAACATCTTTGGCATGTGAGCCTTCAACTGCAAATATTATGAAACTTAATTACAGGGCAAGCATCTTTGAAGGAAACAGTGTCCAGTGGGTATTGTGCTTCTGCAATAAAATATGTATCAGATTTTGAGAATTTAAGGAGATGCTATTATGAATTTGGCACTAATAATATGTTTAAATAATGATATATTAGATACTTATGGCTAAGGAAAGCTAATTTTTTCATTTCTTTTTACTTTCTAAAGATGATTACTCAATAAATTCATATTATCTATGATTATATTCTGTTTCTGCTGGAAAGTACTCCTTAGGTACAGGAAGCACAAATTCACAGAGTGGAGCAGTAGAAGTTATGTGAATGGATCCATTCCTAACTCCACCCCTGATTTCCAATTCAAGGATTCCCATTATTGAGGAAACAATGTAATAGTCACCCTTGAGGACATATAAGGCAACCTAAAAGCCACAATACAAACTTACAAGGTGCCATCTCTACAGTGGCCTTTGCTGCCACCTTTAAGTTCCATTTGAAACTTCTAGTAGGCCAGTGGTATAGCAGCATGGTGAGTTATTATATTTAATTATGACATTACTGTATTATAGTAATGTGGTGAACACCTACTGCCACACTTTCCCAGCCATCAACTAATGTTGTTACTTCAAGCACAAGCACCTGAACCCTAAGCATGACGAGAAGAAGAGTAAACCCATACCCCAAATGTGTGAAAAATAGAATACGCAGCTGATCATTCCGGATGAAAGAAGATCAATTGTTAGCAGTACCTTAACAGCTGGTTGTTCTGTTTATTAAGCTAGCATCATATCAAGGGCTCAGAGTTTGTTTTTACTGCTGACAGGTTAGAATCTAGCAATAGCAGCCTTGGTGAGAGGGAGCCCAGGTTTTTGCATCCAGATAAAGCCTTTCTCTCTGCCACTGTTCCTACTTCATTCAGGAGGGAGATAAGATTGCGGTACAGAGAGACACAGAGAAAGATGGACCTATTCAACTCCATCGAACAATGTGTCTATCCTTACATCAACAGCACAATTTATCTTTCACTGTAGTTTAATACTAAGCCATAAAAACATTACTTCAATTTTTAATATTTGAATTACTCTTGCACTTTTCTATTTACATATATATTTTAAAATCAGCAAAGAACATTTATTTATAAAAAGCCTGCTTGAATAATGATCAGTATTTCATTTTCTCTATCTACCAATTTAATAGAAATTGATATCTTAATACTGAGATTTGAGATTCATGAATATCTGTATGGTTTCAGGTTCTTTAAATTTCTTTCTGGATTTGCTTTTTTGTTGTTTTTAGTGCACATGTTTAATTAAATCATTCCTAATTGTTTTGCTGTTTGATACTATTATGAGTGATATTACATTTTCATTTGATTTTATAATTTTATATCACTACTACATCACCATTCAGTTGGTTTATATGTTGACTTCATCTCTCCCTAACTTAGTAGATTGAATCTTTAGACCTAGAAATGTTTTTAATTGTAATTCTAAGAGTCAGATTGTCTAAGAATAACATCAACTTTATTTCTTTCTTTCCAATCTTCATGGTATTTATTACTTCATTGACTTTGTTGTATGAATCATGACTGTCAATACAATGTTGAATATAAGTGTGGGGAGTAGATATCCCTGCTTTACCCCCAGTTAAGAAAGACATTCGGTTTTCCATGCTAAGCATTATGTTTTCTGTTGGATTTTGTAGCTTCCCTTTTGGAAAGTTTCATTTTATTCTTATATTACTGAAAGTTTGCCATAAATATTGTGATTGTCTTTGCAATTTTTTATATATATCTTAGTATATTAATATTTTTTAAATATAATGTCTTATATTCTGTCATTTTCAGATATTAACCAATCTTTAATTCCTAAGCTTCTCAATTTGATCATAATCTCTTTTTATGTATAGTTTCCTTTGCTAAAATTTTATTAAGATCTTCTGTTTTTATTCTAATATAGGATATAAGTATCTAGATTAATTTTAGTAGTAATGTCATTGTTCAGTTTAATATCAAGGTAATATTTATCCCATGAATTGGTAAGTCTATTTAATTATCTAAAAGAGTTTTATAAGACTGTTATCTCTTAAGAGAATTCACTAGTGAAGCCATATACACCTGTAAGCATTTAAAGTTATGAATTTCATTCTTAATATTTTTAGCTGCATCACACAAAAGTGGCTATAGTGCTTTCATTTTCATTAGATACTTTTAATTAATTAAATTTTTCTTTTGATCTATGAAAATTTTTAAAGTTAAATTTATAAAATTAGGATAGTCAAAATATTGTGCTTTTATTTATTTCAAATTTAGTAACATTATAGTCATGCAACCTACTCTGTTTAATCTCAGTCCTTTTAAATTCATTGAGATTTAGTGCATGTGCCAGAATATAGTCTGTCTTGGTGAATGTACATGTGCACATGAAAACAGTGTGTATTCTGTTGTTTGTGGTTTGAATGAGTGTCCTATTGAAGGCATCTATATACTTGTTGATTTTCTATAGATATGCTTAACAATCTTCAAGTGCTATTGTACAACTTCATGTATATACATTGACATATACAATTGCATGACTCTATTATTGGCTTTATTGAGTCATAAATTTATGCTTTTTTGTATTTTATAAATCACAAATAGCAACTATTCTTTAAATAATCAATAGTCATTTATTTTCTTTTTTATGAAAGAGAATAAAATTATTTTTGTACTTACCTATATATTAACCATTCTATTGTTCCTCTTTCCTTTGTGTATACCTAAGTTTCTATCTGGTATTATTTTATTTTCTCTTGAATTCATTTTGTTGTGTCCTTTATTTTAAGTATACTGGTAACTTTTCTTAGCAATTTTTGCATTTTAAAATGGTTATTACTTTCTTGCTTTTGTTTTTTTTTTTAAAGAAAAGCTATAGGTAGAAATGAAGGTAAGTAGGAAAGCAGGGAGTGAGAGAGTTAGGAAGGAGCACTTTATTTGTTTTATTTAGTTGTTCATTTTGGTTGTTTGCTGGGGCCCAAGGATTGAACCTGAGACCTTGAGATGTATGTGGACTCTGCCTGGCACACTTATTGCTAAACCACCAGGGTGCACGGACTTCACCTCTATTACTGAGTGATGCATTTGCTACCCAAATTTCCGTATTGTATACACATTTATTTTCTGAATTTCTGACTTACTTTTCATCTGAAAAAGTAGTTTTCAGTAATTATTTTATTTTTTTCTCTTCTTAATGTTTCTTTCCTATTTAGTACTTTGGGTGTTCTCTTTGCATTGACTTATAGAATTATAATTATAACTTAATGTGATATCATTTTCTTTGTGTTAATCCTACTTAGGATTTGTTGTTTCTTAATAAATCATAACTTTATAACTTTCATAAAATTTAAATTTTTCTCATATTATTTTTTCATGTAATATTTTTAATCCTTCTCTAAGTCTCTAGTATATTTAGATCAGATACCTTCTAGAGGTCATGAAAGTTCTGTTTTATTTTACTATTTTTATTTCCCTCTATTCTCATTTCCATTTTTTTTATTATTATGACTTCAAGTATGTGCCTCTTTTCTTCCACATTGTTTACTATTGTAAACTGTTGTTTACTATTCAGTGAGTTTTTAATGTCATCTTGATAAACCAAGTCTTTTCCAGGACCTCTAAAGAAATATAGTCAGCAGGTAGATCTCAGCTCTTTACACATTAGATACATTTACAACCCTTTTTTTAGGGAGTTCCTAACTCCACATTTCATATAATATGAGCTACCATTTATTTTCATTTTTATCAGTCACCCTACGTAGGAGTTTTTCACTGCTAGCTCCAGGGGTCCTTTCCAAGGTGTTAAATCCTGAGTCAGAGGAGTGCAGCCGTATTGGTAGACTGCTTCATTCAGTTTTATATTTCACACATACCTCCACCACCAACCAATGCTCTTATGATGAACTTCCAAGTATGTCCCTCCCTTACACTTATGCTATTTCATGTAAACTAAGTTTCAAAGCTCAATTTGTGAATAATCTTATGTTTCATTAGAAAGGACACCTTTTCCCACTTGAATAATGTTGAAAATTGAATCTGACTATAGTTCTGTTACCCCAGAGGGAAACTGAGGGTAAATGTTGAGAGCATCATTGTTTTTCAAAGCATTTTTCTCAAACGAGATAAGGTTGCTATCTCCTAGTGTTAGATGGTCCATTCTGCAGGCCCAAATCATTCAATGGAGTCTAAAGTTTCCAAGTGTTTAAGTGTATTTACCCATATCATGATTTCAAGTCTCATTGCTCACCCTTTCTTTAGCAACGTCCACTTCGATATTGCAGATTACTGAGAGTGAAAAGTTTACCTTATTAGAATTCTCTTAAAGTTAAATGTTGGGCCTCCTCTTCAACACAATCAATCTTTAACTGGCATGAGATGAGGATCTAGTTAAACGCCACCAAAGATATTCAACCCACACCTTCATTTGAAAAATTAAAGACGACTGTCGTTTTATCTCCTCAATGTATCTATGACACTTAATAACAACCCCCAAATTCTACCATATTTAGAATTAGTCTTTCTCCATACTCCATTCCCCACGTCAAATATATTATACAAATGAGCATATTCAGAATCTACCAAAGATTGAAATCCAAGTAATTCACTGCTGTAGCATGCCAGAGTCTTTGAAGACACCATGGAGCCCATCGTGGGGCTCCTCATTGTCTCCTCCCCTGTGAGTAGCACAACTTCAGAATCCTATCTCTGAATATGCTTTCTGGGACCCCTTGAGGTACCAAATATCTTAGGTTCCATTTGCCAGCACTAGGGGCTGGTATAAAAACTTGGGTACAAAAGAATTTTTGATAAACTTCTCCCAGAAAGATTTACAAGAAGGTTTAAGAGAAATACAAACATAGAGGAAGCAAATAAAAGATGCAATGTCTCGTTGAATCCACTTAGCCTGATGTTCAGGGGGGAAAAAAACAAACAGAAGCTGGGAGATGGGCACATAGAAATTGTAAAAGGGATTTGAGGAGAAAGGGTTTCCATAGCTATCGAAAGAGAATGTATCAGTATCTGACAAATCCATTTTATATTAGGCAAGTTTCTTACTTGCTGTCCCATCTAAGCTTGGCATAGCAGAAATGTAGAATACAAAACTTTCTGCAGCACCAATGTACACATGTGACATTAAGTCAGGGATCATTGGAAGGAAAAATACCAGAATTGTACAGAATTTGAAATTTTCTTCATTCCTGCAATGTTTTTCTCAGAATGTGAATCTCTTCTTTATTCTAATTTATACAGGAATCAAGAAAATCAGAATTCTGGGGCAAGAAGAAAAAGAAATGTAAGATGAAAAAATGCATTCAGTCTGATAAACACTTTGCTTGAAGCCTGGGAAAAATTCAAATTAATATCATTTTTGAAAACTCTGAATTGGGTTTTTTGGTTTTTTTTCCTCCCTGACAGTGGTGAGGTATCTTCAGAGAAGTTCCACTAATGTTAGGAGAAGATTGTATACCAGTAGACAATAATTAATGGTGTACACCAGTGTGCAATTATTAGTGGTGTGTACCAGCACGTGATTATTAATGGTGTGATGGCAAATTTTATGGACCAATTAAAAGCCATGGTACCTATTTATGGACATACTCCAATCTGTATTTTACTGGTAAAGGGAAAGTTCTGGTAAAGCACAATGGACATTTACATCAGTAGACTTTGAGTAAAGAGATGAATTTCCATATTATGATTGGGCCTCATCTAATATTCTGAAAGACTTAAGAGAAAAACTAAAGTCACTGAAAAAGTAGGAATTCTTTTTCCAACATGCACTTGAACTCCAGACTCCAACATCTATCTTCCTGGGACCTCCAGTCTATTCTGCCAGATTTGTAACTTTTCAGCCTTCACAATTATATGAGACAATTCTAGTGTGTGTGTGTGTGTGTGTGTGTGTGTGTGTGTGTGTGTGTGTGTGTATTTCCTATTGTTTCTGTTTCTCTGGAGAACCTGGCCTAATATTTTGAGTTAGACTCTCCACTACATAGTGTGTAATAGGTACTCAATAACAGATATTAAAAGACTACACATATTGCATACTTTTTTTCATGAGGTTTATCTTTGTTTTTAATATGGAATATATCTGTACTTCCCAAGAGTTTTGTGTAGATTTTTTTTAGGAGAGCCAAGTATGAATTGTTTATATGATTTCATCTTCTTTCTAGATTTTTAAGAATTCACTTTGTCCCTTAAGCAACTAAAAGTCCACACCTCATAGGCACAAAGGATGTTGGCCAATTTTTTAAAAGGTCTGCCCTCTTGGTTCCAGCATTATGGAGATCTTCATTCATAGGAAGTTATCCCTGACACTCATACCTCTTTTTCTCCAAGAAAGTTTAAATATGCCTGGATGACAGGAATATGCCTGGCTTCACAAGGAAAACAGAGAATCAATGAAAAGAGGAGCTTATGATCTCTGTGAGAAAGCTTTCTAGAGATATTGAAGCCATGAAATGCATATTCATCAGCTGAGTACCATTTGGAAATCTTTAATATTACACGTTATTCCTTGGTCACAGAAGTGATATAGTCTATCTTTCATATGTTAATTTTCAGTTTCATTTTCAGTTTTTCTCATAGGAACTAAATAGGTTAGTCCAGCTCCTGATCAATGGATATTATTTTGTTCTGGTTGAGCTCAATAATTGCATGGAATCTGTGCAAGCTTCTCACCTTGGCAGTGTGTTAATTTGGGGGGAAGTTAGCACACATACCACATACCTAGCCACATACCCTTTTGCCTGCTAGGATACAAGACTGACTTTAAATTAACCTTTGCTCTATTCCTTGACTCAACCTGTCTATAAGCTAAACAACTTGAGGTATTAAAGTATTTAATGTGAAAGATGGGAAAGAAATAAAAGTGAATGGCCTTCCCAAGGAAAGCTTATGATTTTTCTGAAAAGTCAATATTTGCTACTATAATTTACGCAAGTAAAGACTGATTCAGGCACTGTTTTATCAAATGTAGAATCAACTCTTTTGGAGCTTGTCTACACAGCCCACACTAGACACACCCAATGCAGGATCTCTTCAATACCACCTGCAAGAATACACCCATTGGGTCACATTTTATTGAATTAAAGCTGGATAACTGAATCAATAGGAGCCAATCAGAGTTTCTCTCTTCACAGCTGTAATTCTTGTGAGTTTTCCTTAAGCACTAGCACTGGAGAAACATGGAAGAAATGAGAGTCCTGACTGACATACATGCACAAATAGCTCAGAAAACCCTTCTATATAGAAGAAACGTGTGTAGACAGAAAAATAGAGAGGAAGAGAAACATGGAGGGGTATATTAGTAGCTTTGGTTCCCAAGGTCTCTAGATCTGATTTAAGAACTTCTTGGGGTGCAGGTGCAAGATCAATACCTGGGTACGTGGTGCTATGTTTGGGATCTTCCAATAAGTTTCCCTCATTTGCTAACTTAAGGAAAGTCAGTTTTGGAAATTTATGATGTTGTGAGCTCAGAATAAAGATTAGATCAGGCAAAACTCCTGAATGGATGCTAAACTTAAAGGGATATTTTGCTGAGAACCATAACATCTGAATAATCACAAAAAGGGTTCCCCACCAAATGCTTATTGCTTGAAATGAAGAAAAAGTAAGTATTCTATCCAATTATTGAAAAAAGTTATGATTGAGTAATCAAAATATGCATGCTCAGTGCAGATGATATGGCCATCATGTACTTCAAGATGTGAAAGCTTGAGAAAACCACAACCTCGTCTGTGTGTGGCCCGAGCATAGAATGTATATCCTAACAGAATCATAAGCAAACACAGAGACAAATGCAAAATTATTATTGATAGATGAAGGGAGAGGGTGACATTAATATTTCAGATGTTAATAGTATGAATAAAAACAGGCTATGGAAATGTTCTAGATTAAAAGAGGGTGAAAATGACACTTAAGTTGGCACTTAAGTGTAGACTGGATTCTGAATGCTCTAACGTACATATTAGTTCAAGTCATGAAATCAGAACACAAAAAGAATTAGAGGAAAATACGGTACTAATGTCAAATATATTGATATTGGTAACTGTATCATACTCATGTTAGATAATCATAATCATTGTTAGTATTATAATTGTCCTTATCATCATCATTACCATTTATTGAAGATAAACTGTGATAAAAACTTTGTGTGTTTTCTCCTTTAATTTTCACAAAACTCAGAGAGGGAGACAATCTAATAGCATTGTCCTTGTAAATGTTTTACAATGTGGGTATCTCTGGGATTACAGCCAGCTGATTATTGAATCCAGATAACAGAAAGCATCTCTGTTGTGAAATGTAGTTTAAATCTGCTTAAAAACAAATTCTGCCCTTCAAACCCAAGCCCATCAGGATGGAAGTAATGAAACCAAGGCAAGAGATGAAAGTGTAATGACGCTTAGGTAAAGTGGGGTTTAGGTGAGAATTCATAAATCGTTAATTGAGAATATCTTTGCAGGGTGTCATGAGGTAAAGGCAGTACAATATGGTCATGGTTAAAAGTAACCATGAGACATGTGTGGTTCTAGAGCGGGATTTGGCACTAATCTGGTTTGTTGAATATTCCCTTAGGTACGTTACTTGATGCTCAGAAATGACTTTCTTTACTTGAAATTGATATTGTGAGAAAGTTTCATCAATTCAAAAGTGCTTAGCTCTGGATGAAGATAGGAATCTCCTGGAGACCTTATCAAAGTAAAATAGTACTCAAGCACCCAGGCTCCAATGCCAGGCAGAACAATGAAATCAGTCTTTGGAGGGCAGTCTGGAGATGCATAGATCAATAGGGTGGAGTCTGGAGGTACATAGATAGATTTTGGATGGCTGGATGGATGGATGGATGGATAGGTGATACATAGATAATGTGTATATAGACAAAATCCCAAATGAATTTTATTATTGTTGTTGAGATATGATTTACATGCAATAAAATAAAAATCTAACGTATCCAGTTCAATGAATTTTGCCATATGTATACCTATATAATTTACTCGCAAATCAGAAATATTGTGGAATAATTCTCCATTTCGGAGCTCTCTTTCAAGTTCTCTCCTAATCAGTACTTTCGCCCTTGCATAGTTATGACCATGATGATTTCATCATTGATCAGTTTCTGAACTTACTCTAACTGAAATCAACTGATTTTCAACATCCTTTTCTTTGGGTGTATCCGAGTAGGGAAATTGTTAGAGAATAAAGCAACTCCATATTTACCTTTAGTAGATGCTACCAAAACATTTTGAATCAATTTAGCTCTCACCAGTAATATTTTGAATCATCCAGTTGTTCCATGTCTTTAGCAATATTTGTTATCATCAAATATTGCAATCTTATGTCTTCTAGTGGTGTGTAAGTGGTATTACATTGTTTTTGTGTGTGAGTTTTTGTGGATGTTTTTTAACCTCACGGACAACTAGAGAACTGGACATCTTTTCCTATGCATATAGAACATTTTCCTATTTGTCAAGTACGTTTTCCAGTTCTCTCTCCATTTTAATACAATTGTCATCTTCTTAGAGTTACTTAGAAGTTCTTCAATCTATTCTAGATACAAAACAGTCATGTTTCCATCCATTTTTACTGTTAATGATGTCTTTTGATGAATAATCCTTTTTTTTTAAACTGTCTGTGACTTATAAACATTGTAGTACTGCAAAGAATTAAATGGCTCCATGTGGTTTTGAAAACCATGCCAATCGTCAGCTGAGTGACCCACAGGTTGGACAGGTTGTCAACGCGAAGAGCCTCAGCACCTCTTTAGTGTCACGATTCACCCCAGTGATCTCCTTTTCCACAGCTGAGACCTTGAGAGCATAATGGATTCTCCTCTCTCTCTCCTCTTCCTGCAGCTTGATGGAGCTATCTCTCACGGGGTCTCGCAGAATCTGCTTCATCGTGTATGTGACATTCCGAGATCTTGATGCAGAACTTCTTGCTGCTCTCACTGCACATGGGCTTGCAGGTCTAAAGTCACTGCCCAGACACATACAGTGCTTCTTCATAATGAACTGGGGTGTTCGAGGAAAAAGATGCATAATGAATGGAATATATGGAAACCCACTAAACTTGGGGGAAAGTTTGGGAGGATGAACCAAACCTGATAAATTGCATTTGGGTTCAGGTAAGGAAAGTTGAGTTGGTAATATAAGATTTCCTTGCTATATGAAAGTTATGGTAGATAGCTGAAGCAAATGCAAAATAGATGGTAATACTGACAAAGTCCTTCCACTTTATTTAAAGACAATTAGATACACAACAGAGACACTAACAAATGTTTCCTGTAGACCTCAGAAAAGACTTCTTGGAGTAGGAAATAATTTTTATTAAGCATTGTGCTAGAGGAGAGAGTGAAGACTATGCACATGGTTAACTCAGCACTGAAGATTGAAAAAACATTTGAAACAGGAGGAATTCAGTAAATGTAGCATTTTATTCCACCAAGCCATACTGAAGACTGATTGATTCTTCACCCTCACCAGGCTGCTGAAACACTCCATGTCATACATCTTTTTTCAATCATGTTATTATTAAGAATCATCTGCTGGCTACTTCCTCTAAGAAACCATCTTATACTGATTTGTTTCCAACCTATCAATACTTGCCACCATCCGGATCTTCTGCTAGGCAGTGAACTCTTCAAAGACAAGGGCTATGAATGATGTGCTCTTTCATTGTCTTGCTCCCAATGTCTTCCATATGGCCTAAATCATCAAAGTCTATCAACAGAACTTTGTTAATCTGGACAGTAATTTAACAAAGATTAACCAAACGGTATCATTTCCCAACTGAAAAGCCTAAAATATGACTTGACACATAGTGGGTTCTCAATATTTCACTTTAATAAAAGTGAAGTCTGCTCACAGCAGTATCATTTTAATAACAGAAGGGTAATAATTCTGTAATATACATGTGTATTTAATCAACATATTATATACCTTAAACTTACATAGTATTTATATGTCAGCTTTTATAATAATAAAACTGGAAAAATAAATATTTTAATAATAAAAAGAAAAATGAAATTTCATGAAACTGTTTAATTCGATTAATTGATCATGTTTGTGAATTAAAGAAGTGAGTGAAAAAGCAGAATTTGAGTGATACACAGTCATAGGGCTAGAAGGGGGAGATCACCTTAAAATATCAAATCCCTACATTTGCTATGTGACTTTGTAAGTAAAAATAATAGCCTAGTAGGTAAGTGGAATAGACATCAAAAAAGCTAAGTAATTGATTTCTTTCCAGCAGTTCATATTTCTCAAAAAATATGACCTCACAAAATACTTCTGAGTTTTAAGAATGGCTTAATAATAACTATGTATTTTAGCTTCCCAAGTTTCCAGTGTATAAACAAAGTTAAGTGTTTATTTGTTTGTTTGTTTTAAGAGAGGAAGGAAAGGAGAGAGGAAGAAGCTTTTAAAGAAGAGGAGGAAGAAGAAGCATATTTGTTTATTTAGTTGCTTTATAGTTTTGGTTTTCACCCAACCAGCAGTCCCAAACCCAGCTCAGTGGACTTTACATGGTCTGCAGGCCAGCATCTCAACCACCTGATTCACAAGGGTGTGCCCCACAAAACTACATACCTTTTAAATCATATGCTAATATTTATGCCATACTCAAAAGTTTTCACCACTCCCTTTATAAAAAGAAAATATTCTGTCACCTAGAGAAAGTAGTAAGAGAGCCTTCCTTATCACCAAGTCAATAAAGAAATTAAGAATTTCACAAAACAGAGGCTCTTAGAAGATATTTCCACTTGTTATTTAAATTTTTGCTCTGTTGTTAATAATTATAAGATTTACTGCTTGCCAGATGAAGTTTCCTAGAATTGAACACTTAACAAGACATAGAAAAGATGCTACTTTTGTCTGAGTGTTTTGAAGCTGATATCAATCTTTTGTTTCACAGTCTTCAAGCTGGTTATTACCATAAATGCAGGCTTTGGTTCATTAAATGTGTCATTGACTAGAATACAAAGAAAAGGATGCTGGTGATACTACCCAGTAGGTCAGCAGAAGGACTGACTTTCCTCCCATGTCTAGAAAATGAAATTCAGGAAAGATCCCAAAGGAGCCAGATTTTGAAAATAAATTCGAACTCAGCTGACTCAATGAATGACTTTGAGCTACAGTTTGCAGTTATTTGTTTCCCAGGAGAAGGAGAAAGGACAAAGGTTTCAATTGAGCCACAGGATGTCAGCCTAGAGTACTCAGTTATAAGTGCTTAGGCACAAAGTCAGGAAGACTGGAGGGGTTTTTGTTCTAACCTCTAAGGGTCAATGACCTTGGACAAGTGATTCATAGCCAGGGCTCAGAGGTTCCGGGTTCCGGTTGTGTTCTGTTCAGTTTCTTCTAAAATCTGCAATGAGAACACCAAATAAATAATTTCTAAAAGCTTTTTCTGGTTTAACATGTTCTGTGAACCTATATCTGAAACCCTTTGTACTTGTGGAACACCTGAACACACCAGTTGACCACCCACAACCTTCTGAAGAATTAAGAATAGATATAATTATCCCAATTTTCTAACTGAGTCCACTGAAACTAGCCTAATCAAATGACTTCCAACTGGCTAAACACTGACGAATCTGACTAAAGATTTCATGACTTCCAATCATGTGCCCTTTCTTTTCTCCCACACAATTCAGCAAAAAACATGCCAGTCCTGTTTTAATTGGAGTTTCAAATAAAAATTGGAAATAGTTTCCTGTCAATACCCAAGTTTAAAGGAAGTAGGTAAATGAAATTTTAGTGAAATGGTCCCATACTAAGTAAAACTCTATATTCATCTAATAAAGAGAGACCAGATAATTAGGGATCAACAGAATGCATCAGCCACAGTGAGTCATCAAAGACCTTTAAGCAGGGTTATGTGATTAAATTGTAGGAGGAAGGGATAATACATTATGTATATTTATGTAATCATCTAAGACATTTGAAAGTGCATTATATAATTGCTTAAGCTTCACCTTTAAAAGAAGTTGGAATTACAAATAGTTTATCTATCTATATGTATACATACATACATATAAAGTAAATGTTACTAAGTGAAATATATAATTCAAGAAATAAATGCTTTGGGCACTCAGGAAGCTGGGAGATCTGTATAAAGAATATCACTGAAGGCATCATCAAGGAGGAGGGGGCATGAAGGGCAGAACTGGGTGAGTAATTCAAAACAGTGAGAGTTCAAAACAGGGAAAGTTCTTAAAAAACAAGGGTATGATATTTTCCTTTATATAACAGGACAACCTTAGAAGTAGGCAGGTTGCAGATTTCAACTATAACATTGTCTGGATTAGTCATCTAAAGAAAGCAATTAATTTTTAAGATGTAGGTTACAGACAAATAGATGACCATCAGGGATTCTTCAACAGAAGTGATTCTTTCTGAGGTTTGGAGTAAACATATGGAAGAAACCATGCTAGGCACTCAACATTTCATTTAATTTTCACCATTTTGTTCTGTTGCCATAATGTTAGCCTACCTTCATTGATGAAGATATAATAGCTGATAATGGTGAAAACAATGGTCTTAGAGTTCCCACTAGTCAGTAATTTAATCATGGGACTCTGAGACCTCAAATTCCTTGTTCAGCCAAAGATACAAGGAAGATCTATTTGGAAATGGCAACTCTTACATATTGCTTGTATCATAGACGGCCAAGCGACTACCAAGTAGAAGGAAGCTCACATCGCCTTCGACAGAGACTAGGTGGAGGCTCTGTCACATTGGGAGCTTTTCAGATCATCCCTGCGGTGGTTTTGTGGGTCCCACCCAGTCAGCCAGAGGGAAAACAAAGCTCATGTAGGAGTAGTCTTGAAAATTTCTTTGCAGGCTATTTCTGGATGACTTGACCACTTTGCTTATATTTCATGACTAAAACTCAGTCCTCGGCTACATTTCATGGCAGCTTATGCATTGCACTCACACTACTTCACTGTTTACCATGTCTTCTTCTCCCTGTCAAGGATAGAGTAAGACATGAAGATCTGAAACCTCTCTATCTATGTAGGTTTTCATTTTTAAACACACACAAAAATACATTTACATGTATTCCTCAGAGTCACCAGACACCCATACTTACCACCCTTACAGAGCTGATAATTCTCCTCTTTGTTAGTAGGTTCTTCCAGATTATGGAATAGTGTCACTTGGAAACTGGTGGATTTTATCTTCTTTGCAGCAACCTCAAGGAAATCAGAAGTGCTTGTTTTAATGCCAGTGTAGGAGGATTGGGAAAGGATTTTATGTTACATGACTGAGAAATTTCTCCATTACTCAACAGAATTAAAAACAAACAAGCTTTAACTTCACTTCATCAGTCTTCGATTGGTCAATTTTTTTTTCTTGCTTTCTAACTAGGGGCTCTTTTCCCTCTGATATCATGAGAAAAACTTAGACTCAAGAAATGAAAACATAAGAAATAGAATGAAGTTTGTGATCTATTTTCAAAGTTCTCTGAAAAGACAAAAAGAAGCATGTTCATTTTGATTATTCATTTGATTATTCAATAGACTGCTAAAACACGTAATCATGGTGCATTTATAAAATCATGGAATATTTTTACAATACAGTGCCTAAGACTGCTGTCATAGAGTATATTCGTTTCACAGTTCAGCAAGTTATGGGTACAGATGTTTAAATTGATGTTACCAAGCATGTTAGAGAAAATAAATCTTTCCTTATTTTGGAAACTTATTTTTCATTATAAAACAAACTGTTTCTAGGCTTTTCTATAATAATATGAATATAAATTGCATTTTAGTTAACATTCAGTCTTTTTGCCCTATTATTTCTGTACAGATAAGTTATTCTATCTGTTCTTTACCTTCTATGGTATGACTATAGGATGACACATAATACAAATATATACTTTAAAGGCACTTTCAAATATATATATATATATGACATAATATATGTAATATATAATAATTATTTTCCCTCAGTTGATTTTTCTAGAACTCTAACTCTCAACTGCTGCTTTAGTGTATTAAAAGTAGTTTGGCTACATAAATGAGTTTTCAGTCATTGGGAAACTAACACTTATGGCAGTAGGCACTAAGACTTGTCTCTCAAAAATGTGCTTAAGCTGAGACCTGACAGGTAAGTGTGAGAGACCAAGAGGAGCTAAGCATGGCAAATACAGAGAACGGCTTTTGTAAAGGTCTGTCTAGAAAGCATTCAGGGGATTTAAGAAGGAATGTAGAACTGAAGCAAATAGATTTGGGATCAATAAGATAAGAGAGACGTTCATAGAAGGGTGACATCAAGTGATAGAGGTGCTGGAATATGTCTTTCTTCTAAGAGCTATGGGAAGCCATTGAAGGATTCTAAGGATAGAAGAACATGCTTAGTTTAGATATCAAAACCAATAGGTTGGCTTTCAAACAAATGTGGGAAGTTCTGAGGACCCTGGTATAAAGAAAGAAAGTAGCAGGAATTCATGATCAGAAGAGGGCAAATATTAAGTTATGGATAGCAATAATATTCATGCCATCTCATTTATTTCTATGTGTCGGCCATTTTGAAAATTGTCATTTCCAAAAAAAGCCCATTTCAAATCAATTCCACATTTTTCTTGGCAGCTTAAACTCCTGCTGATATTTTGGTCCTCAGAGGTATTATCATTTTAGCAAATGTAAAGAAAAAATAATGGAAAGGAAGTCATTATGTAGCCAGATATTTGTAAGTATGATGTTCATGTCAGTGGTCTTAATTATTTCTTTCAGTATGAGCTGAAGATTAGCACTTAGAGGCCATCTGTTGGGCAGTATAATGAATGACCCTATAGGTTAACCAGATTCCCAGGGTTGTTAAGTTCCAGACTCCTGACTATAATGAGCATCACGTGAACGAGGGTCTTTGTTACAAGGGGACAAGCTGGCAGAGTGCCACCACCCCTGAAAAATCTCAGAAATATGATTCAATGACTAGTTCAATGGCATTATTTTAATAAACAATGAATAGCCCATTTGCTTATCATCTAGAATACTAAAGACAATGATACCCAAAAGAGTACAGAACTTTAGTTCATCCTACAGAACTGTCGTGTGTGGAGCTTAATAAATAAAATAAAGATACTACCCAGTTGTGATTTTAATCACCTTTTCCTGATTTCAAGGGAGATGGATGTCAGAGTTATAATTTAGTTATGAGTAATCTCTATGTACCACAGGCATTCTAATTAAATATTTGAATCTATTACTCTTAATTTCTGTCTTCCTAATTAAACTGAACAGACTATCTCCTGAGGACAGTCTCATTATTTGTCAGCTCTACCATATTCATGAATCCAAATACAACTCATTAGCTTTTCCTTGTTCTGTTCTTCAGTTGAATGCCCAATGAAATGTCAAGGTCATGTTACTGAGCTATTGCCACATCCTTTGAGCTCCTCAGATGGCTCTGATGATTGTCTCATTGGAATGTTCAGATCTTTCTCCTTCTTTCATAGGAGTTATGTCACATGCTGCCCTCTAAAACAACCATCCACACATATTAGGTGTTGTTATTGAAAGACAGAGAGTTCCCCCAACCCTAAACCCCACCCCCGAGAAGTATTTAGTGCAACACATTTTGATGCTCCATAGTAAAGTCAACTTAGTTTAACAGAGTTTGGGTGAGTCCCTGGGACCCCTAACATCCGACAGATACTCCCTCCACTATATTCATTCTGTGAGGAAATATGCTTCACTTGTTAAAGCTGGGCCAGGTCTCCCTGCTGCTAGGCTAATAATAAATATGAATCCAGGCTTCTCAATTGAGAGACGTTTTTAGCTGAAATAATTTCAATCCCATATGCTAAAATGTATGAAAATATCCAAAAATAATAATGAATGTCAATTCCAGGGTGTAAGGAATTTCTTTTTCATTTCTACTCTTTACAGCTAGTTTTTCTGTTCTTACAGAAACAGACTAGGAGAGGAGAAACACTTGATTTTATTTTTTGATTCATTGTTGGTTTGCTTGTTTCATTACCTACATTAGAAAATCTTTAACATTTGAGTATACTAGTTGTTATGAAGAGCTGATTATAAAGGGGTTATATTATGGACTTTAAATTTTTACACTACAGAGAAAAATAATGACAAAGTCAACCAAACTATTATCAAAGGTGTGATAAAATCTCTTTACTATACCATGCCCAATGACTCTCTTAAAAATGTGATTGTGTCCACAGTAGTTACTGCATGTGGAGCACTAGTCTAAGTATTTTAAATACATTATGTTGCATACACATCACCCTTTTTCATCTTCCAACATCTATGGATGGTTCTATTATACTACCCTTTTATAGACTGAATGAAGGTACAGGGAAACTAAGCATTTTCTACAAGATCACATAGCCAATTATTTATGGAGCTGAGCTATGAAATCAAACTTACCTAAAGCATGATACCTCTCCCCTCAAAAGATAAAAAGCATATCCAAAATATTAGAACTATTGCTTCAAGGTATAAAATAGAGAGTATAAGATATTTTTTAAGGAAAACAAACCAGTGTGATTTCAGTTAGAGTTGGGAAGGCCCTTTAACTGGCCTTAATAATATGGACTTGAATTTGGCTTTGAAACTAAGGGCTTAGATCACCAAAGGAAAGGAAGAAGTCATTTCAGGTAGAAAAAGAGAATAATACAGAAGGGATTAGAAAAAGCAGGAGTAGGGCCAAGCCTGGTGTCTAGTGAAAAACTGCTCTGTCTGTAATACAGTATAGCAGAAGCTCTCCAGTGTAGCCAGTGGAAAAAGATTAATTGATTCAGCACTTAGATTCTGGGCTTAATTATTTTGAAATTTCATCTAAAGTTGAAATGTTATCAGAATAAAAACATACATTTTCCCCAAATTCTCCAATTTTAAACATAGTATCACATGTATTATATATGTGCACATGCATGCAAACACACACCTTTTTCCTGAAATATTTGAAAGCATTGTATTTTTTTTCCTCAAGTTGTGCAAGGTGTATTTCCCAAGTTCATTCTCTTACATTACCATGGTGTAATTTCTAAATCATTAAATCCTTATATTGGTAAAATAGTAACTATTCGATAGTCCACATACAAATTATTCCGAATGTCCCATTAATATCTTTTATAGATTTTTCACCAGATCCAAGATGAAATGAAAGTTCAAGCATTGTATATACATGTCATGTCTCTTTGCTCCTCTTCAATCTGGAAACATTTCTCAGTCTTTCTTTCTTGACCTTGACATTTTTGAAGAGTACAAGCTAGTTCTTTTTAGATTGTCCCATAATTTGGGATTCTCTGGTATTGATGATTAGGTTCGTGCTATATAATTTTGGCAGAAATATATACAGGAGAGAATATGTCGGAGAGAATATATTGAGAGAGTATATCATATCAAGAGTCAAAAAATGTCATTAGTTCCAACAGTGATGATAATGTCTTTGATAATGTAGGCATTCCATCAGAAGACATAAAATACTAGGAGATCAAACATGACTTTCACGCTATGTTTATTAACAGTGGTAAAAATAATATCTACAAAGCTTAAGAAAAAACTCTATGATATTTTCGGGTTAAAGGAGCAGACCAAAAAGGTCCAAAGTGTGTGGTTCACTCTATTGGAGAGCAGAAGAGTTTCCTGATTTAGCCAGACTAGAACTGGTTTGGGTGAGCATGTCAACAGTAGGTCATTCTCTAGAGAGCTGGCAAAGGTAGGAGGCCATTCGAGCATGCAGGTCCACTCAGAGTACAAGCAGACACCTTGCAGGCAGCTCCAGGGGTGTTTGGCTTCCATTTTTAGAGATCTGTAGAAGCATTGTGACAAAGTTAAGGTTGCAGAGGGATTGTATTCTGGCATTCTGGGCTCATATTGGAACAAGAATCATCTAGATATGTTTGTGTGTGTGCATATAATTTTTCATACTGATATTTCGAAATTCAACTCAACACAATATGGGACATGGGAGTATTCTCCTCTTCTATATTTGTAACTTCTTTCTCCAATAATGAGAGCCCTGGCTCCCATTATGTTCTATATATTTACTTATTAGCTCAATCCTAGAATACTTGAAGGTAATCTCATAACAGCAAACATACACTGTATAAAAATAAGCCTACTAGAGTTCACTATTTGTGATTCTACTTTCCTCTATTTTTAGGTAAACATTTATATGATGTAATTCACAAACATTAAGTGTGAGGTTCAAGAATTTTTTTAGAAGTGTACATTTTTATCACCTCAGAATGAATTAATTATGATGAAATGAATTCATGATGGGTCTCTGATTACATAAGATTGGCGTCCTGATAAGAAAATAAGAAGAGATACCCTCTTTCTCTCTCATCTCTCTCCACACACAAAGGTCTCCTGAGAATGCACTGATAATGACTTACTGTAACTAAGGAGAGAGCTTCCTGACTATTGGACCCTGCTAACACCTTAGTCTTAAATTTCCCATCTCCGGAAATGTGTGAAAATAATTTCTCTGCTGTTTCAGCTACCCAATTGAAGGTTTTTGGATATGGTAGCCCAAGTTGACCAGTACAGATAACCTTTTCTTGTGAAGTATCTGTTCAACGTGTTTGTCCATGTTTTATTTGTGTCATTTGTCTTCTTTTGTCAATTTATAGGAATACCCTCATACTCATATATCAAGTTAGTAGCATAGGGTCAGTAATAGGTGCTGTACTTGAGTGTTTAACATATGCCAGTTACTTAACTATGGACTTTGCATGTTTTATTTCATTGAAACATCAAAACAGCCCTGTGGTGGAAAGTGTTATTATATTTCTATAAGATCTTACACAAGGCACTATGTTAGCCAAATGGATATATTCCTTTTGTAACTTTTACTAACCAAAGTTATGCTGATTAATAAACTATTGTGTTTTCTTATGTATATGTTTTTTATTTTTAGAATATTTCAGTATTTCTTTTCTATTACATTTAACTTGTCAATATGTAGAAAGATGTGCATGTATGTTTACAGAATACATTTAAAAACATGTAATTTCCATTTTAAGCTCCTTTTTTGTTTCACTTATCTATTGCTGCATAGCAAACTAGCCCATAACTTCATTAAAACCACAATGATCTACTGTCATTCTCTGTTCTGTGCGTTTGCTGGACAGTCGCTCCATTGATCTCTGCTATAGATCACTAGACTCATGTGTACAGCTGAAGACAGAAATGGCTTGAATGGCTGGATGATCTAAAATGACCTCAATCACCTGTTTGTCACAGTGTTTCCTGTCAGCTGGGATTTCTCAGTTATTCCAAAAAACTCATTGTCTAGTAGGAAATAACAGCATTTTAGCATAGTGATCTCAGGAGAGCATCACAACAGGGAAAATGGGGACATGTACTTTTCAAATTCTCCTTTTCTGATGGTCCCTTGCCCAAAGGATGCCATAATGACCAACTCAGAATAAGTTTATTTAGGGAACCTCAATGCACCTCTTGATAAAAGATATGGATGTCTTAAAGTACCTGTAGAATTTTAATTTACAGGGGCAACCAAATGGTAACACAGAGAGGGCAATGACATTGAAAGACAAATTTAATGCTATATTTACCCTGAAAATGAGGAGGAGGACACCCCACATGGAGCCACAGGAAGAATCACTTGAACAGGTTAGGGAGCAGATAGGAGCAAGGAAGCCATTGCCCACTTCTTTAGCAGGGTTGTCATGAATAAGACAAGACAGGGCAAGCATTTCAGGATTGGCTAATTTTAATAATTTATATGGGCTTTGGAGCACAATGGCTGTCTCTTCTTGTTTGATACTCACTTGTCCCTCCCTGTGTTGATTTGGGGCAGAGGAAATATTGACTTGGTGTGTAAAAGTTAGGAAAAAGTGGGGGTTGGACATATAGACTTGGAGTTTTTGGCCTCATTGTCTATGGAAAAACAAAAACAAGAACAGAGTGCATCAGCAATGTGTTTCATGTTTCTAGGAATTAGTAAGCCCTGGAGGAGTAGTCTCTTCCCAGACAGCAAGAGTCCCCCAAAAAGTCAATTTCCTAAGACATAGGAAATTAAAAATATAATGAATGTATTGGATACCATTTTGTGACACTATGAATCTGGAGACCCCAAGCATCTGTGTTCTGCGTGGTCCAATTCAGATAAAGGTGGGAAAATCTCTTTGTACATAAATAGCAATAGTGGCAGTTAATCTTTATTGGGATCTTGCTATGTATCAGGCATGACACCATCATACATACTGAATTAAAAGAGTGATCTCCATTCATTCTCACACAGATATTGTAATATAGACACTATCCTCTTTTCAGTTAAGCAAACCAGTGTTTAGAGAAGGACCTTTTTTTCTTTTGGATCAGGAGCAGAAAGTTGAGTTAATCATTCCCTTTATTGAAGAACACAATATCATAGTTGTCTTATTTAATAAAACTAATTCTTACATGAAGCACTGCTTAGTGCTATGGCAGGGTAGCTTTTCACTAAGATTTTCCATCAAAATCTGAATCAGCATAGTAAATTATAGCCTTGAAAAAATGTAGACTAAGTTGCATTTTGAGAATTTTTACTGGAATTCTGATCCTTTTCTGCTGAATGTAAAGCTAAAACACGTAATCACAGTTCCATTTTCCTAAATAAAATATTGTAGATACATTTCCACTCATCACTCACACCATGCATTCTTTTCCATATTAAAGAAAGTGCCGCTTATCATAGTTTATGTTATCCGATTTTACTTAAAATGCAATTTCTTTTTGCTCTTCTTTATTGTGCTGCAGCAAAGTTTCTCAGTCACAACCACACTTGCAGCACTGAATGAAAGTAAGTGTGAAAACTGCATTAAATGAGACTACCAAACCACTTCGTTTTTTGTCTCCATCTGGATTCCTTTGTAAATATACCCTTTTGTTAAGTAACATTTGCACACTGTACAAAATCATTTTCTTTATTCCGGGGAGGCATTTCTGAGTATCAGAGACAGTTTTTAGGCAACCGTGTATCTCGTGTCACAGGTAGCCCCCAGTGTCATAGTTACATCCCCTGAGTTTTCTAGGTGCAATCTTAGGAAATACTGTTAGAACCTTCAAGAGTGGAAATAAAGAGAAGCTAACAATTACTTCCTAATCATGGATGCCCAGGTCTAAAAGAATGGTCTTGAGAAATTGTACCTCTCTGCCAATTTCATGCCTTTCTAGTAGGCTTATCTCTTTTCCATGAGAACCAGGTTAGAGAATCTTGGAAAAAAGAAAGGAAGGTTGAGCTATAAAAGCAGGTGTAGCCTCCTATTTTGTAGAAAAACATTGAGGACACTAAACCAACCACAATCCTAACAACATTTATACCATACAGAAATGCCAAAATCCCAATTGGAATTATTTTTTCAATGTTTACCAACTAATAATCACAATCATCAACCTCCAAAATCTAAAACATCATAAGATTCAATGAAACCACATACATTCTGAGGCATAGCCTAAGCCATAAACACAAATGTATTCACTATCACATCTTATATTTTTAGCCTAGGAACTAAAAAAAGACAATTCAGATGATGAAAACATCATTATTCATTTGTTCAAAGAATTTGAAGTCACAGATACAAGGGAGAAAGGAGACTCAATTGTGTCAATATTCTGGAGAACAAAAATTATTGTTTTTAAATTTAGGAATGTCTTAAGGGGATTTTATAGCAAAACATGGGATCAAATAATGTAAGTGATTAGATGAAGCATTGTAGGGTTATAAAACAATATATATTAAGTATCAAAGATGTTAGATGAGAGGATGAAATATCATTTTAAGTTGGTTTTGATTTTTTAAGAGTATACATAATGAATTTATTTTACCTCTGGAAATATTTTCTTACCTTTTTTTTTTGAGAAGAAAATAATGAGGAAACTACTAGCAACGTTAGTTCATAAACATCTTTCCACTTAAAATTAGTCAAGTTCCCAAGAGAAGACAAGACCTCCTGTTTTTAACAGAAATAATTTAATATATCACAGTCAGGTGTTAGAGAACTGAATACAACAAAAAGGAACTTGAAGTGTGACAGAGGTAGTGATTGAGGGAACCGCTACCACCCTAAGACTGGCTGTGCAAAGGGAAGAAGTTGGGTTTATTCTGTCAATGACCTTGGGAAAATATCTGCAGGAAATCAGAACTTAGATTCCTGGGAATGACTTCTTGCTTCTACTCATATTCAAAACTCAGAAGAGATCCCTGCAGAGCTGGGTCCAAGATCACTGATGAGTAGTTGCTTCTAGACTAATGATTATTAGTAAGGACCTTGAACATCAACACTTGAAGAGTTGAAACTCAAACCACCAAGAAGATGCTTGACAACTGATGTCAAGTGAGAGTCTTGGAGCAACACATTAAAATATGTATACATTTCCTGGAAGACACACAAAAAAAGTCACACATAGCACTTTCTTTCCCATTGAATGTACTTCGTCTCAACTCAAAGTAGATATCGCAACATGATTGAGTTCATGAAATGCTAGCTTATCACTGAAACTTCATAAAGTTCATCTCTCACCATCTGGCTATGTCATACTAAATGTCTGAAATCACGGCGATTTTCTGTTCCTGTGGTCTGACCAGCACAACACCATCAGTGTAGTACACAACAATATATTCAGGATCTCTGCAGACTATATTATGAGTGATGGTAAGAGATTTGATGTTGCTGTGAGGCACGTTTGTGTAGATGAACTGTGTGATAAATCAAACGTCACTGATGGATGATTCTTCCAAACTGGTATTGAGAAAAGAAAGCATGTGATAGATAAATAGCTGCATTCTAGATGCCATGGGTTGTGTTGATTTGTGCTTAGTTAGCTTACCGCATCTGTACAGCAGCTTCATTGGGAGTTGCCACCCAATTGAGTTTATAATAATCAAATTTGTTTTGGAGGATCTTTTTCCCTCTATCATAGGCCAAATAAAACTAATTGGGAGAAGACAAGTATTAGCACTCATATTATTTCCAGTACTTGAGGGTGGTACCAAACTTTGCAATTTTCAGAGGGATGTGGTTTTTTCTTTACTATTCTGGTCAGAGAAAGGAAATTCTAGGGACTTTCATTTAGCTTTCTCTTTCATAATAGCCATTAACAAGTGGATCACAGGGTTACTGAATGGATTCCAACATTTGCTATGTCTGTATTACAGATCATTTATTCAAGAAGTGGGGAAGACTTTAGAGTGTATTGTAAGACTACTGGAGCGACTTGAAGTCAAACTTGGCTCAAAACTCCACTTGTTACCTAACTCCACTCACCCTTTAGTTAACCCACTGTCGACAATGAGATTCACAGAAGTCACTGTCAGATCAAACACAACATCTACTGAACATGGTAGGTGTTCAGTATTTCCATGTCCCTTTATTAAAGGACTTGTGTCTATTTTGAGAAGATTTGGAGGAGTATTGCAACTATACTTGTAAGAATGTAACAGGGCCCTTAAGGAGAAGTGATTCCATTGATCAAGAGACTCACCAGAATACTAGGTGAGTAGCTGATTCTCCATGATGGCATTTATAAAACACCAGAACTCAAACTTTTACTACTTTGATAATCATCATATGTTGAGTCATTCTAGCAATCTCAATACTAAAACAAATCGCACGTGTTCCCTAAAGTCAAGAAGAATATACTTTGACTTTAGCTCAAACCCTGTTTACTGTGGAAACAGTTTCCCATATTCATGTGTAGAGAAGATTTTGTTTTTCTTTATGGTAGCACAACTAAGAATAAAATAATGGTGTACATTCTAAAAATTCTATCCTCATTACAATTAAATGAATTTAGAAGTAATAAAATTGGTACAATTCTGGAATCAGTGACTAAGAGTATTTGCTGAAAGTTGGCATGAGATATTTAAGAAAAGAATAAACCATCTGGATAAAAGGAATGGGCTGTGGAGGAAGAAGCAGGTTCCCAGGATAACCCTTAGCATTTTTCCCTAGCTTTTTGGTATTTTGTTTTAAATCAGTGTTCATTTCATATCCTTTTAGAATATTTCTTTATCACCATCAGAGCTGCATTGCATGAATTTTGAATTTTTAAAAACTGTTCACATTTATATTCATTTTCTGTGGTTGCCATAACAAATTACCACAAATTTAGTGGTGGAAGGAATGCACATTTATTATCTGGAGGTCCAAATTTTGCATGAATCTCACTAAACTAAAAGCAGTGCATTGGCAGGATTATGTTCCTTTCTATGAGCTTGGAGGCATGAGAGGAGGGATCAGCTTGCTTGTCACTGGTATCTCTAGAGACAGCCCACCTAGGTTCTTTGGTGGGTGGCTCCCTTCTCCATCTTTAAAGCTGGCAACTTTGCTTCTTTTTGGCCATTCTTCTATATGCTGTCTCTAAAGGCAGTTGGAAATAGTTATCTGTGTGATGGTATTAAGCAGACCTGGATCATCTACTTATGTCTAGGTTCTTAACCTATCACGTATACAAAATCCCTTTTCCCTGTGTAAGGAAATATACACAGTTCCCATGGATTAGGAAATGGACATCTTTGGAGTCCATTATTCTGACTTCCAAAGCACTCATCATCTTTTCGTGCTGCACAGCCACCTTGTAGGGATATAAGATCCATATATTATGGATCAGTCAATTGTAACATAAAGAAATTAGGAAACACGCATATCTAGGTATCTATCAGAGAATATAAAAACATGAATCTGAAGGTAGATACCCCCCCGTGTTCAGAACAGTACAATTTAGAATAACTAAGACATGGAATCAACCTAAGTGTTCATCAACAGGATGATGAAGATGTAGTATATATACTCAATGGCATACCACCTAGGTATTTAAAAAGATGAAATCTTGCAATTTGCAACAACTTGGAACTTGAGGCAATTATACTAAGAAAAATAAGACAGAGAGAGAAAGGACATTGAATAATTTCACTCATGTGTGGAATCGAAAGAAACAAAATGAGTGAACTAACAATAAAATTCCGTAAGACTGAAATCAAGACTGTGCTTACCAGGGAGCGGGGAGGACACATGGGGCAGACAGGAGAAAATTGAGGGTGATGAATGCACTAGAACTCTGGTGCTGGCACGGTGTGATGTGAACAGTGATGGAGGCTTGAGCATGTTCTTTCAAAGTTATGTAGTACTGCAAATCAATGCTGTACTCGTAAAGGAAAAATTACAATAAAAATGAAATTAGCAAAGTCTATAGATTATACGTCTGTTAATTTGCAAGAGACTGAGCTAAATATACATTTCACTGATTCATTTGCTTTCTACAATGTCATAAAATCATAGCTGCCAATATTTACAATTTTCTAGCCGGTCCTTACTACATATAGACAGACCTAATGAATTAGTGTCTTAAAAAAAATACAAGACTAGTCAGAAAAATTACCTTCATCCCTATGTTCACAGCAGCACATTTCATAATAGCTAAGATATGGAAACAACTGAAATACCCATCAGCAGATGATGGATAAACAGGTTGTGGTGGGCGAGCCCTGGTGGAGTAGCAGTTGGGTGCAGTCTACATATATCCTGAGATCCTGGGTTCAGTCCCAGGGTGAGGGACACAAAAGAGAGGAATGACTAAATAAAATATACAAAATGCTTCTTTCTTTTCTTGCTTTTTGCCTGCCTGCCTCTGCTCACCTTCATTTCTGCCTGGCCTTTTCCTTACAAAGATAAATAACAGAAGAGGTCTCGATACTCAATGGAATTCCATGCAGCTGTTAAAAAAGATGGAATTCTGCCCTCTGCAACCACCTGAATGCAACCAGAGGGGATCCTGTTAAGCAAAATAAGCCAGAAAGTAAAAGCGAAGCACAGGTTGGTTTCACTAATGTGTAATATAAAGAGATTTAAAAAATAAACAGAAACATCTTAACAAATCTCATAGGCTGTAAGACTGAGATTACCAGGGGGTTGAAAGTAGGGGAAAGAACAAGGGAAGGAAGGAGTCAAGAAGTTGGTGGTAAAGGGCACTAGGACTCTGGTGGTGGGTGTGGTGTGAAATGCAGACTGAGATGCGAATAGCAAATGATAGTGAAAATAAAAGAAATAATAAAACAAGAAGAAGTAAAAATTAGTGGTCTACTTTCTATCACAGGCTAGGTAGTAGCAGACCTAAACCTTTAAGAAATTACCAGAAACTAAGTGGAAAATCTGTATTTCCTATACCCTTTTGTCTGTACAAAATCCACCCCCATAATTTCATAAATGATTTTAACCATAACATTTACAGTTAACATTGGACATCCAGGCATCAGTCCACATGTGTGTTTGATTTAGAATGGTTTCAAGTACACAGAACTGGTTTAGCTCTGGCTTTGTAGTTTTGAACTTGCATCAAATTGTTTCAGGCTCAGTCTGTGTGTAACCAGTATGTTAAGCAAGCATGACTCTTGACATAATTAAAACATAGTGTTATTTTTGTCTCTCCCTGTCCTTCTAAAATGTGCTTAGTTTTGTCGTTATTTTTCTGCTCCTGGATGAAACCTGCCAAGTTTATAATGCTTTTGCTCACTGTTTTTTTTTGGAATAAAATTTTCCTGAGTCATTTTAAGTAAAAAAATGGGTCCTAATTTGTGAAATGTAATTCCAACTCAAGATATTAATGCAAACATTCAATTGCACTTAGCATGAAAATAGTCTTACCTTTCAAATCTGCATAAGACCCCACCTCCCAGAAACTGGCAGTTGGAAAGAGGGGCATGGTTACTTCTTTTGTCTTTGTTACTTGTGCTTTCACTCACTACTCATCACATCCCTTGCAAGATAGTTCCCAACTCCTACACAGAGTGGAGCGAGGATGGAGTAGAAAGGAAAAGTACCATCTTCTATTTAAAGGTCGTTTCATAAACTAGTTTTCTGCATCCCGGCTTGGCAACTGGATACAGCTGATTTTCTCTTTAGATGCCGACAGATTCCAGAGTTTCTTCCTTGGGGCCTCTGTACATAGATTTTGAGCTCTGGTAATACAGAGTGGGTGACAGCTTGCTCTAACTTCAGCAACCCCTAGATATCCAGGCTTACCCTTAATTTTTTACTACTAAGACTTAAATCTCTTATCCTTGAATTCTTTCAATGACCCTAGTAACAGGACCCATGATAGCTCCAGGCTGGATATTATTCTCTCACATTATTGACCCAAGAATAAAACCTATATATTTGTACTAACCAGCTCTTGGAGAGTTGGCTTATTGAAAGATAACTCCAAACCTACTCTTCCAGCACCACTTAGACCTCATTGATGGGAATTGGGCTGTAATTTTGATCACAGAAATCACACAGTTTCTGGTATACTCAGGAAAATACAGACACATGCAGACACATATATCTATAAATAGATAGATAACATGAATAGATACATATATAGATAAAGATATGATCTAGATGAAAGTTAAAGGAATTGTAGAATCAGTTTAAAGAATCCTTTGAATATTTGCATATTAATTTAGAAAGCTACTTAGAAATTTCCTTCTCTAGCTCTTTGGCACTTAAATGAGACATGACTTAATTTTTCCCTATGATTCATTACCAATTTACTAAAACACAAATACTAGAGCAGCAGTTCTCAAAGTTTTATGTTCAGTAGAGTCCTCTAGAAACTCTGTAACTTCTGATTCAGTGGCTCTCTGGTGAGGACAAATAATTTATATTTCTAACAAATTCCCAAATGATGCAATTGGTGCTGGTTCAGAAACCCATAAAATGAGAACCATGTTTACAGGACAACAGGGTGCCAGGGTATCTCTTCTCTAGCACTGTTTTGGAGTTAGCATTTGGCAGATAAAGAAAATTCATGTGTGTCATTCTTATATACGATTTAATATCAGCCTTGCTCCCATCACCTCTGATTCTGTGTTAAATTTAGACTTCAGAAATATAGGGTTTATCCTTGGAGCTTAGTTTCTAAATTGTAAATGATTCAGTATAACAGATGATTAATATTGTTTTTCAATTCATCTATTTATTCAAATATTCAATCACCCATAAACTCCAGGTATAATTTCTCAGGGACAACATTTATCAGAGCAGTCCCTGGATATCCAGCTGAGCCTGACTAGAGTCCAGCCTCCCTGAGTTTCCAATCTAGTAGGTTCCGGGTGAGGCCTGAGCATTTATATATTCATGTTCCCAGCAGTGCTGAACAAATGTAAGTCAACAATTATAAACTGTCTTAAGGTATTCAGCATTATATACTCTTTCTAGTTTTCTAAAGTAAGGAAAACAGCATCTTCCTTTAAAAGAGAGTGTCCCCCTAAATCATTTTGAAATTACTTACTAACTGAAGTAAAAGGTTTAGGTTTTAACAGTACAGGACATGCTATCTATAATGAAGGACATATTTCCAGTATAAATCGCCTATCATCATGTTTTCAGTCTTCTCCTCTACTCATTATTCTCTGTCTTCCAGTTAACTCTTTCAAATTCAAGATAAGGGCTATAAGTTACAATGATGGACAAGAATTTCTATCATCTTGTCAATCAAAATAAAGCCCCAGTGTAGAAATATTCTTGTTGGCAATGACTAAAAATGAGTGATGTATTTAAAAGGGTTCAGTAGACACACACACACACACACACACACACACACACACACAAAAACCACTAAAATATTCTAGACTTCTTGTTTTATTCTTGTTAAGTAATTGAACAAAAGATTGTTTAAAACAACTGTAAAACAAGTAATAACATAAAACAACTTATTTTTATGATTCTACATTTTTTACACACAGAACTCATATGTACAGGTTCCCCATCATCACACACTGCACGCCACCAAATCACCAAGTGTTCTCCCCTATTGTTCAGTGGGCCTCAACATCATTTGTCACCCTCATTCCCACCCCATTCCCTTTGGTAACCTCAGTTTTGTTGTTGCAAATGTCCAAGTGTTGGTTTTGTTTCATCTATTCCTTTGTTTTATCTATCATTTCCACCTATGAGTGAAGTCATCTGCTATCTATCTTTCTTCTTTTGACTTATTCCACTTAGCATAACCCCTCTAGATCCACCCTTGTTGATTCAAATGACAGTATTCCATCTCTCCTCAGAACTGTGTAGTGTTCCATTGCATGTAAGCACCACATCTTCTGTATCCATTCATCTGATGTTGGACACTTAGGTAGTTTCCAGTTCTTAGCTATTGTATATAGGGCTGAAATAAACATGGAGGTGTATAAATCTCTGTGAATGAGTGTTTTTGTATTTTTTGGGAACATACCCAGAAGTAGGATGGCAGGATCATATGGGGTTTCCATCTTCAAATTTCTGAGGAATCTTAACACTGTTTCCCATAAGGGCTGCACCGATTTGTACTCCCTCAACAATGTAAAAGTGTTCCCTTTTCTCCACATCCTCCCGAACATTTGTTGTTTCCAAACTTTTGGATAATAGCCAGTCTCTCAAGTGTAAGGCGATATCTCATCGTCGTTTTACTTTGCATTTCCCTGATAGCCAGTGAAGAACATCTTTTCAAGTGCCTGTTAGTCATCTCTATATCCTCTCAGAAAAAATGTCTCTCTAATTCCTTCACCCATTTTTTATTGTATTGCCTATTTTTCTGTTATTGAATTTCATGAATTCTTTGTATATTTTAAATGTTAAGCCTTGTCAGAAATAAGAATTGCAATCATCTCTTCCCAGTTGGTAGCTTTCCTTTTCTTTTTGGTGATGCTTTATTTTTCTGTAAAGAAGCTTTTTAGCTTGATGTAGTTAAAGTTGTTTTTCTTTTTGTTTCCCTTGATTCCCAAAGGCCTCTTGAAGGCTTATGTCATGGAATGTCTTTCCTGTCTTGTCTTCTATGAATTTTATGGGTTCTGGTCATGTGTTCAAGTCTCCAATCCGTTTTGAGTTAATTTTTGCGAGTGGTGTTAGAGAGTGACCTAGCTTCATTCTTTTGCATGTGACTGTCCAGTTAACCCAACACCATTTACTGAAGAGACTTTCCTTTCTCCATTGTTTGCTTTTGGCTCCTTTATTGTAGATTGATTGATTACAAGTGAGTGGGTCAGTTTCCAGTGATTCAGTACCATTTTACTAGTCTGTTCTTGTGTTATTATTACAGTACCATACTATTTTGATCACTATTGCTTTGTAGTGGTGCTCAATGTCTAGGTGTGTAAACCCCCAGATTCATTCTTTTTTCTCAGAATTGCTTTGGCTACTCAAGGTCCTTGGTTGTTCCATAGAAATTTTAAGACATTTTGTTCTATTTCCTGGAAATAAACTCATGGGATTTTAATGGGGATTGCATTAAATATTTATATTGCTTTTGATAAGATGACCATTTGGTGATATTGATTCTTTCCAGTCATGAGCAGGGGATGTCTTTCTATGTCTCTGTGTCCTTCTCTATTTCTTTTAAGAAAGACATAGCTTTCCTTGTGCAGTTCTTTCACCTCCTTTGTTAAGAATATTCCAAGATATTTCATTATTTTTATTTCTATTTTAAATAGTGTTGTTTTCTTGATTGCATTTTCTCTAAGTGTGTTGTTTTCATACAAATATGTGATGATGGATTTTTGTTAATTGATTTTGTACCCTGCCACTTTACTGTATTTATTGATAAGTCCTAGTGGTTTTTAACAGTGTTTTTAATATTTTCAAGATATATAAACATGCCATCTGCAAATAATGGGAGTTTTACTTCCTCCTTTCCAATATGGATTACTTTTATTTCTTTTTCTTACCTAATATCTCTGGCTAAAACCTCCAGTATGATGGAGTGGTGAAAGTAGACAGCCTTGCCTTATTCCTGACCTTAGAGGAAATGTTTTTAATATTTTGCTATTGACTATGATGTTGGCTGTGGGTTTGTTTTATGTAGTCTTTATGTTGAGATATGTACATTCTAACCTCATTTTATGCAAGGTTTTTTTTCTTATCATGTTTGGGTTTGGAATCTTGTCAAAGGCTTTTTCTGCAGCTATTGATATGATCATGTGGTTTTTCTCCCTGCTCTTATTGATATCATGTATTACATTAACAGATGTATGTATGTTGCATCCTTGCATCTCTGGAATGAATTCCACTTGGTCATGATAGATGATCTTTTCAATGCATTTTTGAACTCATTTTGCTAATATTTTGTTGAGAATTTTTGCATATATGTTCATTAGAGATATTAGTCTTTAATTTTCTTTCATGGTATATCGCTACCAGCTTTTGGTATTAGTGTGATGTTAGCCTCATAGAAAGTATGTGTAAGGACTCCCTGTTCTTCAGTATTTTGGAAGAGATTGAGAACTATAAAAGTACAGGCATTAATTCTTCTCTGAAGTTTTAGTAAAACTCATTAAAAGCCATTGATCCGGAGCTTTTATTTTTAGGGATACTTTTGATTACCTCTTCAATTTCTTCACTTGTGATTGTTCTGTTCAGGTTTTCCAATTCTTCAGTGTTGGTAGACTTTATTTTTCTAGAAATTTTTCCATGTCCTCTTGGTTGTCTAATTTGTTGATATAGAATTGTCATAGTAGTCTCTTAGGATGATTTGCATTTTTGTGGTATCTGTTGTAACTTCTCTTACTTTCTTTTCTGATTCTAGTTAGGAGAATTTTCTGTTTTTCTTTGTAACCCTGCCAATGGTTTGCTAATCTTGTTTATTTTTCCAAAGAACCAATTTTTGTTTTCATTGATCTTCTGGATTGTCTTTTTGTTTTTTAATTACTTATTTTTGCTCAAATCTTAATTATTTCTTTTTTCTATTGATTTTTAGCTTTAATTGTTCTTCTTTCTCTAGTCTCTTTAAAGGTAAGGTTAGACTGATTATTTGCAATTTTTCTTGTTTCTTAAGGTGGGCTAGAATTGCAATGCACTTTCCTTTTAGTAATGCTTTAATCCCACAGATTCTGGTAGTTTGTATCTTTATTCTCATTTATCTCTAAGCATATATTTAAGTTACTCTTTGATGTCCTCTTTTGCCCAAAAGTCATTCAGAAGCATATTGTTTAGTCTCCAATTAATTTGGGGTCTTCCAGCTTTCTTTTTGTGGTTGATTCCCAGTTTTAAGCCATCTGGTCAGAGAGGATGCTTGGTTCGATTTCACTCTTTATAAATTTGTTGAGACATGTCTTGTGTCCCAACATATGATCTAACTTTGAGAACGTCCCATGGACATTTGAGAAGAAAGTGAAATCTGTAGTCATTGGATGAAGTGTTCAGTATATGTCTTATTAGACCCAACTATTCCAAATAGTTATAGCAACTATTTCCATGTTAATTTTCTCCTTGGTTAATCTGTACATTGCTGTAAGTGGGGTGTTGAAGTCTCCTACTATTATTGTGTAGCTGTCAATGTCTCTCGTCAGTTCTAATAATATTTGCTTAATATATTTTGACTCTCCTACATTTGGTGCATATATATTGATAAGTGTTATGCCTTCTTGCTGAATTGACCACTAATCATTACATAATGTCCACTTCTATCTTTTATTATGCTTTTTATTTGGAAGTCTGTTTTATCATATGTAAGTAGCTTCGATCTGGCTTTTCTGTGGTTGCCACTCAACTGTAGGATTGTCTTCCGACCACTGACTTTGAGTCTTTGCTTGTCTTTTGAAGTAAAGTGAATTTCCTGCATGCAGCAGAAGATTGGGTAATGCTTTTCAATCTGTTCAGTCACTTGTGATGCTTGATTGGTGAATTCAGTCCTTTAACATTTAGGATGATTATTGATACATCACTGTTAAGTGTCATTTTTAATTTTTCTCTGTGTGTTGTTCCAGACAGTATGTTTGTTCTTCTCTTTTTCTTCTTAGGTGGGTTAGGTGTGGATGTGTTTTCATTGGTTTCTCTTTTTTGTTTTCTTCTTTGATTTTTCCCTGGAAATGCATTTTGAGGTGGCCCTGAAACTAGCCTTAAGAATTCTGTTTATTTTCTATTTTTTATTTGAAAGCATATTAGTCTTCCACTTATTCTAACTATCCACATTTTTGTTCATTTTTCTTCCTCCCACTTTTTATATTTGCTGTCCTACTGTTTTTAAGTGGGGGTTCTTTATACTTTATATAGCATCTTTTAGTATTTTTTGTAGAGCTGGTTTTATGTGACAAATTTCTTTTAACTTTTGCTTACTGGAAAAGATTTTTTATCACAGCTTAGTTCCAAATGATAATCTTTCAGGATACAGTTTCCTAGGTTGAAATTTCTTTTCTTTCAGTCTTTTGAATATATCATGTCATTCCCTCCTGGCCTGTAGAATTTCATTTGAGAAATCTGCTGACAATCTTATTGGGAGTTCTTTGTATGTGACTTGTTTTTCTCTGGATACTTTTAAGATTCTTTCTTTGTCTTGTATTTTGACATCTTGATGGCAATGTGTCTAGGTGGGGGTCTGCTTGGGTTTCTTTCATTAGGGACTCTGAGTTTCCTAGGCCTGGAGGCTTGCTTCATTCTTCAGGTTAGGGAAACTTTTAGCTATTATTACTTCAAATAGTTTTTGCCCTCTTTTCTCTTCCTATGACCCTTATAATGTGAATATTGTTATTCCATATGTCTAGTATGTTGCCTGAATTTCTTTGCGTTCTTTTATCTCTTTGATGGTTTCCTTGAGTGCATTCCTCTGCCTTATTTTTAGCTCACTGGTTCTTTCCAAGACTTCATCCATCCTATTCCTGAGCCCCTCTATTGAATTATTTAGATGAGCTATTGTGTCCTTTATTTCTTTGACATCTGTTTTGAGCTGCTTTATTTCTTCTCTCCATTTTTTTGTTGTTCTTTTTTCCTTCCTCTTTTGTTTTCTTTATTTCCATGAATATGTTTATTACTGTTAGCTAAATTCATACTTAGGCAGTTTGCATATGTCTCTTGTATTCAGATTTCCCCTGTGTTTTTTATTGGATCCATCATTTTATATGTATTTCTCTATGTCTTTGTTCTGTTTGGGAGTCGTTTATGTTTCTGTGGATTAGATTTCCCTAGAGTTAGGGCCTTTTGTAGGGTATTGACTTGAACTGAGTAAGCCTGGATCATGGTTTGTATACTGGTATTTCTTGAGGTTTCTGGTGTCACCACTGGCTTGATTTATTGACGTTCCTTATTTGGGCTCTCTGTTGCTGTGAAAAAGTTCAGTCTATGGGGTTGGAGTCTGTGTGGGTGATCCACATCACTACTGAGCCACCATGCCTGAAAAGAATATCTTGTGGCAAGGAAAGGTACTATGTTATCATCAATAGGGTAACTAATTAAAAAGAAGTAACTATTATTAACATGTGCACCAAATGCTAGATCACATAAATATATAAAAGAAATACTGATAGAGCTGGGGACAGACATTGATCATAACACAGTAATAGCAGGGAACTTCAATTCTCCACTTACATCAATAGATAGATCATCCAGGCATAAAATCAACAAAGAAATAAGGACTCCAAATGAAACAACAGAGCATGTGGGGTGTTCTACTGCAACAAAAAAGATTATACATTCTTTTTATGCACCTAGACCATTCTCAAGGATAGACACATCTTGGGACACAAAAAAGTTCCAGCAAGTTTAGCAAGATTGACATTATAGAATCATCTCTGACCTCAAGGGGGTGAAACTAGAAATAAATCAGGAGGCCAAAATTGCAAAAATCATAAATATATGGTGATTGGAAAACATTCTTCTGAAAAAATCATGTATCTTCATTGAAATTAACAATGAATTTAAGACTTATCCAGAAACAAATTAAACTAAGAAGTGAGCTACCAGAACAAGTGGGATGCCACAGAAGCAGTTCTGAGAGGAAAGTGTATAGGTATACAAGTGCACATAAAAAATCAAGAGAGAATCCTAATTAAAACACTAACTTCACACATTGAGGACACTAGAAAGGGGGAGGAAAAGTCAAAACCAAAAATTTGCAGATGGAAGGAAATAATATAAATTAGAACAGAAATAAAAGAAATTGAAATCAAAAGAACCATCCAAAAAAAAAAATCAATAAAACCAAGAGTTGGTTCTTTGACAATAAAGATTAAATTGATAGACCCCTAGATAAACTCACTAAGAAGAGAGAGAAAACGCTAATAACAGAAATAAAGAGGTAAGATTACAGCACAGAAATACAAAGAATCAACAAAAAGGAAAGAGTGTTATGTGCAACTATATACCAACAAATACATCAATAATGAAGAAATGGACAGATTGGTGGAATCCCATAACATTCCAAAATTGAATCAAGGTGACACAGACATCTTAAAGAGATCAATCACAGGCAAAAATTGAAGCAGTAACCAATAATCTCCCCCAATACAGGAGCCATTGTCCATATGAATTCACCAGTGAATTCTAACAGCCATTCAAAGAAGAGACAACCCCATCCTCATTAAACTCTTCCACAAAATTCAAGAGGAGGGAAAACTTCCAGTTTTTAAGTTATAAGGCCAATATTACCCTGAAACCCAAACTAGATAAAGAGAGCATCAAAGCAGAACTCTATAGACCAATATCACTGATGAATATCAAGGCAAAAATTACCACCAAAATCCTGACAAACCAAATTCAAGACCTAATTAAAAAATAACAATACGCAAAGATCTAGTGTGGTATTCAAGAATTGCAAGAATTCACTTGTTCAACATATGAAATCAATCAATGTAATACACCACATCAACAAAGAGAAAATAAAAAAAATAACATATTATCATATCAATTTATGCAGAAAAAATACTTACAAGACTGAACATCTATTTATTCTAAAGACCCTCGCCAAAATAGGGATAGATGGAAATACCTAAGATTAATTAAAGCATTATACGACAATCCTAGAACCAATAGAATACTCAATGATGAAAAACTGAAAATCTTTCCCCTAAGATCTAGAGCAAGACAAGTTTCCTTGTCTCACCACTACTATCCTACATACTCCTGGAAGTCTTGACCAGAGCAATAATGCAAGAAAAGCATTTAAAGGAATTTAATTGGAAAAAAAAAAACTATCAATATTTGTAGATATGATTTTATAACTGGAAAATCATAAAGGCTCCACCAAAATACTACTGGAAATAATAAATAAATGTACCAAAATGGCAAGACATAAGATCAATACTAAAAAGTCAGTAGCATTCTTATATACAAACCATAAAGTAGAAGGAAAAGAAATTAAGAAAATGCCCAAAAAAGATCCAACACCTGGAAATTAACCTAACAAAGGAGATGAAAAACCTCTAAAATAAAAACTGCTAAGACTTTAACAAAGAAATAGAAGAATACACAGAAAAAGAAGATTCCATGCTTATAGATTGTAAGAATTAAATTAATTAAAATGGTAATCCTACCCAAGCATTATACAGACTTATTGCAATTCCCATCAATATTCCAGAGACATTAATCAAGAAAATTGCACAAGCAATACTGAAGCTTGTTTGCTATCATAAAAGACCTTAAATACCTAAAGCTATCCTGAGGGAAAAATACAACAGCAAAGGAGGGATCACACTTCCTGATTTAAAACTATACTACAAAGTGATCATCATCAAAGCAATATGGTACTGGAACAAAGACAGACACACAGATCAATGAAATGAAATCAAGAGCCAAGAAATAAAGCCTCACTTATATAGACGGTTAATTTTTGACAGAGTAGCCAATAGCATACAATAGGAGGAGGAATGTCTATTCAATAAGGGGTGTTATGAAAATTGAATAGACATTTACAAAACAAAGAAACTAGATTATTCATTAGCACCATGCACAAAAATTAACTCAAAATGAATCAAAGACTGGACATAAGACATGAACCATAACATACTTAAAAGAAAATGTAAGGGAAATGCTCCATAACCTCAAATTCAAGAGATCTTCGGGAAAAAAATAGCTACATCAAAAGTAACCAAGGTAAACTAATAATTGGGACTACATCAAACTTAAAAGCTTATACACAATGAAAGAAACTAGCAATAAAAAAGGCAATCCACTGAATTTGAGAAAATATTCATACGACATACATCAGATAAGAGCTTAATCTCCAAAATAAATAAAGAGTTCATACTTCTCAATAAAAAATGTAAATGACTTACACAAAAAAATAGGCAGAAGATCTTAGCAGGCACCTATCCAAAGAAGACACACAGATGGCCTATAGACATATGAAAAAGGGTTCTACATCAGTCATAATAAGAGAAATGCAAATAAAAATCTCAATGAGATACCACCTCACATGATCAAGAATGTCCTATATCCAAAAGTCTAGAAATAATGAGTTTTGGAGGGTGTGCAGAGAGAAAGGAGGACTTCTTCACTGTTGATAGGAATATAAATTAGTACAATCTCTCTGGAAAACAGTATGGAGATTCCTCAAAAGTAAAGATGGAACCATCATTTGATCCAACAATCCACTCTTAGACATACACCCAGAGAGGAAAAAATCTCTAATTAGGAAAAATATCTGCACCCCTATATTCATAGCATCATAGTTCACAACAGCCAAGACATGGAAATAAATGCCAACAATAAATGACTGATTAAAGAAGCAGTGGTATATATATTCAATGAAATTCTATGCAGCTACTTAAAAAAAAGAAGAAGAAGAAATTGTGCCCTGTGCAATAATCTGGTGAAACTGGAAAGGAACATATTAAGTGAACTAAGTCAGAAAGAAAAAGAGAAATACAGGTTGATTTCATGCATATGTGGAATATGGTGAAGTGAAGCAAATAAGCAGTTAAACCCCAGCAAAAACCCACAGTACACATGATGATTGCTGCCAGGTGTGGTGGGAGGGGGCTGTGAAGTGGACGGGGAGCAGGGTGGAGGTAAAGGACACAGCGACTCTGGTGGTGGGTGTGGTGTGTAATACCCGCAGACCAAGAAACAAGTTCAGCATCTTAAAATGAGCATAACTTTTAAAGCAAAAGTAATAGTAAAATTATTATAATAATGATAATAATGTCAGCATCTTTGCTTTCAAGGTATTAGAAAGGAAAACTAGGCACAAACATACAGGATGAGGGAGGTTAGAGTAAAACACAATGAAATTTCAATGGACAGTGTGAAAGACTTAGAAATTTGGTGATGGGTATGCTGTGTTATCACATATTTGATGGAGTGATCTTACACATCTAAATATATTATATTACAAGTGAATGCTACCCCATTTAAAAAGAAAGAAATTAAACCAATTCTTTACAACCACCTTTAGAGGATGGAAGCAGAGGGAATACTTCACAACTCAAAATATGAAGGTAAGACAATACAAAATATTGTAAGAAAACCACAGAATAATATAGATGGACTTAGAGGAAATTATACTTAGATGAGTCAGATGGGGAAAGGCAAACACTGCATGATTTCACTAATATGTGTTATATAGTGAAACCAACAGATCAAACAAACCAAATCAAACTAAAATAGACTTTTAGTCCATAGAATCAAATTAGTACCAGAAGAAAAGGGGGAAGATGTGGAAAAAATGATTCAATTTTATGATGAAGGATAGAACTGGATTATAGATAGTAATATATACTTAATGTAACATATGCAGATGTAGATTTAGAATGATGCACATCTTCATACTCTAGAATGTTATGATACAATGTTCCTCCAATAAAATTTAATTTAAAAAAAAAACTTGCAAAAAGAAAAGAAACCTTGGTAACACAGGAATAAAGGGAAACTATCAACTTGATAAAAACAATCTATAAAAGCCTACAGCTATCATGCCAAATGGTAAGAACATAAAGATTTGGCAGTAGGATGGGGTTCAATGCAAGGATATCCCTACTTGCCAGTACTTTTCAACATCATAGTGGAAGTTCTTTCAAAGACAGTAAGACAAGAACAAGAAACAAAAAAGATTTGAATTAGGTGAATGTAAAAATGTCTTCATTCACAGATGACTTGCTAATGTAGAAAATCTGAATAAATCAACAAAAATACTTTTGTAACTAATAGTGATTTTAGCAAGATTACAGGATATAAGACACAATTAACAAGTGGAATTTGAAATTAAAAAAAAAACAATAGTATTTACATGAGTGCCCCTCAAAATGAAACACTTAGCTATGAGGAAAACTATAAAACGATAATAAGAAAAAAAATCAATGAAGAACTAAATAAATGGAAACATATTCCATGCTCATGGATAGGAAGACTCATTATGATCAATATGAGTCTTCTAAATTTTGTCTATAGATTCTATATAATGTCACAAAACCCCAGCATTTTGTGGATGTCAATAAATGTACATTCAATTTTATATGGATATACAAAATACTTAGACTAGGCAGCACAATATTGAAAAAGAATGAAATTGGAGGATGGGTGCTACCTGACTTCAAGATTTTTTAAACCTCTGGTGATCCAGACAGACTAGTATTGTCATAAGAATAGACAAGTGTCTCAGTGCAACAGAACAGATTAATCAAATGATCTTTGACAAAGGAGAAAAGGCAATAAGACAATGAGTTAAAAGATTCTCCTCAAAAAATGGTGCTGGAATTTGTCGACATTCACATACAAAAAAATAAAAACACAAACTGAATGTAACCGAAGATCTTACAATCTTCACAAAAGTGACTCAAAATGAATCATAGATATACAACTTAATGTCTTGAAGATGACATAAGGGAAAATCTTGATGATCTTGAGTGTGCGATGTTTTGTGGACTCTAACACCATAAATACGGTCTATGAAAGCAATCATTTATAATTTGGAATTCATTAAAATTCAGAAGTTCTGTGAAAATCAGTATCAAAAGAAGGCAAGCCACAGACTGGAAGGAGATATTTGCAAAAGATTTATCTATTAAAGGACTGTTATCACAAATATGCAAAGAAATTCTAGAACTCAATAAGAAGAAGCAACCGAACTAAAGATGGCAACAGAGCTTAAACAGACATCTCACACACACACACACACACACACACACACACACACACACACACACACACACATACACACACACACAAAAATAGAGAGACGGGGGTGGTGCGGCATATAAGACTATGAAAAGATTCTCCACATTTTATATATATATATATATATATATACACACACACGTATATATACATATATATATATATAAAATCAGAAAAATGCAAATTAAAGCAACAATGAGATACCACTGTGTACCTATTAGAATAGCCAAAATCCAGAACACTGAAAACACCAAATGCTGCCAAGGATTTAGAACAAAAGGAGTTACCATTCATTGTTGATATGAGCACAAAATGCTACAGCTTATGTGGAATAATTCCACAGTTTCTTACAAAACTAAATTTACTCTCATCATATGATCCAGTAATTATGCTTCTTGGTATTTACTGAAAGATGTTGAAAATATATGCCCACACAACAGGCACAAGGATGTTTATAGAAGTTGTGTCCATATTATCAAAACTTGAAAGCGATCAATATGTTGTTAAGTAGGTGAATGGATATATGAACTGTGTATATACAGGCATAGGAATATTATAACTTAATAGAAATGTGTTATCAAGCTCTGAAAAAACATGAAGGAACTTAAATGCATATTACTAATTAAAAGAAGATAATATGAATAGATTACATACTATATGATTCCAGCTCTATGAAGTCCTGGAAAAGTCAAAACTCTGAAACAATAAAAAGATCAAGGTCTGGGGTATCAAGGAGAGATAAATAGGAGGAACAGAGAAATTTTATGGCATTGAAAATGCTTTGCATTATGTTATAATCATGATGGAGAATGTGTTACTAAACATTTGTGCAAAGCCATAGAACGTTATACACTAAGAATGAATTCTAAAGTAAACTATAGACTATGGATAAGCGTTGTATATCAATGTAGGTTCATTCATAGCATGAAAAATATCCCATTCAGGTAGGCGAGGCTGTGTATGTGAGGGAACAGGATCTACATGGGATATCTCTGTAAGTCCTCAATTTTTTCGTGAACCTAAAACTGCCTTTGAAACATGAAAAAGTGGGAGAATCAATCTACCCAATTTTAAGATTTACTATTAATCAAGTCTGTGTGGCATTGGTGAAGGAATAGAAACAGAGGTCTAAAGAAAAGGATGCTGATCAGAAAAGGAAAATGAATATGCCTACCTCAATTTTGACAAATGTGCAAAATCAATTTAATAAATTAAAGATGAATGTTCAACTAATAATGCTAAATAATCGAATCTCAAACAAACTAGCACATTCTGTCTCACATCTCATGCAAAAAATAAAATGAATCTTGAACTTAAATGTAACATATAAAACTATAAACTTAATAAAATGTCAGAAAAAAGTAGAATTAAGGCTAAGAAAGTTCTTAGACTTGATACCACAAATATAGTCTATAAAAGGAAAAACCAATGAATGTGTGGTCCACAAAATATTTTTCTGTAAAAGCCTATGTACTCGGAGAAAAAGATGATCTATAAGAATGAAATAAAATATACAACAAATAACCATCTATTTGCATGAAAGGATAAGTGTCTAAACTATATAAAGAACTTTCAAAATTCAATAGTAAAATAAAAATCAAACAATCCAAAGAGAATAAGAATGAGAGACATGTGGAGACATTTTCTCAGAGTTGCATTGATTTTTTTCGAAACGTTGAATGTCATTAGCCATTAAATAAGAGCAAACTAAAAACACAGTCTGATGTCACTCACTGTGCACTTATCAAAATGTCCACAATTTAAAATAGCAATACCATAAAAACCTGGCAAGGATATGGAGGAATTTATTATGTTACTCTTAGGAATTTAAAACAGTATAACCACTTTGGACAGCAGTTTGACAATCTGGGTTTTCTTTTTCTTTTTTTTATGGAAAGAGACAGGCAGGAATGACAGCAAGTATGTAGGCAGCCTGGAAGAGAGAGGCAGAAAATTTTATCTATGTTTTATTTAGTTGTTCATCTTGGTTGCTCCCCCCGGCCCCAGGTTGTGATCCAGTATCATTGGATGTATGTGGATAAACTACCAGAGACCCTGAACTTAAACACTAAGCCACCAGGCCACACCAGTTTGACAGCTTATTACAACAGAAATTACAACTGCCATACATATGGTTCAGAATTTGCACGCATGGGCATTCACCCGAGAGAAACGCCAACTCGCCACCACACAAGAACCTGTAATATTACAGTAGTTTTACTTTTTAAAGCCCAATCTCCAAGTAGCCCCCTGCCCTTCAATCAGCAAATGGTTATGCAAGTGGTCGTACATCCAACCATGTAATACTATTCAGCAGTAAAAAGAAAGAAGTCAATACACACAGTGCCTTTAATGAATTTTCAGAGTTCAGTTGCAGGAATCTAGTCCCTAGAGGTGACCCATAGGCTTTCATTTATTAAATATGCTTGAAATGACATCACTATAGAAATAATAAGTCAATGCTTGTCGGAAGTCTGGGTTGGGAGGGAAATGGATGTGTCCATCAAAGGACACACCCTGGGGGCTCCGAGGTTAAGTCCCAGGCTCTGGATGGCCGTAGTCCACCTAAACCCAAGGACCTGGGTCGACAGCCAGGGACACTAGACGTGGAAGGAGGTAAAGGGAATGGCCAGCAAAACATCCAACTGGCACTTTTTGCTTCTCTCCCTGCCTGCCTACTTGCCTTCAACCGTGCCTGCTTCCTTCCTTTAAATAAACAAACGGATACATAAATAGAAAAAGAAATAAATTATCATTTAAAAAAATGTAAAGGCAACGTCAGGATTCCTGCAGCCACTGAAGTGTTCTGGGTCTTGGCCTTACCACTGTCAACACTGGGCAGTGATGTTTCACTAAAATTCCGCACCATGTCACCATTTGGGGAAAACCGAACAAGGAATATGTGGGACCTCTCTGAAATATTACTGGCACTGCTGCTGTGAATCTACAGTGATCAGACACCAAAAAGAAAGATAAGGAAGGACAGGCAGAAAAACTTATGTTGTTTTAAAAGACAGGCTTTATGAAGTTGGAAAGTGAAACCATGGAAAATACAACGCAGCATTATTTTAAAGAAAGAAAAAACAGGCCTAAATATATTAACCAAATACAAAGTTAATTTTCAATCAAGAAATAATACTAGAGGCTGAACAAAATATTTCAAAACGATAAAAGACTGAGTGTTCAAGAGACATAGCAATTCTACATCTATGTGACCCTCATAACACATCTTAAAAATACATACATTTTAAAAAAGTCAAGAAAACATATAAAAAGCAATTGAAAATTTGGGTACACGTCTTAGTAAAAGTTAAACAGAAAATAATAATATGAATATTTGAAAAACATGATCAACAAACTTGACCTAGTGAATATATAATACCAAACAAATATTGAATAACATATTTCTTTAAATGAACTTGGAACGCTCATCATCATTGAAAATAGAACAGAATACTGAGCACGCACATTTTGGCAAATCTCAAATCACTGAAATCAACCATAGTATATTTTCTGATCACATTAGAAAGAAAACTAGAAATAAAGACATATATAATATAATAATTAGAAAAACAAAAATACTTAAAAATGAATGATAGTGATATGAATAGGTAACAATGAATAATGAATAGGTCATATCAAAACCTATGAAATGTGGCTAATGCAATAGAGTTTAAATGTGTATCTATTTAAAAAATTGGATAAAATAAGTTAAACTTCTATATTAAGAGAAAAGCAAAGCACAATGTGAAAAAATAAGGCAATATAAGGCGAAGTGTCAAAATAAAGTATACGAAATTAATATGTTTAAAAGTTGTTTTGGACGAATAATAAAATTGATAAACTTCTAATATAAATTGATCAATAAAAATGAAAGAAAACAAAATTTATCAATATCAGGAATTAAAAGGAGGATTTAAATATAAACCTAATAGCGAAACACTGTGAATAACATAAGAGAATAACAGGCACAAGTTTATGCTAATAGATTTGGAAATTCAGATTATTTGGTAAACAGTGTATCAGAATGAATACAAAAAAATGAAAACTTTCCCTTCCTCTCCCTTCTCTTCTTTTTCTGTTTTGCCCTCTTCTCTCTCTTATCATTTCAATAGTTAGAACCCCCCAAATCACAGAAGGTAGACGTAACACCAATCCTACACAAATATCCCCAGAAAATAGAGTAAGTGGGAACACACAGATTTTTTTATAAAGCCAATATAGCCTTGATTACAAAATCTTGCAAGGACATTACACACGAAGGGACAATTAAAAGACTAGCGATCTCATAAGTACAATTGCAAAAATGCTAAAGAAAAAGTAAGTAAATCAGATTTACCCATATAAGAGATCAATGGATTAAGCTCCAGTGGCGTTTGTTCCAATAATGCAAGATTTATTTAGTATTTGATAATCAATGTGTAATAACAAAGGAGGAAAATAAATGACCATTTCAAAATATGCATGTAAAAATATTCAGAACCTATTCATTCTTTTTAATGTCACCAAACTAAGTATAAACATATATATACATATATATATATATATATATATATTTAAGGGGATAGTGTCATTTGCAAAAATTTCCCAGTAAACAAATATTTCATAGTGAAATAATAAACATATTCACCTGCATTTCTGAGATCTTTGCCATCATATAAATTAGCTCAGTGCCACCATTTCTAGTCAACATCATTTTTGTTATAAGTAATACATAATAAATGTTACAAGTAATGCATGAATAAATAAGCAAATGGTAGAAATATTTGAAGTAAAGAAATGGAAGTCTGGTTTGCACATGATCTCTTTAGCCACACAGAAATCCTAGAGAATTAAACAACAATTAGAATAAGTAGAATTAACACAGACATTAGATATAAAATTAATGTAGGGATCAATTATATTTTCACTAGCAAAACTGAATTGAAATTTAAGATCAAGAGATCATATTCACAATGTCACCAAACTCTTCCAATACCTGTGAATAAATTAACTGAAGACGTGCATAATTGTTATACTAAAAACTAACACATATTTCTGATAGAATTTAAAGAAGTTATAAGTGAATTAAAAAAATACATTTGTAAATGAGAGGTCACAATATTTTAAGATGTTATTTTCTCCCTAATTGTTCTATAGACACAATGCAATCCCATTAAAACATCTGATGTATTTTTAGAAATTGATACAGTAATTCTAAAACAATCTGGAAGAACTAAGTAGGGTCTTCACACCGGTTATTGAGGTTTATTATAGAAGTACAATTACAGAGTCACAATAATTAACAAGAGTTTTATCAGCACAGAGTTTGACAGACTGGTAAATTAAGCAGAAAACAAAATTCAGACACACACAAACACACATGCAGCCACCTAATTTAAAATAAATATGTCACAGTAATGAAATGGGAAAAAGATGGTCTTTTTAATTAGCTATGTTGGGTTAATTGGTATCTATATGAAACAATATGAACTTTGACCTTTGCCTTAGACCACATTAAAAAAAATTAATTACTGATGGATTATAGACATAAATGTGATAAATGAAACAATGCAGCTTTAAAAAAATAGAAGAATAGCTACACCCCTTAGTTCAACAGCTAAGGTTCAGGCCTTGGGGCCGGGGTAGGGAAAAACAAGAGAAGAATATATTCACGAACATGGGCAAAGAAAAGTTTTTTAAACTGGAAACAGAAGTCATTAGTCATAACCCAAAGTGCTAAAGTATTTATTTGACAAACAGGAGTCATAAATATTAAGAAAATAAATTCATCCAAAATAACATGGTAAAATTAAACTGCAGACTAAGACATTATATCGATCATTATTGTCTATAAATTGTATGTGGAAAAAAGACTAGCATTTAGACTAGAAAAGCGTGCCTACAAATCAGTAAGAAACATACTGACTACCTGATATTTTTAAAACTGGTGAAAGCTTGAAGCAAGCACTTCAGAAAACAGGAAATTTAGAGGCTCAATTAATGCTTAAAAGACTTCTCAACTTGATTATTCTTCCAGAAAATGCAGAAGAAGCCACCCACTCTTGCCAGAACGGTCAATTTTTTTTCAAATTGAGTTATTGGTGAAGATGTGGAATAACACGGAATTCTCTTACATGATTGTATGGGGCAAACACTGAAAAAAAATGACACTACTGGTAAAAGTAAGTACCTGTCTTCCTATGAACTCCCTGATTCCAGGCCCAAGAATAAATCCTAGAGACTCTGCTTATGTCTTCCAGTGACATGTACGATGATAATCATAGCACCTGTATTCCTAATCACCCCAAAGTGGAAACTGTGCAAATATCTATTAACAATAAAGTGGAAACATAAGTAACCACATGTTCATACTATGGACTGCTGTACAATAATACAATGAACCAATCACTATTGCATTCTACATGCATAATGGAACTCACAAATACGATACTGAATGATAACAACTAGACACAGGCACATGAACTACTTGATTTGATTAATTATGTTCGAAGAGAAATGTGATTTATACATATAGAACTCAGAATAGACATTTCTTTGTAAGAGTGCATGGTGTTAGACTGGTAGGAGGGATGCTGGAAAGGACTTCTATCTTCATCTTCACAGTTGTGTGTGAGTATATGTGTGTGTGTGTCTTTGTGTGTCTACAAAAATAAAATCACTGAGCAATGCAGGTGAGATGTAGGTGCTAAGACAAATGTGCATTAAATTTCAAAACAATTTTTAAGGATTTTAAAAGCTAAGCCTCATTACCATTGATACTGAGCAGTGGTTCCTTTAAGCAAGCTTCAGCTAATAGCAATATATTATGAAACATGAGTATTTTCAGCTAATGATGTTTGTTTTAAATTGCTTTATTCATTGATTAAACTTTTTTCTTTGGTGTAAATTTAGCTTTCTCTGACACTCGTGGTGGGTGTCTATGATTCATCTACTGATGATTATCTGATGCTATTAAAAAAGGCCATCGAAGATAATGAAAACTTCAGTTTTGTCATTCATTCATTCAACTACAGCTGAATGTGCCTGCACTGGTTAGATAGAAGGCTAAGAGATAAATATATAAGATGCATAGGACTCCTAACTTACAGGAGTTTGCAGTCTAATAGAGGAGAAAGATGAGTAGAACAGATGACTTATAATAAAAGCACAATGTCATGATAGGTACAGAGTACCAAAAGCACAGAAAAGAGATACTGGTTACCTACTTAGCACTAGAAAAAGAACAATGAAATATACATTATTATAAGATAGTTTCCATAATAAGAACCTTCAATAGTCTGTAGATAAATTCACAACATTCCCTAAATTAAATGCCAAGATTTAGAAGACGATGACCTAGGATTTGGCAAGCAAGAACCAAGAATTAGGCTACAGAGAAGAATAGCTGGTAGACATCATCATCAGGATGAAATCTATGCTCAGCAGATATCAGGGAAACAAAAGTTGATCGTGCAATTCTAAGCCAGTAGGAGGAACAAACTGTAAAATACTTGAACTAGAAGATGAAGAAAAGAAATAAAAGATCTTGGTGCAGGTCCTCTGCAGAGGTCCGTTATTTGGAGAGCAGATATATAGCACCAACTTAACAAGAAACTAAGTGCATTCTTCATTGGGGTTTCTTAGAAACCTAGAGCTAGGACCATAATGCATAGGCTTCAATTAGCAATGTGTCATACCTGGTGACAATAACTGAGGCATGAAGGTTTCTAAACACTTGCTAATAACAGCCTTTTATGGAGAACGGTCATGGATGTACATCCCACATAAATCTAAGCTTATTCAAATGTCTTTAAACTCTGTAATATATCTAATGATACATTACATGTATATACTCCATGAGGTACTAAATAAAAGATTCTCTCTGACCTTTTCTAAAGTTAATTTTTCAAGCTGCAAAGAATAACACATTCAAAAGTTCAATCTACCTGACTGCCACTGGCCACCTAGAATCTCTTGGACCTCAAGTGTGCATTCCTTGTCTGAAGACTCCCATTGAAGAAGAGTGGCTTTACAAGAACTAAGAAGGAATAGTTTATCCCATTCTTGAATTTGGCTTCAAAGCCAGACTGCTGAGTTCCAACCTCTCTTGTTCACCCCTGTTGTTAATTCTTACAGGATTGGTGTCTTTATAAATTATTATTTTTAAGGAAAGGTGCAAGCAGGAATGAAGGAGGATAGGCAAGCAGGCAGGAAAGAGAGGAGGAAGTAGCATTTTATTTTACTTTTATTTAGTTGTTCACATTGGTTGTTCCCCACAGGCCTAGACCCAGGGCTGGACCTAGGGGTATTTGGCCTGCACTCCTTTGGGGTGACCTACCTGCTGCTCTACCAGGCTATATCACGTTTTGTTTTATTTATAGCAGTAAACACATTCATTTTAATGTACTGGATTTTAATTTATTTCTTCTGTCTAGAGAAGCATGGTGGCAAACGGTGTCAAACGGAAGTTGGTATCTGAAACGTGACATGATTTTTAACGCTAGCCAGCATATGGAGCATTTGTTCTCTGCTATCTAGAGCAACCTTACATGAAGGCGACAGAGCTTTTATTTTTACAGATTAGGCAACAGAGATTTAGAAAATTAAATGAGATGGTATGGCTTGTGAGTGGCAAAGATAAGATATTAAACTAGGATTCTGGCTACACCACTTAGGACTTGAAGTCCCACTTTCTGCTGCCTCCACACAGAGGCAACATCCACAATAAACTCTGAGCTTTCTCTTACCTTCCTCCCTAGCGTACGTCTGTGCTGCCAACAGATTCACATACTGTTGGGAATATCTGCACTCTTGAGGGCAGAAGTGTATCTACAATTTGTCCAGATCGAACAGAGAAATGGGAAGCAACACAAGGGAGTTACTCTCTGCTCAACTGTGTTATTCTTTGCTTCCTCTTTTCTTCGCAAGCTGCTCTCGTGCTTCCAGAGAGACGGCCCACTGAGCTTAGTTTTCAATGGCAACTGTATATTTGACAGAGTTGTATTCTGCTGGAAAGTATGCCCTAGAAATCCACTGCATTTGGCTTCAGTGTTACCCTCTTTCATCTTTGGATCCATTCTTTGGAACAGAGACAGAAATAAAGACTTCTTATGAGAGGGGCTTTGGGTCACCCTCTCAATGGCTCTCAAAGAATTTTGGGGGTAGCTTTCTGTTTCTCTTGTCTCTGTCCTCTAGTCCATACTCCCAAAAGAGAAGTGAAATGTAGCTCCGACTGAGTTTATTTCTTCCTAGTTGTACTTCCTAGCAGACTGAAAAAAAAAAAAAAAAAAAAAAAACCCAAAAACTATTATGAAGTTGGTTTTGTGATTTACTATGTGAAAGCCTTTTTATGTTGGACTAGAAGATTAAAGGACAGAGGAGAGATGACAGAAGTTACTTTTCCCAGTTTCTGGATCATTTGAACACTATGATGATGTCATGTTAATGCATTCTGAGACTTTCCGTTAAGCTATATTTGTAAGACTTTACTAATACCTTACTAAATACACTTAGTATATTTATTTTATCTATTTTCTATTAAGTATGACTAAGTGGGAAATCTATAAGCATACATGTGTATACAATGAGTGATATATTTCTCTACCTACTTAATTATCAAACTATCTTTTCAAATCTAAAATGATTGTGTAAGGAATGCATAGTAGCTAAACCCAAATATTGTGGAATGTTCATTTGAACAAATTGGGGGTGGATTTGGATGAAACAAAAGGATAAAAAAATTCAATTTTAAGTTGTTTTATTCTCTAGTTCCATGACCTTGGATAAGTTTCTTTTTATTCTGTAAGATGCAGGGAAAAACTGCCCCCTACCTATCTTTTGGAGCTGCTGCAAGATTTATTAAACTAGGGGGAAAAAAGCAACAAAAACTGTTTAGAGATCTGATGAGATAGGAGTCAAATAAATACAGGGTGGTATTGTTATCTTGAGGAGGTGGATGAAGTTGAATTAACTTTTATAACATCCTTATAAGTCAAGTAGATAATCTTAGACCTATTTTTACAGATAAGGTTTAAGCCCTTCTATTAAGCCACTTAGATGGAATGTATGAAAAGAGATACAATTACTGGATACAGACCTAGGCTAATATTTGTTGCTATCCGAAAGTATTTTAAAAGGCAGTTTTAAAGAAATCCCATCATCCTCTTGGCAGGCAGAGACAAGAATCTGCATATTATTCTCCTCAGTTTTCTTTCTGTGGTTCTTCATGCATTTCATCAGCAACACAAGACACCTTGTCTCAATGGTATCCAAGGGGAGCCAAGCATTTTGAGAGCCATTAAAAGACACTGTTGTAATGACGAGGCATATAATGTGATTTAGTACAGCCCAAACCAAGGACTCCATCAGATATGGACAGACCGAGGAAAAGGGGAAGAAGAGAACCAGTGTGGCAGCTACATGGAGTGTGAAGTAAGGTTCTGTGTAAACACATTATTCCCTGCAACATAACCCCCCCCCACCACACACACCCCAAATAAAAGCAAATAATCCAAGAGAATGCAAGTTTTTCCTTCAGCCTAAACACACTTCCTCACCTGTTTCCACACTTGGTGTTCAGTATGACTGAAAGTGATTCAATGTGCTAACTAGAGTGCCTGGCCCATAACAGTGAATAAACCTTACCTGTTCTAGTCAGTGTGATAGCTAGAAAGTTTGGCACCGAGTACATTGGAAATAAATCTTATCTGCTATTAGCTGGACTGGGAGTAGAAATAGTATTACAGGAAGTTAGGGGGATCCTATGTCTCATTTTAAATGGGATAATACTGTTTGTTTTCCTATTTCCTGAACATGGATGTTGTCCTGTTTTTAATACTGGCTATAATGAGGGCAGCAGGCCCAGCCTGTCGAGGGGGCCAAACAGTCCCATCCCGCGCTGTCCCGTTTTGAAATATGGTCAGCCTACACAAAGTTAAGAACATGCTGGGAATGAGATGCCTGGTTGAAGCCTTTCCTTTGGCACTAGGTGTGACTCTGGGCATTAATTTCATCTGATCTGCACAGTGGAATAACAATAGTGCTGAACTGGATAAATGATGTAAAATAACAAAGTGAGCTGACACATGCAACAGTGTTAGCACGGTTTCAGGCACATGTACACATCACATCGACAGTCTTTACCACAAGTAAAGTGCAGGTAGGACCGCTGCCCACGTGCCCTTAGTCGGCTCCAGTCATTATTATTAAAGCTTTGCAAGGAGCCAGGCACTGAAGGAGGCGTTGGGCCGAAAACAAGCAAACAAACAAACAAAAAGCCAGGTGAATAGGGGAGACCAGGTCCTCATTCAAATGTCTCTTTGGGAGGGGGGAGGGGGTGCATGAACAAAACAATTCAAATCAAATAATTAGAGACTTTAATATACGCTCAGAAGAACTAGTAAGGGATGAACACAGAAAATGCGACAGAATTTCTTCTTGGATAGGGAGTCAGGGAAAGTCCAAGGAAGTACATTTAAAGGGACGTTCTCAAAGCAAAGGAGCCAACCACGTGTCAGGGAGGGGCCAGGCAGCGGGCATCCAGGCAGGAGGAACCTTCTCTGCAAAGCTCAGGAGCTGGGAAACTTGACACACAGGAAGGATTGTCTGCAGTGATGGGGGAATGTACAGCCAAAGAGATTGAGGGATGGTCCCCACTCATGTCAGCCTAATAGTCATGGTAAGGAGTTTGCATTCAATGTTTGCCACAATAAGTCAGTGAAGGGTTTTGAATAGTGGCAAGGAAGACTATTTTCTATAACCTTGAAAGTTCACTTGTGTTGCTTTGTAGAACAAGATGTCTGAACTTTTTTGATCATGCCCACAATCTGCAGGTAGTTCTGAAATGTTCATATTCTTTCCGTCTCTCTAATAGATGCGTGTATAATTAAGTATGAATAAGACTACTGTTCTCATCCTGCACACAATGAATTGTCTTGTAATAGGTGTCTTTTCAATTAGAGGAGTTGTAAAGATTTTGGGAAGCAAAAGTCAGCTCTCCCTGTATCAGTTCTTCAAGAAAAACTTAATTTTGAAACCAAAACAATCTAAATTTTGGTAAGCCAAACATGTGAAATCTACCCATCTCTTCTTTTGCATTTTGCTTTTTTAAAGTCCTATACTTTGATGGGAAAATATTTGGGTTCTGGCTCTTTAACCTGGGTTTCTGACTCTTGGAGGACTTCTCTCACACTGATCCAGACTGAAAGGAGGGTCGCAGGGTACAGAGAGAAGGCATAAAGCAAATGATCCTGCAGAGCTCTGAAAACATTTCTGAGTAGAGAAACATGGCTCTTCCAGACTTTGACAAAGAGCGCCTGCAACTGGGGAGGAGGGTGAAAGTCTGGTTCTCCACTCCTGGGTCTAGTAGCTGCACCTGTGTGAAAGCATTTCTTTTTAAGAGGATCTAGGTTTGGCAGTAAAGTTGCTTTAGGAAGAATAGTCTGTCTTTTTTCATGACAAGAAGGCAGCTCCTTTGTTCGTTAAAGAATTCATGTTTAATGGCTGAGAAGCTTGACCTTCATGGAATGGTCTTGGCTTGGATTGGTCCAAATTTAATTTAAATTGGCCCTAATAATTTAATTTCTTATAACGAAACTCTGGGTTGGCGTCATATACACCAAGTTTCTCTTGGGCAGCATCAAAAAGGTTATCCTTAGCAAGAATAATTATCACTGTTACTTTCAATTTGATAACATCACAAACTCAGAATTTAGTTTTTTCAGCGAGGTTACCTTTGCAAACGTGAAAATGAACAAGGGTGAAATCAGAAACTGGATTCTCTACTATTTTATTGCATGCTCACTTAGTCAATCAGTAAATACTCAGTGAATAATTTAATAGTTACCCAGTGGTAAGGAAGTGTTATTAGACATATGACAACTACAAAGAAATGTGAAGATATTTCAGCTCTAAGGAGCAAACTTTCTATTTAAAAGGCGGCTTGGATTTTGTGAAATTCTTTGTAATTTTCAAAGCCTATTCACCTACTATAAATCTTCATGTGAACTTTTGAACAGTGGCTGGGGAGCTGGGCAGACATTATAATCATACAATTATAGAATTTTAGGAGTGGAAGGGATTTTAAAGGTCGCCCAATGCAACCATTTAATTATCCAGCTGACAAAGGTGTGAGATTGCTACTTGTCTATAGTCCCACCTGGCAAACTAGTGACAAAGCATCCAGCACGGTTTGCTAATAAGAATCTTAAGACTTGTGAGTAGCTCTGTACTAGGCACACCTGACACAGGAGAAATCTAGCACCGTGCCTCCTCCGTACAGGTGTTTATTTGACACCGACATGTCATAGACTTAAGTGTGTATTGGATTGATGACTGACAGGTTTCCTAGCACGTAGGGACTATGTCAAGCAATGAGAATAAAATAGTAAACCAAATAAACGGGTCACTTCTTTCAAGTCGCTCACCATTTGTTTTTTATGTCCTCAGTGAATTTGTAGTCTTGTGGGGAAGTCAAGATATATGGCCACAAAATGCAGGAAGATTGAGTTACAATACAGTGAGTGCTTTAGGACAGGAAAAGAATCTCAACTAGTCATTAATAGAAAAGTCGCCCCAGAGCGCTCTCTCTCTCTCGCTCTCGCTCTC
>RJWH01002927.1:0-191084 GCA_004363575.1 Solenodon paradoxus
TTTTTTTTTTTTTTTTTTTTTTTTTTTTTAAGAGAGGAAGGGAGATGAGAAAGATGCATTTTTTTTTTTGAAGGAAGTAAGTGGAGGAGAGCACTTTTATTTATTTTTGGTTGTTCCCCCAGCTCTGGGTCAAGAACTCAGGTCCTTGGGCTTTGCAAGTTCTAATCCTCAGATACCAGCTTAGTACCTGAGCCACTAGGGCACTCTGGCAATCAGTTTTCAAATATGACCAGACAGCTAAGGATCCATCACCAGGCATTTTAGGCATACCCCCTAAGATTTCTTCAAAGAAGGTAATCTTTTCTAGAGAAGAGCCTTCTTTCTCCATTGACCTCTGGAAGTTGGTACCATTTCACCAGCTTTTCTCATACTGAATTGCAGTTATGTAGCAATCTAAAGGTATAGAGGTCAAAGACCATTGCCAGACTGTCCATATGTAGGAACCGTCATGGCTCAAACATACTTTCTTCAGGCCCCAACCACTCACATTAATTTGGATGGTTTAGTGTCTGGTTAAATATTGCTCTTTGTGTAGTAAGTCCTGATGAACAAATTTAATTCACATAAAAAGCAGTTTTTGCTGTCATTTCCCTTCAATGTTGCCTCTAATCAAGGCCCTCCCAAATTTGGACTCTGTTCACTCTCCAGCTTTCATCATTATCTTCAGTTGTTTATAGCACCTCAGTTAGGGTGACCTTTTTACTCCTTGACCACTGTGCATGAGCTTATTTTTTAATTTATATTTTATTTTTACACATTAAAATAAACTCATGTATAGTTTCCCCATACCTCAGATATATGTCATCAACACACCCTGCCCTCCACTAAATCACCAAGTGGTCTTCACCATCGTCCAGTGGGTGCATGAGTTTTTCACAGGGTATTTGCTTGTGCAATTCCCTCTTCCTGGCCTAGTCATTTTCTTTTCACGTGACCTGTTTCTTCTCATCATTTAGCTCAGATTTTACCACCTCAGAGATGACATTCAAGCTCCTCTCCCAGAAATACCACTTTGTTCCATTTCACTGTTACTTTCTATAGCAATTAGCAGCACCTGAAAGTACTTTGCTGACATGCTTGTCTTGTTCCAGTGCTTGTTCTCCAACTAGGAAGTACACTTCATGAGAAGAGAGGGTCTGCAGGTCTTGATCACAGCCGCATCCCCAGAAGAGAGTCTGACTGAATGAAAGTGAAGTGCAATGGAATTAAGAAAAGGGAGCAATGAAAGCTCACTGGGGGTTTGGGGAACACTTCAGGTCACTTTTCTGTTGGGTTTTGATGGATGAACCTTATGTCAACAGGCAAATATCAGGGTGAGGTGAGGGACACTTTAGGATGACGAATGACATGAGGTATACTGAGGAAGCGTATAGCCTAGTGTGTTCAGGGAAAGGCAGCAGATATGGCTGAAATGAAAGTTCTGGAGAAGACGTGGTCAACAGTAAGGCAGAAATAGCAGGCTGAATCAGAGGTGGCAGGTACTGAATTCCTTTGGTTTACCCGATTCATTATGTAGTTAGCTATGTGTAAGAAGTTTGAAGATACAAAGATGACTAAGACAGGGCTTTGGGCCTGCAGTGGGAATTAATTTGAACAAGGAAGTGACATGTATGTGTCACAGGAGTCTTGATGCAGCAGTGGTTATAAGCACACCCTCTGGGACCAGGAGTCTTGGAATCAAATCCTGGCTCTGCCACTGGCTAGTTCTGAGACCATGGTAAATTCTTACCCCTTCTGTGACTTAATTTTCTTATCTGTAAGGATTATAATAATTGTAGCTCTCGACTTTCATGAGGATGGATGAATGAACATTTGTAAAATGATGCTGGCGCACAGTAAGTTTTCAATAGTTTCTAGTTTTAGTTTTATCAGGAGTGTAGAGCATTGCTGCAAGGAGTAGACAGTGGACCCAGGAAAATTACCTCAGAGGCTTATTGCCATAGTGGAGGCACGAAAGAATGAAGAACAGAACTCAGTTAAAGCAGAGACAAAAATCAGTCAAACAGATTGGGTGTGAGGGGTACAGAATTTGTTTTGGAATGAAAGCAGATCCAGTTTTGAAGTCTGCTGAGTCAAGGTACTTGGGAAAATCTCTGTTGATATTCAGCTGAAATAATTGAGAGGGAGGTGCCCGAAATTTGGCACAGAGGTGAGTGAAACAGATTTCCTTTAGAAATGTGGGTGTGCACTTTAACAAAGATAGCTGAGAATTTAGATGGGAACTGTCATTTACCTGTGATATTGGCAAAGAAACAGTGACAGTATCTTAGACTTGTGGTGTGCTCATACATTCTGGTAGCAGGATAAACTTGTACAATCTTTCTAGAAAACAAGTAGCCAGATTTATCATGGACTGCAGAGATGCTTATACCCTCTGACTCAGTTACTTCATTTTTTGAAGTTAATACTAAACTAGTGAGCCAAAATGCAGACAATGACTATATATAGAGCTACTCACTAGACATAATACTCAGTTGAAAAAAAAAAGTACTGCAAATAGGGTCAGTTAACAATAGATAGGCAATGGCTTAGTTCAATGTCATTCATCATGTTTTGGGAAAACATTTCCTTTAACAGGTGGGCTTTCCCCTACTTCTCCATTCACTTCATTCATTTGTCCATGGTTAGCGATTTCTGCATACAATATATACAACTTAATCAGGAAATGCTAAAATAAATATAATACTGAGCACATTCATGTAATATAATTCTATACAGCAGTGAAAATGGGAAAAAATGATCATATGTGAGAACATGACTCTCACAAATAAGAACTTCCACAAAGCCAGACACAAAATACATATACTGAGTCTATTTATAGTTAAAACCACAGACAAAAGCAAACCACGGGGTTATTATTGGTATTATATATGATATTGATTTGTTTTGGAGAGGCACCGCCTAGCTTCTGGGATGCTGATAATGTGCTATTTCTCGATTCTGTGTGACAGATACATTAGTATGTTATTTTGTGATAACTCTTACACTAATGATATGTGTACTTTTCTGTATGTATTTTCACTTCAATAAAGTTTTTTTTTCCTTTTGATTTATATGCCATTCTTGAAATTCCACATCTTTCACCAGTATTCAATCTGGCTGATAGAATTTTATCTTGCTGATAGAATTTTATCTTGCTGATAGTTTTACAAAATTATGTATTGCTAGATCTCAAGAGTTAGGTTTGTTTTTTAACTTGAAGAAAAAAAGTATCAATACATGAGGAATTCTAAACATAGTCTATACCTAAGGATTGCATCTCAGTTTATTTGAATGAAACTGAAGACCAGCATAATAGGGTTTATTATGCCAGAGAATCCTTCTCCAAGAAAAGAGTTCAAGGAGCTTGGCACCCTCCCCAGCTAATAATCTCCCAATCCCCCTTTTTTTCCCTTTACTACACAGGGGCCTCCAAACTATGCCTCTGAAAAACCAGGGCTTCATGGATAAGGCTCTGCATGGAAGGCCTCATTTTCAAATTCACAAACAAGCATGACAGAGAAAAACATTAGGAAAAAAGTTTTAGATTATTTAAAGCAACTAACCTAACCTGGGATGATGGGGCTGGGGACGGTGACAGTGGTTCGAAATAGAAAGGAAAGGAATGAAAATCCCAGGGAGCATCACACCAAATCGGAAGCAGACAAAAGCAGCCAGAACTATCTTATTTATTATAAAGATACACTGTAAAGAACAGACCTGACTGTATACCGAAGCCTGGAATGGTACATGCCAAAATGGACAGAACTATACATAAAAGTGCATTGTCACAACAGATTAACATTTTGTTTCTTCCAGAACTGTCAAAGCATCCCCCTTTATTTTCACCTCGAGACAAGGGGACGGTAAGAGGCAGAACAAGAGCAGAGGCGAACACGATGGCCATCAGCAGCACGTGAGCAGGAGGGCAGGGGAGCCCGGAGACTTACCGAGGGGGCGGGAAAGGCACAGTTACGCTACAAGGGAGACGAGAGTCTGGTGACCGACAAGGATGCAAGACATGACGATACTGAGCACCTAGGCACAGGAAAGTGGGGTGGGAAGGCAAGGAGGAGAGAGTGGGGGAAGTTCCAAAACACTCCAGTGGGCCGCAAGATTTGGAGGGAGGCATGAGGGAAGGGGTGGGGAGAAAGAGTGGGGCGACAGTACAAGAGCAAGGCTAAACTCCTCTAAAATAGAAAGGCACTTTCACATGTACATACTACAGATGTACATTGACACGATTAGGTAACAGTCACAAGCAGGAAGCTACCAGTACTGCAACTGATCAAAGTGACGGGAAAGGACAATGCTGATTTAATGACCGCGCGCAGCGGTCACCCTTAAGTCATGGGTAAACAGCAGTCTCTCCTGTTACACAGCCACTGACTCTACTTTAAACATCTATGGTCACCATCACACTACACATTGAACTTGGATGAATGCTCTAAGGGGGGCATTCACAAATGCACAGTTTATATATTTTCTTCTACTAAATAGTTTCTAAGATAAGCTTTATGGAGCCCAGTACAATTATTGAAGCATACAAAATTCCCTATGGAATTTAAAGATACAGGTACCCATCTCGATTACACCACAGACTTTTTTTTCTTTTCTTTTTTTTTTTTTTTTTAAAGAAAGTATACCAGGGTAAGTAAAAGCTCAGTTTCCAGTTTGTGGTAAAACTGTGAAGTTCTGCCGAAGTCATCCTTCAACAAGCCTGACAGCGCAGCCCGGCTGGCGGGTGGCTTTCCAGCTCAACGGCTGTTTCATCCACACCGGGCAGGGCCTTCACTTCTAAGCTGCTCTGTGGCTCAGGGCCTCTGTGGTGGGTACATTACAGCAGCAGGAATGTGCACTTCCTGCATTCATGGCTTCTACCGGGGTCGGAAATCAGTGTCACCCCAAATCTGCGGTATTCAACCCCCTCAACAAATCTGTGTTCTCTTTAACTGTATTTTAGAGCCTGCAACAATCAGATGCAAGTTTCTTCATTACGTAGACCCCAGAAGCTATATGTCATTCCCAAATGCTAGAGACAGCTACCTTTTTTTCCCTTTTCCTTAATTTAATGACAAACCCATTTTTTTTTTTTTTGGAAGAGCAAAGTACAAAGACAGAAAACTCTTAACTGATATAATTTGACCTTGGTATTCTATATCCATTGGTAACCATTGATGCACATTGTACTAGATTGAGAGTCTTCTATAAATTATTCTATGTGTGGCTCCAGGGACATCAACGTCAGATTTCGCTGAACTTGAACACAGAGCTTTATAAAAGGCCATTCAACAGGCTGAAATAATTTACAGGGCAGTCATCAGAAAATATGTACTAAGTACATTTCACTCTGTTATAACAATCCACTCCCAATACCCCGACCCAAGTCAAAAGGTCAACTTGGTAAATCTGCTTTAGTGAGTTCTATGAATGGGACATGAACATACAATTGCATAAGCTGTGAATACAAATTCTTGTGTAGAGGAGTCAGGAAATCTTTGTAGAACCTTCATTTACCCATCATCAAAATGACCCCCTTCCCAAACTACCCATGTGAACGGATAAGATCTTTAAAATTAGGGGCATAACATCTTGAGGTCTCATTTTCTTTCTTTTCTCCCATTCCTTGTGCTTTCTCATCTCTCCATTGTGTCTATACCTGCGGCTGTAAAGAGGGTCATGTACCAGGTGACTCCTCCCAGGTGCTGAAGCTTTGAGCTTACTGGGTATTATTTTAGATCTTTTGTGAAGTGGCCATCTTGTCTTATCCCTGGAACTTAAAGATTTACTAAACAAAGTAAGGACAGGTGAGCCTTACTCAGAGGTCACATCCTTCCACAGTAATTGCAAACAAAACAAAGTAAAACAAAAAACCAAACCTTAGGGTAACAACAGGAGTCTAGGGACAAAAGATGGAGATAGGTAAGGTGAGGGAGTGATGGGAGAGAATTAGGAGCAGTTTCACTAGAAGAAGGCACAGCCTCTGAGTGTCTAGAGCAGCATGTCCGCTGACATCCAGGGCAGCAGAGATTTGGGTGAAAAGGCAATCCTTGTCCCATCACAGCTGTAAACACCAAAGAGACACACTTTGGGGAGGATTCCCAGGGAGAAGTCTGAAGAAATGAGTTCAAAGGAATAAGATCTGAAAAGCGAAGTTAAAGCTTATCAAGAAGAATCTTGCAAAGATTAAGAAATAAATTCAAAACACCTCTGCGCTTTTGATTCCCTGTGAACATTCTGCTTTTTTTAACCAAAGATGGAAAGTGGATTTCAAGAGATCTTAAAATTTTAGTTTCTAAAAGATTTAATGTATCCTTCCCCTTCTTTCCACTTTTATGATATTCTCTGCTTTTATGTCCTCATCAAGTGACAGAGAATTAGAAATGAAAGCAGAATCCAGAAAGAATGGGAAGATTACTTAGGAGAGTTTAAATTTCCGGGGAATTTGGGAAGATTGTTTCAAAAGCTTGGTGTGCTTCCAGGCTCATTCCTGACTGGGTCTCCAAGGTGCTGAGGGATGGCTGGTGGAGGACCAGAAAAACCCAAGGGGATGGAGGGCTGGACAAGGTGCTCAGTCGAAAGAGCCTCTCTTTCAAAATGAGCTGAAAGGGCAGTAATAAATATTCAGAGTTTAAAAAGTTCACTATACTTGGAAATGTTCCCTATTCAATCTATTTGTGAAATTAGGCCGCAGGCTAACAACCAATAGTGTGGCTTTGAAAGGTAACAGTATTTCATTAATCTCTCTGCAACAGAATGGTTTGACTGACAAACTGAGGTAGAGATTAAAGTAATAATCTTGATTTTAGTATAGATCTTTATTCTTTCCTATAAGATACACTGACCAATGGGTTGATAAATTAAAATCCACATTGTTAACTCTCAGGTGGTGCCAATCTGAAATCAAACCTAGAAGGAAATTAATGGTGGTCCATAGGCATTAATTCTGGGCCATTCATATTTCTTTAAAAAAAAAAAAAGTCTCATCAGTAAATTCAGTGATAAATGAAATGCTCATAGGTTTTAGACGATATAAGCTGTTAACTGTAGGAGAGTGGTGATTTGTACCTTAGTAAAAATAACTGAACTCAAAGCAACCTTTTTCAGATCAAGAGAAAATACAGCATTAAAATATGCCAAATAAAGACTGTCTCTATGCTAGGATATCAGAGAAAGAGGGTCCCTAGAGAAGATCCATTGAGTGAGTTACGGAGCGACCACCTCGGGGGAAAAGTCATGATTCCAGGGTAGAAAATTAGGAGGAAATACCTTGGAACCATGAAAGGTAATCCTCCCAACTTGGCCCAGAAAAGCGCTGACGCCAGTACCACAATCAGTTCTAGGTCGGCTCAAGTCAAATGGAGAAGAGAGCTGGGGACTCAATTTGGAATAATCAGGCCTCTGTAGCATGTTTCAAGGAACCAAGTTTCTCTAATCAGGAGAAGGGAAGGCCGAATGAACCCAAGACTGGTTTGCTGCTTGCTTTCTCCGTTTCTGCGGAGGAGAACATGGGGTCTTAGGGGAGCTAAAATATTTTCTAGGCCGTCATTGAACAACAGATCTCTGAAGGAGTTTGTAGAGTAGTGTAGCCAGAAAGTCTTTAGAATTAGACTGTTTGGGTTCTTTGTGAATGCAGGGGACGGACCTGGAAATCTTCTGGGACCCCTTCAAACTCGTGGAAGGAGTCACACTGATCGCTCTAGAGGGTGGTCTCTCCTTTCCCAGGTTCAGTTCAAGCAATAACCGCAGAGGTGCTACCCCTCCACTGAGTCTTTAACTTGCAGCTAGGAATGACTTATGAAAGAGGGCAATCCTTCAGCTCATTCAGGCTGTGGGCTGAAGATCATTCTGTGTACGTCCCATTGTGACAACTGCAAGTCTTTAGCGTGAGTTGGACCCTGCCAGGTCCTGTGGGGACTCAGAGGTGCTCATTGTCAGCTAACAAGCAGTCCTGTTATCGCCTGTCAGCCAGTACCCCAAGTGCCACAGACCAAAAGTTAGACTCCCCAAAGATCCAGAATGAGATTCTCGTGCCTTCAGATCCAGACATCCTGACTCAGCGGCTACACTAAACTGAAGCACTGCACTAGTGGAGAGCAGAGCGTGTTGCCTTCGTGACAGATGCTGCAGCATTGGATTTTCAAGTAAGTCTAAGTGTTTCTATTGTCTTTAAAATGACATCAGATATGTCCAGTTATTAAAAAAAAAAAAAGAAATTACAAAATACAAATGCCCGTGTTAATTTAGCTAGGCTCAGACATTACATTCAAGAACATAGAAAAGCCAAAAGAGCTCCAGTTAAAAGCACAAAACTAAGGAAAGTCATGGATCATTGACTGTTGTCATGAATCCATTTTCTTTTTTAATCACCTTCCCACATGGCCTTGCTCAGCTGGTAATTTTTACATTGTGCAAGACTTGTCTGTTGGACCCTGGGAAGGCGGGGCAGGTCCTATGGTGGGGTTTGTTTTTGGAAGAACGGCGGGTTTGGGCCGAAGGGCTGGGGGCTTCAGCTGTACACCCATCCTGGGCGCCACCATAGGCTTGAAAGTACTCATTGTGTCACTGGAGGAGCTGGTGCTACGTCGAATCTGAGGCTCCGAGCTCCTGAGGGTGACGTTGTGCAAAGGGCTGAGAGACTCTGTGGAGGTGGCTGGGGTGGGAGAATTTTTCACTTGCTCCAAGGTATCCAGCACCACATCCGGCGCATGCTTTGCTGTGCTCTGTCTCTCCAGTTCTCGGAGCTCATTCAAAGCAGTGTTCATCGTCTCTTCTATATCCTGTTGAGAAATCATCAGAAAGAGAGAGAGCAGACTGATAATTACTACTCAGGTCTAGAAACCCATCTGCTTTCATTTCAAAGCAAACAGGCCAGCAAAAGTGTGAATGTTTGAACTTCATAGTCTGTAGGGTGTACAAACCTAATGTTTTCTCGCATAATTATTTTGACTCTGCATGTTCAGGAGACCAAAATGCAAGCCTGCATTAAACACGTGCCGTCCTAAGGCACTTGGTAGCCTTAGCCTTCTGGTGGGTTCTGCTTTACAGGCTAACATGCAGAGTTCTCTTTCTACTTACGGCAACAGAACTTTAACTTAGATAATCCATGTATTTCTCAAGAGGTAAATGTGACTAGAAATGAAAAATCAGGATTCTTCCATTCATTCAACAAATAATTTGTGAGCACTTGCTATATTCTTGGTAGTTCTTCAAAATTCAGTTGAACCCCTGATGCTCTTGTCCAGCGAATCTCAATTGAAGTGATACTGACCCATAGGGGACAATCAATTGTGTTTATTTTTAAATGTCACAATAATGGGGTAGCATTACTGGCATTTGGTGTAGGGATCAGACATGCTAAATATCTTGCAGATGTGCCAGATAGTTTACATACAATGAATTGTCCGGCATCCTGTTCAGTCTTTGAATGTTCTCCAGACATTTATGCATGTGAAAATCCTGTTTATAATAACCTGGGCCTAGAACCTAGTTCTTTCTTATATATAAATACAAAATATTTTTCTCATAGTATTGTTTTCTAGGATGCAACTGGCATGTAAATTATACTTTGTTTTGATTAGGATTGTATGACCAAGGGTGATTCCCCATCTAAAAAAAAAATCACATCATTAATGGCAACACATTCATGGAATTTGAGTTAAGATAAATTAGTTTAATACTCTTATATCAGTCTTACATCTTTCTTGCAGTATTTATGGTCATTCTACATGTAAGTAAAAGCTCCTCACTACTTCATTTGTCTTCAAGTGTACTCAAGCATTAACTGAATCCATTTAATTGTTAAATATTTATTTCATTTTACTTTTCCTTTGTTATTTTTAAAGCTTGATATATATTTTTAAATTTGGTATGTCATCTATACATTTATTACAGATGAAAGGGGGAATTACAAAATACTTGTTTAAAAAGATGAAGTGTGTGCCACTGATGTAAGAATGGATAAATAAAATGCAGTATATACAAATAATGGGATATTATTCAGCCTTACAAAATAAGGAAATCCCATCACGATCTACAACATTGACTAAACTTGAGGACATTATGTTAAGTGAAATAAGCCAGTTACAAAAAGACAAATACTATATGATTCCACACATATGAGAGAGTCACATTCCTAGAAGCAGAAAGCAGAAAGGTGGTGGTAGCCAGGAGATATGGGAGCAGGAAAAAAAGGAGTTGTTCTTTAATGGCTTTAGAATTTCAGTTTTGCAAAACGAAAAGTTCTGGGTATCTGTTATAATTGATTTAACTTAAAACCTAGCATGGGACCTGTATACAGTAAGTGCTTAATAAAAGTTTGTTAAATGAATAAAGCAAGATATGATGATGACATGTCATATTTTAAAAACAGATCCATCATGGGGTTTCCTTGCAGCCCACGCGGCTGAGTTGGCGAAGGTGCAGACCATGTAAGTCTAAGGATCCAGAGCTGAGACCAGAAGCCAGGGGGTAAAAAATTAAAACCAAAAACCAAAAAACACCCCAGCTCCATCATGGGTCCCACTGATTTGTTTAATAAAAGAAATACATGTTTTTTTGTATAAACATCAAGATGCAGGTTTACTTGTCCTCACGGGAATATCTGAAGATGAGAAATGAAAAGACAAAAAAAGAAAAAAGAAAAAGACACAGCTGGAAGCCATTTTGTGAGGATAGCATCACTTTTCAACTGATTATTTTCACATGTGATTTACTTTTGATACTAAACATGGATTTAAATTTTTTTCTTTTCTTTTTTTTTAACCAATATTTGCCCCTGAGAGAATGTCTAGGGCTTGGTTTAGCTGTTGAGTTTTTGTTTTTATGATTTACAATGAGAAATTAAAAGGGTTAAACAGAGCTTATTATGCCTTTCCAACCCCACGCTCCTAATTCCCTGGCTTTCTAACCTAAATTCTAAATTCTTTTTCACCTGCCTTTTATAAGCAGTGATGTTAATGAATTTCTCAAATTATTGAATTTAGCTGTTGTAAAATATCACTGGTTCTAAAGCGGCCTCAAAGGGCCCTAGATAGCCTTTCAGGTAGAGATACTCCCGAAGATCAGAAATCTGTTTGATTTTTGTGGAGAAATTACTGTGCACATAAAATTGTTTCAGTTTTTAAAAAAACCCAAAAACTCTCCCACAATCTAATTTGCTATCCAAAATTCTACTTAGTGAGGACACTGAAAGTAGCCTGGAAATTTGTCTTATCAGCACAGGTTTCCTTGGGTACTAACAAAAAATCTTTAATAATTGCCCATATTTGTTTCAATTTCTCATTCACTTTTTGAGCTATTTAGTTTTCAGGCCTAATGATAGCTGGAAGATGATTTAGGCGATACAAATGGCAAGTCCGGACTCCATTCACCCCTTTTGTTCCTGGCTGTACCTATAGTTTCCAATGGCCTATGCTGCAAAAAGAACCAGAGGGGAAAATGGTAGAACAATGGGAAAATTTATTAATACTGTTTTACTTTTAATTTATCAATTCTGGTCATTAGAAAAAAAATACAAAGCCCTTCTCTGCAGTTGCTGTTGGGAAGCGAAGACATGGACACTTTCAGGAGTCACCCAGGATTCAGACTTGTTCTTTAAGCAACTAGCCATTATTTATCATTTATTGACTCATCCATTCACGTTCCTAAGTTGAAAGTGTCATCTTCACCACATACTAAAATTTTTTGGCTTCAGGGCTCTCCATTTTATTCTATCAATTTGTCTATTTTACTATCTCTAGCACGTATTTCAGATCTGGTTGTCCTTGCTCATTCTTCTGTTTTTGGAATTTTCCTGACTATTCAGCAATGTTGGCTTTGAATGTCCTGGGTCCTCCATTTCTACTATGTCTCTGTTTAAATCAATTGAACCTAATACATTTCGGCCCTTCCAATAACAAACAAAAGGAGACCTAGAGGCAGGCCTTAAAGAATGTGTTATTTCTCTTCTATTTTATGTGGTTGGTTCTATACAAAAAACAGCTATAGAAAGTAAATCCTGCACAGTTCTATCACACCCCAGATACTTAGCATGCAGCATTCCATGCAAGCATCCTACCTGAGCAATTGTCTCTGGGTCCAGTGGCTTGTGGTCATTGAAGCCTGTATACTGCCCTGATGAAGTGGACCTTCGAATGGGAGGGCTGTCAATCTTCTTGAGGGAGTCATGTCGGCTGATGTTGGTCAGGCTGCCATGGCCTGGCCGGCGCCTCCTCTCAGGACTGTCATTGTTGAGGCCACGGTTCTGTAGCAGGCCTCGAGGGTGACCGGCCAGGTTTGGAGACCCCAGGTCAACTGAGGAGTTTGAAAGAGCATGTGGGGGGTGAAGAGGGCAATGGCCATCACTGGTCCTGCCAGGACGCCTTACTGGTGGGGGTGGCTCTCCTCTTTTTCTTTGTCTAGATAAATGAAGAGAGACAGAAAAAGAGAGAAAACAGGAGTGCTTATCACACTGGCAATTAATATCACAAGACTGAGGGTACTGTGGTTTCTCAGGGCCCCGGGAGAGGTGAAGGTTCAAGAGCCCCATTGCCAGACTCCACATACCTGGCTAGATAACTATCGGAATGACGGTCTGTTGGGGAGTTCATATCCTTGGATGAAGACTTGTCTTCTGTGACTGGCCCACTGCTGGCCTCGCTGTCAGCTTTCTGGCTCAGAGTGTCTGAAAACGTATCATCCCTGAAACAATGAGAATGAAGAGTGAGGATCTTCTGCTTGATGAAAAGGGACAAAAATATAAGCGATGGTGTTTGTGTAAGTAAGTGGTCTCTTACTAACATAACTAGTTTCTTTTCATTATAAAAATAATTGGATTTCCCTGTCAGTAAACTGGAAAATTCAGATTAAAAAAAAAAGAAGCAAAATAACAGTTAAAATCTAACACTATCCAGAGACAAAACTGTTAGAATTTTAGAAAATATTCTTTTCATTTCTTCCTTTCCCTGGCCTCAGATCTCAAACAGGGTCCTTTGGTTTTCCAAGGCTTGTACCTTAGCCACTGAGCCACAGGAATAGAAGATATTCTTCTAGGCTTTTTTTTTTTCTATGCCTGGAACATATCTTTGAGTATGTGTTTATGTAGGTATGTATAGTATTTACTATATAGATATTCATGTGTCTGTGTACTTTAGATATATTTCATGGCATGTCTATATATTCACATAATATATCTTGGGTTCTGAAATAAACATATTAATATTTCTAAAATTAGGCCAAATCATTTATTTGATCACGGTATGCATTATATGTGGTATTTTTCTTTTCCTTGAAAAGCTGCTCTTGAATTGGGTTGCACTGTAAAATGCTGTATGCACAAAATAGGGATTATAAAGCATATATTATTTTGCAGCCTGTTTCTTTCATTTAATATATAATGACTTCCCATCTTTAAATATTTTTGAAATTAGAGTTTTCTCAGCAAAATGAAACAAACAAAAAAGAGTGGAGATGATTCTCTTTAGATGTTAAGTTAGTATCTTCCCTTTTAGATATTTGGAACTGAGACAGCAGACAGACACCAGGACACTAAGAGAAGATCGCCACTGTCTTAGAAAAAGCAGTCAATTACATTCTTAAAGCCATTCTCTGTATAGATTATTTTTCTAAGAGATGCTTCCAAAGGCATCTCTGCCTAGGCCTTGCTCCAAACCTCCCAGCAGAGTTTGGGAAATGAAAACCCATTGGTCCCGACATCCTGCGAGCAGAGACCAATGAGCAGAGGGCAGGTCATGGTGCAGAGCCGCACCCACCTCTGCCATCCACACTGCTCTTTCCCACAGGTCAGTTTCAGAAGCCTGGCTGGGGGCACTCAGGTGCCGCGCTGGGGCTACTCACATGTCCTGCACCACAATGTACTGATGGGGCACAAGCCCGTCGATTCCGTTGTGCCGTCCTTCCCACCAGTCCTCCGACGCCCGGTGGTACAGCAGCAGGGAGGCGCCCTTCTTGAAGGACAGCTCCCTGGCAGACCGCCCCATGTAGTCAAACTTGGCTATTGCTTCAATGGGCTCGCACTCTGCCAGGAACACACAAGAAAACGGTGAGGGACAGTCGTTCGGAGGGTAGGTGCACCACAAGGCTTTAGAAATGAACTAGGCCACTTTCAGTATCTAGACTGATGAGAAACAGATCAAGGCAGAAAATAAGGCTGATGAGAGACATATAAAAACACATTTTCTTCCTGTCACCAGCTTTCCACGCAAAGAAAAATGGAATGTTAGATCTTAGTTTCTATAGCTTCTTACTAGAGATATAAGGACAATTTAATAAAATATATTTTAAGTTTTGGGTCGCAATTTCTTCCATAAGAGTGCCAAGATTATTTTGACATCGATGACAGTTCCTCGAAACATTTGATGCCATTTGTAAAATGGAAAACTATGCCAGAACACTAGGGAGTTTGTTGTTTTTCTTATTTCTTTAATATTAAGCTTACAAAAATCACCACATTACATACTATTTAATTTCCTAATCATAATGCATTTAATTTCCTGTACTTTTTTGGCACTATCAATATATTGAACTACCACTAACGTTCAAGACAATTTTGTTTTCTCTAATGTCAGTAGCAAGATCCAGATATTATCTATGAATCAAGCTTACCTTAGATTTGCCCTGTACCTTAATTAAAAGACCAGATTCAAAAATTATATTTTCTGGGTTGGGACTGGGTAAAATGGGTGAAGGGAGTCAAAAGGTACAAATTTCCAGTTTTAAAATAAGTCCTGAGGATGTAATATGACAATAGTTACACTGTACTTCATATTTAAAAGTTGCTAGGAGTATAGACTTTTTTTTTTTAAGGAGAGGAAGGAAGGAAGAGGAGGAGGAAACACTTTTTCATTTATTTGTTTATTTATTTTGGTTGTCCATGCCCTAGCTCTTGGCTTGGTGTCTGAGCTTCCAGAGCATGCCTAAGAAAGTAGATTTAAAAGGTTTTTATCACACGAAAATTCTATAACTATGGGAGCATCATGGTGGAGTAGTGGTTATGTCAGTGACCCACAAAGGAGTTAAGTCACATACCCCTGGGTTCAAGTCCTGGGGTGGGTGGGAATCAATCTGTGTGAACAACTGAAAATAAAATGTTTCTTCTTCCTGTCTGTCTACTTACTTAATGTCATTCCTCCCTGAACCTTTCCTTTAAAAAGAAATAATTCTGTAACTATGCATGGTGACAGATGTTAACTAGATTTATTGTGGTGCTCATTTCACAATATATACAGATATCCAGTCACTGTGTTGTACATCTGAAACTAATACAATGTTACATGCCAATTATACTTCAATAAGAAGAAAACATCTATTTTCTGCAGAGCTAGAGATCTGCAAGGGAGTTACGGTGAGTCAAAAGCTAATCGCAAAAGTTATGTATAATTCCATTTGTGAATCTGCTTATATAGAATGCTTGAAACAACATCATAATCAAGACAGAGAAGAAATTAGTGGTTGCCAAGTTGAGGTGGAAGAGATTCAGGAAAAAAATGGTTATGAGTATAAAAGAAAAGCCTAGAGGGAGAGGGGTGGCCTTGGGATGGAACTGTTCATTATCTTAGGGAGAGTGTGGTCATGCCAATCTACACATGTGATCAAATTGTGCAGAGCTTAGTAAACACACATATTAATGTGGTGGATGGATTATATCAGTGTGGATTACCTGGTTCTGATGTTTTACTACAAGCATGTAAGATGTTAGCAGTGGGGAACACTAGGGGAAGCATATATGGCATCTTTCTGTTATTAATTACAACCACATGTGAATTCTATAATGATCTCAAAATGAAAAAATTAAAATAGAAACAGATATTGAACCCAGGACTTAGAATTGGAATTTCAGCTCTGATCTAATTCTGACCACAATGACTGAAGGCAAATAAGAAAACAAACTAAACAGAACTACTACAAGAGGTGTCTTCTGTGACTCAACTTACTGCAAAAAGCCCAGCAGTGTCAGGGCCTTGTAATCTTTCCTCACCTCTCCCATCATGACTGTATCCTAATCTGCTTCTCAGAAAGAGGTGAGTAAACTTCTTGTCAATAAGCAGCATGAAAAAGGGCCAAGACAAATCAGATATGCTTACAGAAAGATATCTATGCATTAATAATACCTCATTTGGTAAAACCTGAGCTTGTATTAGTATCTAAAAATTCTAGAATATGTGCACATATTAAAACTTGTCTGTCAAATATATCTCAGGAAACTGTCTTCTATTTCTCTTGGTAAAAACCAAAATTCCCATTTAAAAGTTTGTTTTTTTCCCCAAAGTTGATCATACTATCTTCTGTATCTGTTTGCTTATATGAAATAATTTCATAAGAAGTCCTTGCATAGCCAGCAAAGTTTTGTTCTCACTTCATAAATTCAAACATTCTCTGGGACTCGTAAGGCAAAAGTAAAAACACCAATGAACACATAGAAAAATCTTAGGTTTATCTTATACGAAGGGCCTGGATGAATTTTAGCTAAATATGAAAAATAAAGACCAAATCTGTCCCATCTTTTTGTAGTAGATAGTATTTGGGATGAATATTTCATATTGTAGAACCCACAAAATTATAATCTGAATGTGGTATATGTCTCAGCAAAGTAGGCATAAAAATAATGTTTAAACAATAGCTTAAGACCTTTAGCAACAGGCTATAACTTTTAGATCTGGTATTTTCCTCTAAAATTCTATTTTCTTTATTAAAACAATATAAGTAGCAGCTTTACTAAGTATCTAAAAGTGTGTTGTTGTTTCTTTTGATAGAGGAGGGAATATAATTCTGCATTCAAGGGAATGACTTTATAGTTTGTCCTAAACCTACAGATAAAGAATAAATACTAGTTGATTTGAGATGACAGATGCCAAATTTCTTATTCCAAACCAAATTTCTTCTCCCTGGTAAACAGAAACATGTGTGCAGAGTATGGAGCACAAATAAGCATATCCATGGAGGAATGAGGACATGCAATTTATTAAAAAGGACTTCATGAAATATAATTTGCTAATCCCTATGTGAACATGCCCATGTATTTAATTTTCATTTTTAATAAAAAGGGAGAGCTACTAGCTTTCAGTGTACAATCTACATAGCTGTCAAAGAAAAATGGAGAATCACTAATGTCCTTTAATGTCATTCAGTAACACATTGCCAATGCTGGCCAAGGGCTATTTAAGATTATTTAACAGAGATATACATATTTTATCATAATTTCATAATCATGGACTCTATGATCATTATCCCCTTTTACTTTTTTTTTTGAATAAAACCAGCAACAGGATGATCAGACTCTGCTTATTTAATTCAAAAAATATGAAAAGGCCATGAAAGAATGACCAAATGAATAAGAAGTACCATGTTATTGGTAATCCTACTACATCAACCAGTAAATCTGAGCAATTTCATTATTTTGACTCTTTCTACTCCCACGAGAGTCATTTCACAGTCAAGTGTCAATCAATAAGCTATTTATACGCATCTTAGTCTAGTCAGGGAAGAGCAAAGCAACCTCAGGGCATGGCAATGCACCATACACATTTAACTAGAGAGACTATCCTTTCAGGTCCTGCAGAGACTGTAGAAGCTTCTCTATCAATAACAATAATAACAGGAAAGTAGCATGATAACTTTGTTTTCCTGCATGGCTATTATAATTCTGTGCAAAGGGAAAGTAAATTCAGTAGAGCTCACTTTCTGACTGGTGCTGTTCAAGTCTTACATTTGGATTCCCTGTAATTTATACAAAATGTTATTATATCACTCTAGTTATATCTATTATCCCTTGGTATATCTATTTGGGACCTTGCTTTCCCTGATACTTTCCCTACTAGGTTTGTTACCTTCCTTCCTTGCAGATGGCTTTGTTCTGTGACAGTCTCTTTTGGAAACAAAAGGCTACTTTATCTAGTGATACTGTGACAACAAAAAGAAAATACAATACCTGGAAGATCAAAAAGTGAATCAATACTTCATTTAATTTAGTTAGAGGACCTTAGCGGCTGGCTATGGGCAAGGATATCTGTCCTTTGCAAGCAATGCTTTTCTTTCTGGCAAAATCAAGTGAACATGACCAAATTGTTATCTAAGACACGGAGCTCAGCAAAGCTGCTCTTTGGTAGGCAAGGAGTAAAAAGAACTGATAAGTGGCAAGGTGATGATACTGTGCTTGGGGAAAGAGGTTTCTGGGGCTTTGTCTTGGCTTCTCCAGCACTGGGGAAAACAAGGAAACAGAAGTAAGCAGTGAAAAAGGAATGAATTGTATAGAGAAACAAATGTAAGAAAGGAGTGGATGATGGCGGAATTAGGGCTCAAAGACTTACAAAAGCAATGTTACAGAAACAGAAGTTCTCACTTTGAAAAATACCTTTTAACTTAAGTCCTGAAAATGACAATTCATCTTACTTTTAAAAACAGGTTTTTTTTTTTAAAGCAGAGGGTAGACACTAAGTACCTTGATTACACTCCTGCTGAAATCAACTAGAAATGCTGAATTAAAAAGTCTTTGTATTTGCATTAAGAAGTATTATGACAGGAAGGGATACTAAAGACTAAAAACCCAATGGAAGTGGGAACCCAGAGAAGTAAACAGAATACAAGAAAATGTGAGTAATCAGAGTGAACTTTTAATTCTAGAAATCTTCTCTTTTAGCCCTCTTCATACATTGCAAGCATACCCTCAACTTTCCCCACACCCACATTGAAGGAAATAATTCATCTTAAACTTTGGAACAATCATCTCTGAAAATCCCAACCACATTCCAATCCTCAGGCAGGTGCGCAGTTTAAATTCACACTACCTGGGTGGCCTCAAGCTAAAAATTCAATGTGGTCCCAAGCTGGTTGTGCCCCAAGCAAAAGTAAATGAAAACCCTCTTAGGAGGAACCTACCTTTAACTGAGACCTAAGGAATTCTACAAAGTTCTAAGAAGTATGTTAAAAAATTTGCAAAACAATGGAAAATAAGATTCAATGAACAGGAACTGATGATAGCATTCCAGAAAAACTTAGGATGTTAGCATGATGAGACACATAATGTGAAACAATGGAAAGGATTAATAGTATGAATAAAGAGCAAGAGACCTAGCAGCTGCTATGAAAGTGAACCAAACAACTTGTAGGAAAAAAAACCCTGAAAAACAAAAACTCAATGGATGGGTTTAAGATAGATTAGACACAGGTGAAAAGAAAACAAAGGGATCATGTATACAGCTAAAGAGGTAGATAAAACTGACAGCTTTATATATTAATATTAAAAATAAAAAAGTATTGAAAATGAATGTTAAGTATTGAATACAAGTCAGACAAAGAAACAAATGACCGCTACAGAGAAAAATATAAGTTTATTGGAGACTAAGTACCTAGAAATATGTGTGTGGATGGGAAGGCCTTATATTAAAGATATCAAATTCTCTTCATATTAATATATACAGAATGAATGTAATTGCAACCAAAACCCCCACAGGCTTTTAGGTGGTTTTGTCTGTTATAAGAATTTGAAGAATTGAGTCTAAAGTTTCAGTGAAATTGAAAGTGGTCAAAAATTCTTAAGAATAACTAAACCAGAGACCTTGTTTTGAAATATTAAGATTTATTAAAAGAACAGTGAATGGCAAATAGACCAGTGGAAAAGGACAGAGTCTAGAAGCAGACTTAGATATGAGGGACACTTGATTGAGGACAGTGATGGGCGCAGTGGAGAATGGGCAACTAAAGCCAGGACAGTGGGAGAAATATGCTCTGTTATGGAGAAGAAAGGAATCCCTACTTCACACCATTCCCCAGAGAAATTCTTGGTAGACCAGAGACCTGTGTGTGGGAAAACAAAACCTGAAAGGATTTAAAAGAGAATATGGGAGAATTATCTTCATTACCCCAGGGCACAGAAGCATTTGTTAAAGGAGATACAGAGTGAAATAGTCCTTCAACTACTTTAAAATTAAGATCTTTGGCTTAGCAAAAGACCATGAGCACAAAAAGACAAGCTATCCAGCAGAAGAAGATTTTTGCAAAACATATATTCAATAAAAGACCTGATGTAGGCCCACAAAGATCTCTTATAAATAAAAGGGCGGGGAAAAAAAAAAAAGCCCAAACTAATGGAAGCAAAGAAAAAAAAAACCCAGAAAACAGAACAGAACAAAATTCCCCCCACCCCATGAAAACAAACACACAAAAAATCAACCTAGAGATAGTAGGCTTGAGAGAAATTTCACTAAACAAAAAATCTGAGCAAACATCAATATATCCGTGTTAACCATTATGTATTCTGACATCTGGGGCCTTGTTGACTCTGGAGAGACTGTCCCTCCCATGTCTACCCAATTCCTTGACCACTCCAGAGCCCACCCCCCAATCACCTCGTTTACCAGGCTCTCATGTGCTAGGTCATCTACCATATCACCTCAGGGAGAAGTGCTTGACTACTAGAGATAGTTCCTGTGCCTGGGAGTCTGTAGAAGTGATTCAAACTAGCCAATTCCAAATCTGCCTTATCCTGTCTCACTTGCTCCTAATAGCAGAAACCATAACAAAGGCTCTTGTCCAATTGCCCCTCCTCCCCTGCCTCCTGGGATGGTCTCCCAGGCAGGAAATGTCCCCTCCTCTTGGGAACTGTAATAAGTTGTTTTTCAATGGCAATCTGACACTGGTCTGTTGGTTATCCTATACCTGAAATTATCTATTAATATAATAATAATATACACACACACACACGTACACATATATGTGTGTACGTGTGTGTGTGTGTACATACATGCATTTCACTTTATTTTAGTTGTTCACACTAGTTGTACCCATTCCCCCCCCTGCCCCAGACTAAAACTAAGGGATATGTGGCCTGTGCTCCTATGGAGGCGATTAACTTAACTGCTCCTCAACCCAGGTACAGCTAGTACACTATATATTAAAAAACATCTTTATCAGTAATCAGAGATGCAAATTAAAATCAAAATGAGACACCATTATAAACTGACAATATTGGCAAAAATTATAATATTTAACAAAATCAAGTATTGATGAATACTGGTGAGTAGAGTAGGAAGGCTGATACCTTGCTGGTGGGAGTATCCAGTAAAGCTGAAGACATGCTTACTCCTAGTTGAATGCATCCTAGAGAAACTACATTTGCTGCAGGATGTATTTTCAAATTGCTCATAGCAGCACTATCTTTAATGGCAAAAACCAGAAAATACCTCACATATTCATCAATGATGAAATAGTAGTTACAATGGAATATTATACAAGATGAATCTCCGGAATGTAATACTGATTAGAAAAAACAATCATGATCAAATATATACAATATGATTTCATTAATAGAAAGTTCATTAAAATAGAAAATAAATCAAGGTGTGCCCTGGTGACCTAGTGGACAAGGTCACATATTCAAGACCTGGGGCCCAGGGGAACAATCAAGATGAGCGGCTAAATAATTACATGAATGTTTCTTTCTCTTCTCTTCCTGCCTACCTGCCTACTTGCCTTCATTCCTGCCTGCTACCTTTTCTTTCTTTCTTGTTCTTTTTTTTTAATGGAAAGGCACAAGCAGGAATGAAGAAGGTAGGCAGAGAGAGGAGGAAGAAGTATTTTATCCATTTTTATTTAGTTGCACATCCTGGTTGATCTCCCCAGCCTGGGACATGAACCAGGACCTTGGGATGTATGTGGCCTGTGCCCAGGCCCTACTCCACCAGTATGACACCTTTTCCTTTAAAAAAAAAAAACACCAAAAATTCAAAATTGAAACAATAAATCATTTAAAAACACACAGTCATTATCCTTGAGGGAGTAGAGAAGGTAGTGGGAACAGAGAAGTGCAAAGTAATGATTTTACTTTCTTAAACTTGGTGGTGGCTCCATGGGTGTTCATTGTAATATTATTCTCCATATTTACATATGCTTTATAAAGACTCTTTTGCATCTCCTGAATTTTTAACACAACCAGTTTTAAGAAAGGATAAGAGACTGGTTTTATAAAAGCATGAGCACAGGGCATTACCATCATCGCTCGTGTGGGGCTCAGTACCCGCGTCCTGGTCCGTTTCCTCCAGCGTACCGTGCTCGCTGTAGGGGCTGTCACTGTGAGTGGACAGAGATAAAGTGGAAGCCAAAATGGAAAGAATTTTAAAAAATGAACAATTGTTACTGTAAGGACAGACAGAAGATTTTGGAGTGGCAAAAAAGTTACTGGATAGCCTTTCGTGGGATGTTGGGGCCTCCGATGGGAGGTGTGTGCCTTCATCTCTGACACAAGGTTTCTTTTATGACTCCTCAAGAAGTAAAGTTCTAGAAAACTGACAGCATTGCAAATATTTCTTCTCCACAGAAATGAAGAAAATCAGTGGAATTTTAATGGAATATAATTATTGCCCTATGGATATACCAGTTTTTGCAAATTAATTTCAACATTTCTTAGTTCAGATAAACTGACGTTCTTTGACTTCTGTTTGGAATTATGGCATCTTTTCTATCTTGTGTTGATATTTCATATCTGTAGGAGAGTTGTGACTTTATGCTTTAAAAAAATTAATCCTTTGACATTAACCACATCTCTCCTCAAGTGTATGTTGATAACTGGAATACATTAGTCATAAATCCAAACCTGACATTAATGTCAAAGCCTGTTTCCACTGCTGGGGTTAGGGGACAAGGAAAACTCCTGTAATATTGACTTTCTGTTTAAAATGAGCAATGCATGGAGAGAACACTATGAATGGAAGGACAGAATCAAAGAAGACTGGCCACAAGATTCTTCACTATGGGGCTTTTACACTGTTTATAAAAAGCAGTGACCACACAGTCCTAGAATATAGCACATCAAATAGTATTGACCAGATACTTACTTTTTAATAAAATGAACAAGCCAGCATAGCTTTCTGATTTGGCCTTGAATATGTGGAAATACTAAACATGCCTCTGACACTGGCCTTGAAACAAGTACAAGTATGAAAATAAAATTATATACTTCAGCAGGGTTGAAATTTATACACTTATCTTCCCAGGGCTAACTTCAAGTCAGTATCTTGCACATAGTAAGTGAGAAAGGAAATAGTTTGAACTGAAGTTCATGTGTACAATTTCTGGATAGCCTGGAGAACTAGACTCTACCATGCTTTGCTGTTAATTCAGAAAGCAGTACTTCTAGAAATAGTTGTCTCTTTTCTTAAGGCATGTGATTCATCTGTGTTTTAAGTAAGCAATAAAGTGTACTTTTGCTTGCCTAAGATGTTTTGGTTACTTACTTGATGTTACTTAATTTCAAGTAGGGAAATGGGAAACAAAGTATCCTGAAGAGGGTCCAGAATGAAGAACTCAGACCAGTCTACCTCCAGCTGCTTCTGGAATGGGCTACAGGGCAGTTTTTGAGGTAGCTGGGAGGCCACTGATGAGGGGAAGACTCAAGTGGACTTTGGAATCAACCTGGGATGCCTCCACTTAACCATGAGTCATTGTACAGGCTCCTTGGCCTCTCTTAATACACTTGATAGAGTGTTGTGAGGAATAAGCATATGGTTCAAGAATGAGCTACTTTTATTGAACATGATTTCCTCAGAAGCTAGAAATTTATGTCAACAGTAAACATAAACTTTTAATGATGTCTTATCTTTGCAGTTATTTAATTGATGAGATCTCTCCCAATTTCACACTTCATTGGGAAGTGTCCCAACAATATGTTAATACAGTAAATTTATTCAAAATTATCTTTGCCATTGTAATTACTAGTTAGGATACTATACATTAGTAAGAAAGAAAATAAAAATAAGAATGAAAACACGTTCGGTTGATGAGTTTCCTTTAAAATGAGAATTCTAAAATATAGAATCAAAACTGTTTCAGAATAAAAATGAAATGTCAATTTAGCCAGTTCTCTTTTCTTGAAGAAGCTGTAAAAATTAATACAGCACTCTATAATGTCAAACTTTATTTTCTCCAAAAGTCACAATAGGGTGGCTATATCTAAAAAGATGTACTCTGTAAAAACGGAGGGATGAAAATGAGTTTCCATAATAAACTAGTTTCGTTGTGATTTGTAGAATTCTAACTTAAATCTCAAGTATTGCTGTCTCTTTTCTGTCTCCTCCCTCACTTTTTAAAAATTGAAAGGACTGGTGGCTTATGATCATTCTCTTTCCTAATTAAGCTTGTATCTATACTTCCATAATATTTTCAAGGGGAAAGAATCTCAATTTCTTGGGCTTACCAATAGTCATCTCCAGCCATACATTTCTCATAAACAGGGCCATCCAGCTCTTTAGCATCTGGGAAAATAGTCTCATGGTGGATGATGATGGTTTTGATAATTTCATTTACATGAGCTTGGCAGGACACTTGATCCTGTATTTCTGGGACGGGCATTAACGTTGGGCCAAAGCAAATGGCCAGGTTATAAGGATCCATCATGTTCTCATCACTGTACTGGGAAAGACTGCAAAAGGAAGCAGAAAGGAATTATAAAAACAAGGGGGAAAAAAGAGAACTGATAGTCAAGAAGATACTTCATATTCTGAAAATAGACATTTAATTTGGCTTTAGAACAAAATAGTCCATCCTACCTTAGGTTGGCTGAGCAAACTCAAAGAAAGTAAAGTGAATTATAAATGTTTCAACTAGATGGAAAAGGGAATACAAGAACTACTTGCTTAATTAAGTGACATTTTTCATAGCCACAAGGGAATTTAAGATAATCTCTACAACAATGGAGACCAAGCTCAGGTAAATGACTTTCATTTGTAAACATTATGGTCAAGCTCTAAATGCTGCTCAAGTGAAGCCGGGAAGACCAATAACAATCCCCAGAAAGTTTTATGGAAATGCTTTTAAAATGGCCTTCCTAGTACTCAAAAGCATCTCAGATGTTAGTTTTCTCCAATGAATCTTGATGAAAACCTATGAGAAAACAAAGCACCGTTTTCTTTCACCATTAAAAGAAAGCAGAAACGTAGGCTTTATAGTTTGCTTTTGGTGACACTAGGTGACAAGCAGTGTTACAAAAGACATTATAAGTGCAATAGAAGAAAAAAAATCTCAGTTTTCTTTATTCCAACTCAAGTTGGCATGCTACAAATTTTGGGGAGATTTTCAGTTGTCTAGTGCTAATTTCTAAATTCAATCTTAGGGGTATTTGTAGATTTATTTCACAGGTAACTCAGCTGGTTTTGTTGCCGTACCTCTAACATACAAGGCAGGAGGGGCCAGGTGCCATTCCAGGAAGAATTTAGAGACATTATCTTTCAGTATCTAAAATGCCAATCTTGAAAGGGAATTTAAAATGTAGGGAACAGATGACAAATGGAAGGAGAAAAAAAGAAACTCAACTCCCTTTGTGAGACGGTGACAGACACAAAGAAATTAAGATGCCACGTGACATGATCCTTTAGCCTTTCTGGAAATAAGATAGCCTACAAAGTAGAACACACAAAAGCATAATTTCTGCAGCTAACATATGCCTTTCCCTTCTGCCGCTTCTCAAACATACAATCTTAAAAACAAAGTTCACAATAACAGCTATGTTACAGGTCATCTTGAAAACAGATGCATGGAGAAGATGTGAAATTCAGAATAAGCATGGTCTAATTTTCAAAAGATACACTTAAGCTCAATGGGGAGAGTGACAGTTAATCTTTCTGGGTCTTTAATTTAGTGCTGGCTTGAAAAGTTTTGCTATAAAATGTTACTTTCATGTTTCAATTTTATAACTAGAAAAGAACAAGTAATTTCTCTTTTCAAATTTCTAAGCATCCTACTTTAGAGGCTAGGTCTTGTCTGCAGAAGGCAGGTAATAGGAGCAGGGGTTGTCTTTGGACAGAAATGCTAGAAGCAATGCTAGCTAGTCATGTGGTTCATGGCACATCGCCATTCTGTTGAGATTCATGGTGAGTTTTGAGACCTTGATTCGCATTCGACTTTCCTAGTCCATTGTGATTTATTAGTTCCCAGTAGTTTTGCACAGGCATGTTGGAGCCAGTTGGTAGGGAGAACACGGAAAGGACCAGCAGGAATGAAAGGCACTCCATATTGAGGCAAAGGAGGCACATGCAATGAAAAGTGAAGATGGCAAGCCTTTAGATTTTTACATCTTCCTGAGTGACCAGGCTTTTTTTTTTTCAAAATTTATTTTTATTGTAGCAATTATTCTACATATTAAAATAATTTCCTATGTACTGGTTCCCTGTTTCTTAGACATATTTTCAACACACCATGCCCTACACCAAATCACCAAGTGTTCTTCTCCATTGTCCAGCGGGCTCCACCACCATTTGCCCCCACACCCCCGCTTCCCTTTTGGTAACCTCAGTTCTGTTACAAATGTTTCAGGGTTGGTTATGTTTTGTCCTTTGTTTTGTCTATGAGTTCCACCTATGAGTGAGGTCATCTGGTATCTATCTTTCTTCTTTTGACTTGTTTCACTTAGCATAATCCCCTCTAGTTCCATCCATGTTGATTCAAATGACAGGGTTTCATCTCTTCTAAGGGCTGTGTAGTATTCCATTGTATATATATGTACATCTTCTTGATCCATTCATCTAATGTTAGACATTTAGGTAATTTCCAGTTCTTAGCTATTGTGAATAGGGTCACAATAAACATGGGGGTACATACATCTCTGCAGATGAGTACTTTTGTGTCTTTTGATTAGATGTCCAGAAGTGGAATGACAGGATTATATGGGATTTCCATCTTCAGTTTTTTGAGGAATCTCCAAACTGTTCTGCAAAGGGGTTGTACCAATTTGCACTCCCACCAACAGTGCAAAAGTGTTCCCTTTTCTCCACATCCTCACCAGCATTTGTTGTTTCCAGACTTTTGGATAATAGCCAGTCTTTCAGGTGTAAGGTGATATCTCATTGTTTTAATTTGTATTTCCCTGATAGCCAGTGAGTAGGAACATAATATCATGTGCCTGTTGGTCATATGTATATCCTCTTCAGAAAAGTGTCTTTCCTATTTCTCATCCTATTTTTTGATTGGATTGCCTGTTCTTGTGTTGTTGAGTTTTATGAGTTCTTTGTATATTTTAGATATCAAGCCTTTGTCGAAAATATTGAACGCAAATATCTTCTCCCAGTTAGCAGGTTTCATTTTGGCTTTGGTGGTATTTTCTTTCATTGTGAAGAAGCTCCTTAGTTTGATGTAGTCCCACTTGTTTATTTTTCTTTTTGTTTCCCTTGATGGTGGAGTTGAGTCCCCAAAGTCTTCTCTATGACTGACGTCATGGAAAGTCTTTCCTATGTTGTCTTCTAAGAGCTTTATGGCTTCTGATATTATGTTTAAGTCTCTAATCCATTTTGAGTCAATTTTTGTGACTGGTGTTAGTGGTCTAGCTTCATTCTTCTGCATGTGGCTGTCCAGTTTTCCCAGCACCATTTGTTGAAGAGATGAGTGACTAGGCTTTCAAAATTTAAACATTTATAGCATCTATGCAACCTAAACATTGTTCATTCCCTTCCCTCTAGACACTGCTTATTTCTAGCAGTGACTTCTGTGCAAATGGGTTCCTTCTGCCATTTGTGGATGTCTTAGTTTCATTCTATATGGTTCCATGTCAGCATTTCCCCATTGTATGAAACTTGGTTTTCAGTGTCATCCTAAGTGGATATGGGTTGTAATAAATCTTCATGGCTTTTGAGAACTTAAAACCTCTAGTGGAATAGAGAAAATATCCTAATTTTAGGAAGGGAGAATTCATGTCAGAACGAGAAGGCATTTCCTCAAGCTTACTTTCCATGGATCTCCTTATTTCCAATTGCTTAACTAGAAAGCCAGGAGACTCATAGATAGGACTCAGAGAAGATGTTCAAATAATAGAACCCATGTTATTAGGAAGTAACACAGCTAAAAATCAAGTCACCTAAATTAAAAGTGTAAACTTTATTTGAAGGTAATGCAGCAGTGATTTTTATTTCTGTTACATTGTTTTTGAGAGTGTTTTAGAAATATTTTCTTGACAAGCACTCAATTGTGTTCAATTTGTAGAATTTCTTTTTAGATCTCTGTATAAGCAACATCTACAATTTCCCTCTTTCTCTAACTACATTAACAATTGCAGACTTTCTGCAGTGAGCAGGTGGTTGGCTTCATTTTGACAAATACATTCATGATATTAGCTTTGGGTGGAAGTTGGAAAAACACAAATTTTACTCTAAGTGTTCATTTTAGTATTATCTGTATATTTTTGCATTTATGGCCACAGTTTCAATATCTGGAATAAAGCTTTCATCTGTCATGCAATGACCTTGATTTATTGAGGAAAAATGTACCTTCAGTCTGTGTTCAATCATCTCTTCAACACTGCTGATACATGGAACCCAATGTATATTTTACACAATTCGAGAACAAAGACAAAACTCAGAGTAGTGGAAATGGAATTAACATTGCAGAGCCTCGAGGTACTTACTGATTGAGGAAGGCAAAGAGATACCTCATCACTATAAGGACCGACCTGGGCAAGGTCAGGAGGAGTTTTCGGATGTGAAGTGCCCTCTCATAGAGATTATCTATTCCTAGAGATAGAAGAGGATATAGTTAGGATCCTTTCACTTACCACACTACAGAACATGCAGCACACATATTTCAAGTACATATCTGAACACGAGCAATGCCCTTGGGTGAAATGCAGTTGTACCTAACATGGTAAGTAAGTGATTAAACTGGGTGTAACTCTTTTCTGAGGGTCTCTCCTCTGATCTGTTTTCTCTGATTTACACAGTTTTGGTCATGAGCAATGTAGAGTCTTCTAGATTTAATAACTACTTTTCAGTTGCTGTTATTTCATGATTTTGTATGTGGTATTTTGCTGCACACGAATTAAAGAAGCTTTTGGGGACATGATATTCTCTTCTCTCCCAATTATTCATGAATTCATTATATGTTTATGTGCATATTGCTATGATTTAGGCAACAACAGGTTTTGAATTTCTTCTTCCTCAAAACTATCATAGTATTTTATTTATAGAACTTTTTTTTTTCTTTTTCTTTCTTAAAGAAAAGGTGCGGGCAGGGAGAGAAGGATGAAGCATTTTATTTGTTTTATTCATTTATACATCTTGGTTACTCCCTCCAGTCCTGGACGTGAACCTGAATCTTTGAGATGTAAGTGGACTGCACTTTGGCTGGAGGTGGTGGACCAAACCACTACTCCACCAGGGTGCATCTTATATGACTTTTTACATCCTGTATTATTTCATCAATCACAAATATTTTAGAAAAGCCTACTAGGCTTGAAGCAATGAGTTAGATACTAGAACTACATTGGTGAGAGGATTCCTGCTCTCATAGACTTACATTCTGGTGTATATGTTACTAATTTCCTTATCCTGTCTTCCATGTTGGACGCTGAGCTCCCTAAAAAGATGGGTACCTGACACTTCCCAGCATTATTTTACTTCTTTATTAGGAATGCAAGTTGTCCAATGTTTCTCAACACTAAATTGCTTGTGAATAGCAGCAAAGAGGCCACTGCTAATATCCCATTTTTTGCATAAATGGCCTATATTTTACAACATATTTTCACATCTGTTATCTAATTTAATGCAGATGACAATACTGTGGTAAAGGCAGGGCACACACTATCAGCAGCAGAAGTATCTTGTTTGTTTTATATGAGGCTGGAAAAGGGTAAAAGTCATTGGTCATGTCACCTTCATAATTTATTATTTATATAAATATATTAAACTTTGCAACTGGTTTAAGACATGAATGCAAAATCATTCATGCAAACACAATTCTTTTAATAATATAATAATTTTTATTATTTCTTTTGTTTACAAAATCATACTCATTTTAAGATGCTGAACTTGCTTCTCAGTCTCTGGGTCTCGCACACCACATCCACCACCAGAGTTCCAGTGTCTTTTCCACCACCTTGTTCCTCTCTCCTTCCCTGCCCATCCTAGCCCCCTGGCAACCATCATCTTGAGTCCTGGCAAACACAAATTTTTAATGACTAAGGGAATAAATGTTAGTAAGTCTCAATGTTTGCTTTTAAGAATATGTCATTTATAATTTCATGCTTGAGAATTTTGGTTTTGAGGTGAACTTAACTACACATAGGTGTGCTAAATCATCTTTTTATCTGAAAGTATCAATCACAACATATTTTTAAGTTAGTTATTTCAAGTAATAAACTTTTAACCACATTTTTCTTTAACTCTAGGACCCCCCCCTCCCCACCCGCGCCCTGCCCAGGGACAGGGTTTTAGCAGCTTAACTAGTTTGGGGGTCCTAGAGCTAAAGAAAAAAGAAAAGGAAAGAATATAAAATGAACTACTCTTAATGTATTATATTATTATTTGTCAAATCCCATAAGGGGCAAGTCATTTACAGCTAGATGAGGACACAGACACAATCTTAATTCAAGAGCCTCTTGTTTTGATATGCCTGGTGATGTAGTGGTTGGGTTCACTGATTTGGCTGGGTGTAACCCACACACATTCCAAGGACCCAGGGCTCATTTCCAGGGGTGAGGGGAGAAGCAACCAAGATGAACAACTAAACAAAATAAAATATAAAAATGCTTCTTCCTCCTCTCTCTCCTGCCTAACTGCTTACATGTCTTCATTACTTCCTGCACCTTCCTTTTTCCTTTAAAAAAAGATTCTCTTGTTTCTATCAATTCTCAACTTAGTTCATTTGCCCCATAAAGATAGTTTCAAAAGAATGGGGGAACAGATATTTATGAACCAATTTCAGCAGCATTATTCATAATAGTCAAGAGGTGGAAATAATCCAAATATCTCTGGGTGGATGAATGGATAAACAAATGCGCTATATATGCACAATAAAATATTATTCTATCTTAAAAAAAGAAATGAAATTTTGATGTATGCTATAACATGGATAAACCTTGAAGACATACTAAGTAAAATAAGTCAGTCATAAAAAGACACTTATATGAGGTACCTAGAATAGTCAAATTCATAGAAACAGAATGTAAAATGGTGGTTGTTAGGGGCTGAGCAGGGAGGGAGGAAAAATAGCAAGTTATTGCAAAGTAGATATAGTTTCAGTGTGATCTGAAGAAAAAATTCTAGAGATGGGTGGTGGTAGCTGTGTGACAATGTGAACAGACTTAATGCCACAGAAACATACACTAAAAATAGTGACAAAGGTAAATTTTGTTATGCATATTTCACCCACCCCCCTCCATACACAAACGGGGTTGGGGAGAGGGTGTTGTAAGATGCAAATGAAAAATTTCAGGAGAGAGAAGCAGCAAGTATGTGAAAAAGTGAGACCAGGAAAGATTAGTAAAATAAAGTGAGGTAAGTATATCTTTTTTGCAACAATGGTAAATATAAATCAAATCATTTTTTAATATTACTATAGAAATACATACATCAAAGCAAAACAGAACTGCTCTCATTGCTGAGGTAGTGGCATATCCACCCTTGTCCCAAAGGCTTTGGACACGATGGCTGTGAGCCAGACTGAGATATCACCTGACTAGTGACTGTAAAGGCCTGCAGCCTTCATCCTCCAGAAGCCTCAGTCGGCACAAATGACTCATTTACTCTCCTGAGTCCAGTTAGTAGTCAGTTTTATGGTTGCTACGGACAGTGATTAACGGGCATCCTCGGCTAGCTCCAAGCGTGGCAACTCACGGTCTTTCACATTTTTAGGTTGCATGAAAAGATGGATCTTTTCTCCCCTGCTCTGCCCTCTGAAAAACTGTCAGTGAGGACAATCAGTATTTCATCTGGATTCCTTTTATGCTGGGCTTTGTTTCCACAATTCAGGATCTCATGTAATTAGGTAAAAGTGGCATTCATCCAATTGTGGTCACATGCTCCAAGCTCCCTAGGCTAATTTATGTTCTTTTCCTAGCACCACCAGGTTCCCATGTCAGCTTCCCAACTTCACAGCATGGGGGCTTGACAGCTCTATGTAAATGCATGTGAAAAACTCACCACAGAACACAAGTGTCTTCAGAAGAAGGAAAGAAGTTCAAAGAGCCATTACTCTGAAAATACTAGTTCTTTTAGGGCACATCTGTGAACGTATTTGTTTGCTAGAAAACAACTAATAAATCACAAGAAGCAAATTTATCCTTAAGTATGAAGTCAGGGAAGGAAAGCTCCTCGATGGCCACATTTAGAAACGATTTATTTAATACAGCAGTGGCACACATGTATTTTTTGAGTGTCACAGCCCAACAAGTAGTATTCATGGTGACTTTACCAATCTCGGGGCATTTTTAGGTTCATGATCAGGTTTGAACAATGTCAAGTATTAATCCATTATGTGTGTATGCAATACCTTATTATATCCACACACTGTAGCATTTCCTGCCTGACACTGCTGCAAGAAAGAAAGGTAATTCTGTGGATTTCCCATTTGCTCTTTATGGTCTACATATTTTGCAAAATCTGACTTGTTAATCTGAGAAAGTTTGACTTTGTTACAAAATATTTAATAATCTGGGAAAGACCAGGCTGGAACCAATACAACATCTGGGTTATACTAGTATCATTTCTAAATGCATGTCAGGAATGATTTCTTATAACCAAAGAAATACATATTTAACAGAATACAGACTAGTAAGTGGCTAATCCAGGTACTGGCCTAGTGACCTGTGTCTATTGCAGGAGGAGTTGTAGTAGTTGTAATGATGACAGCGGACATTTATTGAGGGTCACTATGTCTAGTTATGATGCTAAACACTTAATGTGAATTATCAGTCATTCTTCACACACTCAGGGCACATATTTAACAGATGAAGCCTTAATCTCTGTTGTTATGGTGAAGCTTGAATTCAAACCTGTATCTTTCTGACTCTGTGGCTTCCATTTTTAATAGCTACATGACTATTTCTCATCCACCGAAAGTGTGTGACGACAGTGAATTGATAGAGTAGGCCAATTCTCTTTTTATTCAACCGGTATGAGTGAACATCAAAGCTGACATGATGTATGTACCTAGAAAATCACTAAGCATTGTAGAATGCTTATTATTTTCCCAGATTTGATCTTTCTAACTAGGATGTGGGAGAAATCTTTGGACACAGCCGGAGGAGAATTCCAGAAGTGTGACACCTCCTTTGCAGTTCTTTCCAGCTGGGTCAGAGGCCTGCTGTGTTGACTCAGGCTATGTAACTGCCTTGGAATGGACACACAAGCAAACTTCTGAATTCCACACAAGACATCACATTGTATGGGGCAGGAGTGGGCACAGACTTATGACTGGGCATTCAAATCCAATAAGAGCTAGAACTTTAGCCACGGATGCCAACAAAAAAATTTAATTTAATTTAAATTCTATTTAACAATTGTGAATTATGCATTTACTTTGTGTGTGGAATTAACTATGCCAAGTGTTGTAGCTACAAAACTGAATAATCCATCAAGACCTCACTGGCTTGTGAGGCTAACTGCAGGAATTTCATTGAACATACTCAGTGCCAGCTATTCTTCTCGGCATTTTACATGTATAAACTCATTTAATTCTCACCACCCTCTGATATATGGCTTCGTATTCTTGTTTTATAGCTGATGAAACGGAAGTGCAGAGAAGTTAAGAAGCTTGTCACACAGCTGATGAACAGTTTGTCCCTAGGCTGATTGAGCCCAGAACCTACATTTTTTAGTCTCTTCCCTAAACTCTCGGTCTAGTCGAGGGAAACAGAGAGGTTAAAAATGATGAGGTGGGACAATAAGATATACCACACAAAGGCACGCCCTGGTGGCACAGTGGATAAAGACACATATTCTTCCCGTCCACATACATCCCAAGGACCCAGACTCGGGAACTGGGGCCTGAGGTTGAGGGGAACAAGGAAGATGAACAACTAAATAAAATAACTGTTTCTTCCTCTCTCTTCCTGCCTGCCTGTCTCTGCTTGCTTTCATTTCTGTCTGCATCTTTCCTTTAAAAAAAAAAAAAAAAAAAAAAGACATACACAAATAGTGGTTCATAAGTAGAATAAGTGACGAATTCTGCTTGGGGAAGTGTGGAGGTAGTGTTCCCGGAGGAGTGCCAGTTCAGCAAAGTTGTCACAGCAGGTGTCAAATGGTCATCAGAGACAGCAGAGAAAATGGCGTGGGCAAAGGCATGTGGTGGGAAATGGCCTGGTATGCTTGCCATTGTGAAAGAGGTGGATTACAGTAAACAGAGTAGAGATGCCAGGAGATGAGTGCTTAGGAGTAGAAAGTAATCATCAGACAGAAGAAGAATTTAATTCTATGAATTGGTTATATTAAGGAGTTGGTAGGTAGGATACACTGAAATAGCCTTTAAACCTGGAGGGAGTGATATAATCCAAGCTGCCTTTTTGAGTCCAGCTGTAGTGTGAAAGGGATGATGTGTGTTGGGTGGGGTTTGGGGAAAACCTAGAAGTAGGGACTCCACTTGAGACTAACAACAGCCCCAGTGAGAAACCAAGGCACTGTGGATGGGAATGTGGAAAGAGGAATGAATAGAGTTGTTTTTTTTTTTGAGGTTAAATCAGTAGGAATTGTTGACTCAGGTGGAGGCCTGGCAGCTAGAGGAGGAGATTTCTCCCTTAGAGTAAAGCATGGTTCTTATGAAAGCCTTCACTATGTGCTTTAACTTAACTCTCGACTCTTGCCTGGGAGCTTGACTTAAAGATGGATTATGTTTTCAGATGTATGGAACTTGATCATAGTTAATCACTAGCTCCTGTTATTATTTTCACTTTCTTTCCTGTAGAATCAAAAGTCCCCAGTGAAGAAAACAGCAAAGTTTTATTCTGCTTATAATTGGTTTCATAATATATCATACACAGTCCTGGAGCAACCCTGCCCATTAGCTGGGGACGTCCAGTGACAGGTAATTACCCCCTGGTGTTCTTGTACTATAATAATGATCGCTGGTCTCTACCTTATTTCTGGAAAGTACATTTAAAGATGGATAAATTACCTCACTCCTAAAATTGGTGGAGAAAATCAAGAACCAAAACCCAAAGAGAAGTGACATTTCTGTTCACAATGTCTTCTTCTCTTTTAGCTAGTTGGCACTTGCCTTTCTGCTTTATTCCAGCCATGAACTGGGAAGCTCTTGAGCTCTGTAAAGCCTGAGGATATTCAGGAGCAAAGTCCTCTCAACTAAGGGTGAGGCCGTAGCTGAGAGGATGAGTCATGCTGGATCCAGAAAGAAAACGAATGGTCTCAGAAATTTGGTGGTAATGGGGTATTTGTTGGGGAGGGTGTGTGGAGAGGAGTTCTTGCTTCTTCCAGGAAATTGGTTAGTTAAACAATTCTGGTGGGAAAAATGAAAAAAAAAAAAATCACTTACTGATACAAGAAATCAGATCATTAAATCTTTCCTTAGGAAAGAGGGGATTTTCCAGCCCGCGGAAATAGAGCTTCAGAACACCAGCAACTGAGTTAATGTCATGATTGCTCTGGTCATCAGTCAAAGGGTTTTCACCTAAAAAAAAAAAAAAAAAATTAAGTTACTTGTACTGTGATTCTCTTTTTTGCTTGGAATAAAAATATGTTTCTATGTACACACAGCTCTACATACACATGTATCTCTTAATTACACTTTATGAAAGCTTTTAGGGTAATTGGTTTAGATATTCTACCCCATGATTAACTTAAAAATAGCTGGCTAAAATAAAGCTTTTTTTTTTTTCCCCCAAATATTATGCTACCAAAATAGTCCCTTACAAGTTACTGAAATCTTAAAATAAAATATTGTGGGATAAAATTACAATTTTATCCAACTTTTTTTTAAAAGCCAAAATCTATAATCTTAGTTTGACATGAATTCAAATACTGTATCCTATGTGTCTTATCCTACTGAGAAAAAGACACAGTATAGCTCTGTCTGGCTATGCTATATGGATCAGCAAAATTTTTCAGAAATATTAAAGGTTTCATCTAATTGTGAACACCTACAATTAAATAAATGTTTCCCCAAATGGTATAGCAGTGTTCAAAGCACATCTGAAAGTCACCTTCAGTGGTGGCAGGTTTTGAAGTCAGAGGAAGTTGAAAATGTACCCTACCATTAAGGTGCCAAGGAATTTGTATAAAAAGTAGAAATCAAAAACACATATTGCAAACACAGAATTACATTATTCATTACGGTAAGCAGTTTTAAATATTAGGTAGCTGAGCCGGCTAGTCCATCTTCCTGAGAATGAAACTGAGATAAACCTTTATGAGGTTTAACATATATGCAGCCTTAAAATCAAATTCCATTTTTCATTCACAGGACTACTCTTCTAAAGTTCACAAAAACTGCAGTTTGCATTTTAACTTCTTTTTTAAGTGCATCTTGGGGTAGTTGATTTTCAGGAAATTGTTCCCCTTATTCCTGCTCTGAGGGCAGGAAATCATTGAATGCAAATCCACTTTAATATATAGTTTTTGTTCATCGTGAGAAACTTTGCTCAAAGAGATCACAAACAAAAACAGATGCCAGGGGAACTTCCAAGGAAAAATAGTAATGCGGTTTGCATGTGGTGGCTGCACTGGGACCTGTGGCACATTTTAGCTCATCCTGAATATGGTCAGTGTGAGAGACGTGGGACACGCAGCAGTGGACAGGGGCAGGCCCCCTGCTCTACCCATCATATCAGTCAGTGAAAGGAGAACAGCAAACACAATTTGGCTCCAAGTTTACCTCTTCAATCAAGGTTTCAAACTTCTGAGGGCTGTGTGCCAAGGTCGGGCCAGGGGAGGGAGGGAGGGAAGGGGAAAGGGACAGAGAGCCAGAGAGAGAGAAGGTAGCCCAGTCTCTGTCTGATGATGCCCTTCCCTCTGCATTCTCAGTTTGATATGCAAGCAGAAGAAGGAAGGCAGAGATATATCCAGAAATAGATACAGCACATAGCATCACAATTGGAGGGCATTAATAACCAAGAGCCATGACGAAAGAGGTAGGCATCTTCATGGCTTGTACATAACCCTGACTCCAGTCCTGGAATTTTGCAGATGAGGAAACCAGGGCCAAAGTAAGTGATGAATAACTTGACCCAAATCACGCAATTAGGGAACCAAAGAGTCTGCTATGATTCTAGGTTTGACACTAAAGTGTATGAAGCATAATGTATGAATTAACGGTTCTGTAGGATTTATCAGGCAGCCAGTTAGGAAGAAGAGTAAGAACCAACTAAGGTCACAGGGAAGAAGGCTGGGGTGGTAGTAAGAAGGAAAGGGTTCCCAACAAACACAGTGAACAGGGAGCAGAGAGAAGCCTGCTCATACATGTGTTCTCTTAGCTCAGAGCTACCCTTGCCTTTCTTCTAGAACTTCTCACATGCCACCTTTGACACATGCACTGAACATTATTAATGCCAGTCCTAAACTAGGTGCAAAGCTCATATGCTTTTCTAAACTTAATAATAAAGGTTTATGATATGGCTTCATTTCTCAGCTCTTTATACATAGATTCTTACCTAAACATCCAAAATGAAGTAGATGCAAAGACAAAGATTTTGGAGATAAACTGAATGAGAATGCCATTTCACTTTATAGAAAATGATGACTTTTTAGTATGGTTTGCTTATAAGTACAGACATGCCATTACCTCTCTCAAATGAATTTTTAATATCATTGACTTCCACCTGGGAACCCGACACTCTGAAAATCCCCTGATGCTGAAGACCTATAGAGAATATAAAGGAAAGAGGATAAAGATTGCATCATCTCCTCTTGGTCCCCCTTTTCCCAGTAATTCAATGTTAAATAAAGATATATTGACTGAAATATTCCTAGTGATGATGACTATTTTTTAAAAGAATTCTACAGGTTACGGCTTACCATAGAGATTGATGAATCGAATACAGCTTTCCACAATGAGGGGGATAATCTGTCCTGAGTCCTGGGTAAAGAGATGAAAATCAGTTACTCTCAAAGGAGAGGCAAAAATCACACTACTAATAAAGTTCACAATGTAACCCTAATTAAAGAGTAATATTTTTATCCCTGTAGATGATCATTTCCAAGTCTACTCCCTATAAAGTATTCCACAAGGGTCCAACATAAAATTATATTTAACCAAAGGTATAGGTCAGGTCCAGAACATACCAAATTAAATATATTTAAGGCAATCTTATGTCAGCTTACTCTGCTCTGCTTGGAGATGTCAGAGTAAATTCATCTCTTTTATACATATTTAGGCTCACATACCAAAATGAGTACATGAGTCGCTTTTTTTTTTAAAAAAAAAAGTTATTTATACACTAATTAATCTAATGGACCTAAAAAGAACTCTGTATTCTAACCGGAGCATTTTAGGACTGACTAGCTGTACTAGCCACCAAACACAAGCTTTCAGCCATCCTGGGACATCCCTGAGTCTGCCATCTAGCTGAGGGGGACTCTAAAAGGGCTTGTGCGTTTCCAGCACATGATATGAGCCGAGAACGGCTCTATAGATGCTTATAAGGTGTCATCTATTTATTTAGTTTGCATCAGAACTTACTGCACAAATGCACATCCCATTAGATCTTGTGTTCTTAGGAAGGAACACTTTTGGCCTTCTTTCCCCACAGCTTGCAAGATACTGCACTCTGCTGAACACATGTGAATTCTGAAAATGCTTTGAAACATGTATAGGATGACAAATGAGATGAAGGAGCTGCTGAGGTCACAGTTAATATGTATCAACGCCATGCACTCCATGTAGCGAAACAATGGAGTTATTTTTCATGTACGTTGTAGACTCTTTTCTCTCAGGAATTAGACCTTTAAAGGAAACATGGAGGTTCAAAGTGATTAGCTGACATCGGATACTAATTCATAAGGACTCCAATTCTGAAACACAAGGGGAATTTGGTTGTCTTAATGTATTCAAACAATTCAGAATTCACTAACCTTTTCAATTAAGCCATAGAGGAAGAACTGGGAATAATGTGGTTCAGAGATTTGAAGTCTTTACTATTCCTAAAATGGGTGATACACTTCTTGAGGAAGAGTTTTATTTCAGGTTTTGAGACAATCAAATCAGTGTATAAAACAGCTAATGGTTCAATTACTTCTGGAGGTTGTATTAAGGTTCTCTAATGAGTTAATTAGTTTTAGGAGCATAAGCTTTATTAATTTCTTAAAGAAGGCCTTTAAGAATAAAAATTCTTTAGTGTGGATTAGTTGGCTCAAAAATAACAATGTAATTATAGCAAAACTTACTGAATGTGAGATTTTTTTCTGTATGTTTTAGGGAAAGTAACCTCTATATTAACAATTCATGTAACTGCATTCTGGAAGAGTAACAAGTATGTCAACATAAATGATCAAAGGAGAATATTAGTTTGCACCTTTGCTGAACTTAGTATTAAAACAAAAAGAAAAACAAAGAATAAAAGGTTATTAAAAGGAAAACGTTTGCACTAAGAGAGTTCTAAATAATGTCTTAGGATTTCACATTCTTTAAAAAGTTTTGTCTTTATATTTACTAAAGTAATTGATAATCTTTTAGCTATGATCAGTATTCACTCAGGTATGATAAATTTTGTAGTAAAAAAAATGCCTTTAATTTAATTTCATGGATACCAGGTGCGTTGGCAGAAAATATTTTACCAGAAGTGAAACAATGGTCTGTCTCATCTACCACTGAAACAAATCCACATGTCTAAGTTTGTCACTGGGAAAAGAGGAAAAATGGTTTTGCTTTTAGTGTCTCACAGTGATAGTGTAGAGACCTCATCTGATGAAGTGCTTTTCAGGAGTGTAAAGATCTTTATCTTCTATTTCACTGCTACTACCAAACATTTTTTAATGTACCTTCTGGGACGCATAAGTGAATTTTCCATGACAGCTAGTTTGCTCCTTTTTTAATACTTAAAGTTTGTCTCCTTTAACTGTTCTTAGAAGTATAATATGTATTTCCCTATCATTTGAAGCCATCATTCTTGCATTTTCAAATATAACAGAGTCGTATGTCTGTTTCCTTGAGTTGTCTAAATTCTCTTTCTCTCCCAGACCATCAGTGGCAAATCTCAGTGCTTTCATTTGATTGTTCCGTTTTCTCCATCTAATTTGCCCCTGCTCTGAAGCCCTGACTTGGGAAACTAGATAATCAAATTTGGCAATAATTTTATTTTAATAAAATTATTAAGCCAATAAGGCTCTTCTGGGTTTAAGGCTGATGGCAGCAGATTTGTGATTTCTACTTAGGTCGCTCAGTGGCTCTTCACGTAATTCTAGGGTTTGGGCTCATTTTAAAGGCTGTGAGAGGTTTTTAAACTCTATGTCTGTATATATGTATATGTGTGAATGTATGTGTATGTATATGTATATGTATCTGTCCATATACATGCTACAGTGCACACTCATGTTTTAAAAACATTAGCACACATATTCAATGAAAGATCTAGCTTAAAAGAAAATAAGATATTTGCAATATATTATTGAGGGAGGTTATTAAAAATGTAGGTTTCCATATAAATGTAGTTTTCAGAAACATTGCAACTCATGCCCTAAAATATTAACTATGAAAGAGCAAGTTCTTTCCTTTTTTTTGTCAATTAGAGTCCATAATCCAATATTAAAAGTGCATTTGATAATTTGCATTGACTTTCCTTAAAAGAAGCCCTTGACTAAAATGTGGTATTATCAAATACATATTGTACAAAACTAAGAGTTTATTCATTTTCACTCGATAAGACACCTTTTCTTAAATAAGTTTTTGGTTTCTATAGTTCCTTTCTATGTAAAGTCTATTTATAAACCTGCCTAATTTTCAACTGCAAACATTTTTCTTTTAAAGACCTTAAAAAATATAATTAAAGCCAGGCATGACTATGACTTGAGCATGCTACGAAGAGCGAAAGAGGCTGTGCCCTCACTGCCCTCCAGCACTGTACCTGATGTCTCGCGTGCGAGTTCCTTCGTCCTCGGCTAGAAGCGTTATCAGAAATACAGGATGAAAAAGAAGACAGAGTAAACACAGCAGAGATACAAGATATAGACCACAGGGTCTTACAATTCATCCAATATAATGAATTCCTCAAGTCATGGGACATCAACATCCTTGCTGTGCTTTGGAGCTAGCCTAACAATAGACTTTCAAAATATATTTTGGGTCATCTCATTTGCATGAGTGAAAAACAACACATTTGGTCAGGTTGCTATTTTCCTTTTTTGTACAAAATTATGTTTGTTTTTTTAAATAAAGAGGCCTTTTCTTTAGCCAGCATAATAATGCCCACAATTATTCCCTCTTCTGAAGGCACTCAAACCAAATATTCATTTCTCCCTGACTTCAGGAAATATTATATTGATTTTCTGGGAAAGCAAAGAGCCCCAGGACAGACTTGGACATAATGACCTGCCTCCTTTTACGAGAGGCTGAGACCATTATAGTCAGAAGCGTGGAGATCAGCCACCCAGATGGCTGGTGCCAGTACCTTGACGAATGTTTCCAAATCCCCATTAAACAACTTAGCATTATACTGTGAGCGGGGTCTGGACTTCCTGTGTTTCTGGGGCTTAGGGGGAACATTTGGAGGCCTAAGGGAAGGGAATATAATTACTGAGCATGGCAGAAATCAAACAATAAATGAAACAACCACATGTCACATCAAAATTACAAAACACAGGAATTCTTGTGTTCCTTCTCCACTCCTACCCATATGGGCAAAAACAGTCCTCTCGTTTATTTACTTTTGCTTATATATAAAAAACCAGACAAGCTGTTCATTCATACTACATTTTTCGTATGTATTATAGTTGACATTTGCTTGCTAGCTTGTTTAAAAATGCTGAGTGTCCACATGGGATGATTGTAAGCTCTTTGGCCATGTGTTACAAACCAGTTTGTGTTATTTGGCTTACAAGTCACCAGAAGACGCAACAGGGCATAAAAGTCAGGGCTCAGATAGATCCCAAGATGAGAAATTAAATATAATATTTTTAGTTATAACATAATGCTTCAATGAAAATAACATCACATCTGTTCAATACCCCTCAGGTATTAGTGGGATTCTGTTTTACACAAAAGAAATTATAATGGATCACAAGTGAAAAAATAAGGGTTTGGTTTGTATGTTATTTCTGGGGGAGTGGGACACAGACTCACATGGATGATGATTTCTTTGAAATAAACTCTCTTATCACCTAAGTATTTGTAGAGGGGTAGGATGTTCCTGTTTATTCTGTTCTGGACTTTCTAGCTTCAGTCTATTGACTTTGGGGGATAAGCCCACCAGTGTGTTAACTGCATATCTGGGGCACCATGTACTACATTTAGAAACATCTTGCTCTGTGACTGGAGAGAGAACTTCTCCTGTCCTTTTAGAGAAAAGAACAGCAGGATGACCTGACTCAACTTCTAAAGTGCACATCACACTTGGACATGAGGCAAAACCATCATTAAGCTGCAAGGACGAATTGTCTTTTCTTGATTCAGTAAAATTTAGAAAGGCCAGTTCAGAAACAAAATCTCAAGAATTTATGTGGAAGCCTGACTAGTTTCATAAGATACTACCTCAGCAATTAAGAGATGCAGGGACACAAACCTGCTGATACAGCCTTCCTCAGCCAGATTCTAAGATTTTCCCAGCAGGTGGGCTCACCTGACTACTGCAATGTACAGTAACAGCACCTCTGAGAGGTTCAAAGGAGCCTGGGCAAGCATCTAGCAGTGAAGATGGCACTTTCTATCAGGCGGCATGTCATGTCCTACCAATGATGGAATTTCTGAAATCTTTCATACACTGAATTCTGTGCCATTTATGGAGGAAAGGATCTACTGGGTGTAGAAAACAACAACAACAACAACAAAAACACCAAAAACTCACCAAGTAGTTTAATCATAGGTACTTCCTTTCATCCAGTCTTTTCATGATTCTAGAAGTGTTTTTACATGTGGGCTTTATCTTTATTCAGGTATGAGAGCTCAACAGAGCAGAAGACAATTGTCAATGAAAAGACAGTTTGTTACTCACAGTTCCCAAGAGGAGGGGGCGTACCACCATACAGGGGTGGGGGGCACTTGGAGAAGCTGTGGGGTCAGTCAGGGGGGAGAGGAAGTGAGGGAAGTGTGGTCTGCAAGAGCCTTTCCTGTGGTCCCCAGGGGAAGAAATGGGCAGAGCAGGACAAGCAGGTTTAGGATTGGCTAGTTTGAATGCCAATGGTGGGCTCTGGAGAAGAGGGGTTGTCTGGTACCTACCTTGTGGGTGGTTTGGGGAGAGGAGTCAGTGGTCCTGAGCGTGAAAGCCCCGTAAAGGAGGTGAGTGAAGGTGTGGGCGCTGAGTTGGCTGGTTTGCATACAAAAGGTGTACTTTTAAGGAAGGTCCTTTATATCTCTAGGAACTGGCTAACCCTGGGAGAGGCAGTCCCTTCAAGGTCAGCAAGGCCCCAAGATATCAAAGCAACAAATCAGAAACTGGGATACGTGGTTATTACAGCAAGTTCAGTAGAGCCTCACATGCAGTGACATCTGGGGCAGTCGACAGAACAAGGGGATGAGAACACTCATTTGGTCACTGATTCATGGGACAAGCAAATCTTGTAGCTGGAGTCAAAGCCTTGGGCGGCAATGACTCCTTATGACTGGAGAGGCAGACTAACGCCTGGCTGGGGCTCAGGGGTGGATGTCTTTTCAGTCTTCTACCAAAGGCCTGAAAATTGCCTCTCCTGACTGTTCTAAAGTATGAGGCAAATGTGAAGATACTAAAAGTGTGAGAGGGATTTGAGATGACAACAAACTCCCCGAGTTCTAGCAAAGTAACTTCAAGGACAGGGGCGCATCAGACAGATGGTGCATGGATGCCACTGACCTGCAACCAGGTGAGCAGTGCCAGGACCATTTGACATTCACTGAGGTTCTGGGCCTGTCACACAGCTACTCAGTGGTCTGACTTCCTGTGCAGGATGCCCAGGGGAAGGAGAGGGAGTGGTACTCCGGTTGCCAAGAATACATAGTCTGCTTGACAATTATAGATCTCATCGCAAATTAATATATTTGCATTCCTTCCTTTAAAGATTTTTTTCTGACGTGCCTTACATTAGTTAGAATTTATAAACAACAGGTAAAATAATATAGCAAAGCAATGCCTTATAAACAGCTCCATATAGCTATGTAATAGTATTTTTCTCTGTCACTAACACAGGCAGGAAAAAGCTCAATATTATTTTCTTTTGAAAAGTTTAAACAAGTCAGAAGGAGTATCTTTCTATTTGGTTCACCAAGAAGAGAGGTTCCCTTTTGAATAAAAAGTCCAGCAGTAACATTATAGAACCTTAAAAATCAACTTGCCAATTACTGCAACAGACACATCAGTGTTCGAAATCCCTCTAATCTCAAAGAGAACTCAACTCCAAAAGTACGAAGTCTGGCTAGGCCAATTAGAATAATTTCTGGCTATTGCACAAATGTTAACATAGAAAAATAAAAGTTGTCACAAACTTTCCCCAACCCACATCAGAAACTGCTTTCAAAAATATATTTTCTTTTTCAGCAGTAGCTTCAAAATCTGCCCATGAATAAAAAAGAAAAAAAAAAAACCCCCCAAAAAACAAAAAGAAAAAAAAAAGGTACAATATAGTAGGTGGTAAAATGAATGAAAAGGGGCAGAGAGCTAAAATTCTAGGAATATTCAATATAGTTAATTTTTATAATAGGGCATCAGGGTCAAGAAGTAACAAATCATACTTTCTATTTGCAAGCACAGTAGAGATGCATGTGACATTGCTGGTAATTAAATTAGCAAAGCAAAAACATCTTGTCACACTATTTCTAGACACTTAAGGTGTTTTGGATGGAATAAACCAAGCCCATTCAGTTTAGGTGTATTTTGTTGTTGTTGTTTTGTTTTTCAAACTGTGTCTACTCACTAAAGAGCTTTACATTTCCATGGGAAATCCTTGGATGTGCCAGAGAAAATGTGATTTTGTGAGAACCCCAAAGATTTCATGGTACTATGTTTTGCCAAGTCAATCTATCTTTCATGTTCATTAACAAATTGCTTGTTTTTGCAGCCTTTAAATGGTTGCTTCTTATTAAAGACTGAGACATAATGAGTAATAACAGAATATTTTCCTACCTTGTAGTCATATATTCAGCTCTATGACCTGAAGGGAAAAAATTAAAAAAAGTAGATTGAACGGAATTAGTCGAATGCATAATCTTATGACTTTGACTTGGTAATCTTTTATATCATTTGTCCCTTATTTTAAGAATCTAGGTTTATAGATTACACATTTTATCATCTGATGTTTGAATATAGCAAATAAAGACAGACAAATAACTCAAAGTAAATATTTAATAAAATCTATACATGAAATTTAATAAAGTCTGTAGATCAGAGAAGCATGTTTCACTTGGCAATTTGAGACAGTGAGTTTTAATATAATTTTAAGCAAGAAATAGCATTTTGATCTTAACTGTAAGTTCAAGGATGAAATATAAATAAAACATATCTAAGACTCAAATGTTAGCAATTCCCTTTGTTTGATGGATACTTTGAAGGAGAAGTAAGAGGTCAAATGGGGTTGGAAGAACATGATTTCCTTTAGATTAAATTGGTGGTCTTTCTATGATATGAAACCATGGAGAAAGGTTACAATTTATAATCAGAAATGACATCTGCAGATATTAAAGTAGAAGGACATTAAATTATGCTACATTCCACTAACTTGGAAGCTCAAAGTCTTCCACAGAGCTCACTGTCATTTAAAGCATGAGGTTCTTATATACTCAGATTTCTTGTTTTAAATAATAGATCTATTTTTGTAGTGCTCCTATAATCTGCACTCCTTTCAAGTTTGAATGTGTCTATGGCTGCTTGCTATCTGCTCTTTCTTACATTTAGGGCAAAACAGTGTGAAGGGGTGTGGGAGAGTTGAACTATTCAATTGGTTTATTTGCAAAATGATGGCTGGGGAGAGTGGGAAAATACAGCTGGCAGGGAGCGTCAGTTCGCAGCACGAACAGGTGAGTCCAGCCTCTCACAGCATGCAGAGATTCAGAATTGTAGGGCAAAGCCTATAAAACAACTACAAGGTAAGCTGGCTTGTTTGGGATGGTACATGAACATTCCCAGGATACAACAGAGCCTTTTATTCTCTTCTCTACTCTGGACTAATAAATGACAATGTACTTGATTAATATATATTTATTAAAGAGGGAGTAACAGTTAATATGCGAGAATATTTTTCTTGACACATCCAGGTTACTGTAAATATTGGTAGAATGAGTTCTGGGCCATAACTTGGAGTGGAGATTCAGGGAAAGGGGAAGAATATGATTTCCCTATCACTAACCAATTCTGCCTATCATTTAACGGTAAGTCCCCTCCTCTTGTTGGCCTTCTATTACTTTAGAAAAAGAGAAGATGGACAAAAAAAAAAAAAAAAAAAAAAAACAACCAGAAAAATGTATGGCTATTTCATAAATGGGGGAGACACCTATTGGAAAGGAAAGTGGGCAGAGGGTGAGCTGAATGTGACACGTGGAGCCTTATAGGGCATCTTTCATAGGATACTAGCTGTAAAGGGGCAGAGAAGAGGTGCACCCCTGTGATTCAGAGGTTAATATGGAGACCATGTAAAGCCCAAGGACCTGGGTTTGAGATCTAGAGTTAAGGAAAGGAAAAAAAAAAAAAAAAAAAAAAGAGAGGGGACAGCTAGAGACTAAGATTTGAGTCACAATTGTTTACATTGTGTTGGGGCCATGAGAACTAGCTGAGATCGCCCAGGATGAGTCAGTAGAATGAGTAAAGGGTTGAGGACAGAAAACTATATTGTATTCTGTCATGTTGTGTACTTTGTTCTAGGAGTATGACATAAAATGTATTAAAATAAAAACAGCAATGAAGTCTAACATTTATTAGACACTGTTTGAAGCACTTTCTATGTATTAATTCTCAACTTTCATATCAACTTTTTTGAGTGGGTAGTATTATTCTTCTTTTACAGAACAGACTCAGCATAGAGCAGGGTCATGCTGTTGGTATATGGTGAGTATGGCCTGGGGGATCCAGGTTTGTTTTAAATCTAGGCCCAAGTTCCCAAGTATTATACTTGAAAAACAATTTCCCCCCCAGAAAATACATCAAAAGATCCTAGAAGAAAGGTAAAGATTATGGCTTATATTTCTGTCTGCCCATGTGGCTAAAGCCAAATACAGAATACTTACAGTCAAATAAACTACATAAATTATTAAATATTCAGTAAATGTCTATAAAATTGAATAGAGGTTAATCACTTTCAAGTGACATAGTGCTAAAGACACGAATGATAATTCCTTAGACATGAAATGCTTTATAACTTTGAAAATTAGCTACTTTTATTAAGATATCCCAACAAAACAGTCTCTAGATTTAGAAAATGATCCTATGTGAAATGGTTTATAATCATTTGGCTCAATTCATGCATAGTTAATAGTAGGAGATGAAAAATTAAAAAGCTTTAAAAGATACATTTTGATTCATGAACCAAGAGCAAACTGAGCAGAACTATTACTCATAGTATAACCGCTGCCACCACATCCATCGTCTTTTTCAGCTAATAGTACTGAGTGTGTCTCAATTGATGAATGAGGTTTTATTTTTTAATCAGTATCATCATTAATAGATCAATAACACACAAGATGAGAAGAATCTGCTTCCCAGAGAAATGTGAAAGCTACCAGTTGTCTGAGGATTAGATTTCAATCGCTTTCTTTGGAAGGCTACTTAATTATTAAAAACAACAGATAATTCCTGCCCCTTCCCCAAGCACCCCCTGCAAACCACTTGAAGGGAAAAAATGACCCATGACATGGGATTATTTTATTCTTGGTATAAACACCTACTTTGACTACTCTTACAATTTTACTTGAGAATTAGGGAGTGAATTAATTTTCACAACAAAATGTATTTTATTCCTGTAGAGTAAAAGGGAAAACCAAATATAATTTGAGATTAAAAGCAAAAACAAAATAAAAATCTAGATAAAACATTTAAAACGTGCAGAGCTCACAGTGAACAGACACCCTGAATTTGGTCTCTAATGCATGACTGAAAAGGACTCCTGGCATTACTTTCTACTCCCCCTTCCCCACTCAAAAATATCAATTAAACGCTAGTGCTTTTTTGTTTTGAAAAAACTTAAGTATTCCCAATCAGCTTCTCTACTGAAAGTATATTTGAACTTTTACTCAAAGACAGGCAATAAGTTGTGTGAGGGTAACTTAGTGAATTCCTTTGTCAGAAAACCATAGTATTTCTGTCCAGGGCTAGAAACACCATAACATGAAGCTCAGTTTAATGCATCAGGTTTTCTGTGTTTAGCAAAATCACACTGGTATTTACACCCTCTTAGCTGCAAATGTTGCAAAGAAGTCAATGTGGATAATAAGGCTCATTACTAAAAAGAAAGAAAAAGGAAATTCGGCATCTCTGTTTTGTAGATGTATATATCATTTATTGTGCTCACTTTAACTTCTGCGATTTAAAACAGATGACATCACAAGAAGATATAATGACGTTGCTAAAGGGAAAAGGAGATAACAATGACTTGAGGTTTATCAATTCATGTGTGCTTCTTTCTGCTTCAACTGTTCTCAGAGATTTGGGATTCTGAATTTTGACAGTGTCACTTTAAGAGACCAATCTAGTTGCTCCCAATGTTGTAAATCAAAGGATTTACAGAGCCACTGGTCGCCTGCCAAAAGCGAGCAGCGAGACAGGCCAAACACATGTCTGTAGTTACAGTTTCAGCTGTGTACAATCAACTACTAAATCCCCGGGTTCGGCTCTATTTTTTTTACTCTGAAGGCAGTTTTTGCAGCAGGGAGCCTAATATCATTCAGAGATGTGATTTCTATATAAAAAGTCAAAACTGTCCCCAAATAAATCAGTTAATCCTATGCTACTAAACTTATTCAGCCAAATGCAGACTTGGATCCTTCATATGGGTTCACCACTGGAGAGTCTCACTGTGGGACAGGTGCCATTAACTCTCCTCATTTCCTTGGTGTAAGCCTATTAACACAAACAGGGCTTGCATGGAAAGTCAGCAGGCTCACAATGGTTGAACTAAGAGGGAGGGCACATCCTCCATACTCAGCTTCTCTCTGGGCAAAGCTGCCAGTATCAAGTCCAGACGGTGGCCAACAACTGGTGGACTGCCAACACTGCAGACGGGGCAAGACTGGGGAGCAGGGAGGCCTGCAACCAGTGTGCAGAGGCCACCAGATGAGAACCATCCCATTTCTCATGCAGAATAAATTCAGTCCAGTGAAGGCTTGGTACATCTGAACACAGCTTATATCACTAGGAAAACAGAACCTATTGAAAGAAATTCCCAGAAAAAGATATCCTAGCTTAGATTTCCTAAGTTGCTATACTATCGCTTTACATAGTTGAGCAGCTAAAGATGGAATCTGGTGTATGGATTCAGCAATTTGGCTAAAATAGAACCCTTTCCAATAATGACATGTAATATAATATTAACCACGGGGCCTTCCCTCTAGGGGACATAAGGGAATCTGTAGAATGAGTACCATAATAGTTTCAGTATGTGATCCCAAGAGTATGAACACATGTGTCTGCAAGCAATGCCAAGAATGAATTCACCCACTGCTCCATTCCCTCCAACTCACAATTTCTAAATTTGTATCCAGTCATTCTCAGAGGATAATGGGTCCCCTGGAGGAACCCAAGAGATAAGGGGATATAAGCACTGTTTTATTGGAAAAGAAGGTTTCAGAACGGAAGAAGGCAAGAATTTAGGTCAAGGGCAGAAATTTGTTTTTGGCCTGAGTCATTTAAACAGCTCAGTCCCTCCTTACCAACTTCTATATGTAGTTTTCTTTCTTTTTAAAAATAATTCCTAGCAAGATCTAATGTGAATAAAAAGAGAAAGTTAGAGACTTAGAATATGAGGACATTAAGTCTGCAGGACAGGGACTATATTATATATGTATTTTTACTGGTGGGCCCTGGTCTCGAACCTGGGTCCCTAGGTTTACATGGCCTGCACCTTTGCCACCCTAACTGCCTAAGCCACAGGGATGCACTATTTTATTTATTTCCCCCCTTTAAATTTCATGAAGATGAAAAGAGAAATGATAACATTTACACAGTCCCTTTGCTTTTAATCCTTTCTTCCTCAGTTTTTTCATCTGTCAAAGTAGGAAAATGAACAATGCCCAGTTAAATATAGAGCTTAGAGCAATGCCTGCCTCAGAGACAGCCTCATTCAGGGGAAGCTATTATTGTTGTTTGTTATTAGAAAAGCATTATAGTTAAGATAATTGAATTGTTTCTCAACTAAAGCCAATGCTAACTGAAAGAAAAAAAAAATCCTCTAAACTGGTTCAACTGGTTTCTAGAGTCCAAGAAGGCATTAGACGGGACAACAAATACACATCCAGTCAGACAAATTGGGTGGGGCTGGAAAGGCAGAGATGTCCAGGAGGGAAGAAGTGCTGGGGTCAGCAGGGGCGAGCAGATGCAGCCCCTTCAAACTTCCTTTTGTTAGCACAAGTTCTGAGGGTGCCCCCTCAGGAGCTCTCTGCTAGCTTTCCCATCCTCCTGGATTTCATTATTCTTCGTCAAGGCTAGCACCAAATTATGGAAAAGCATTTCCAGGGAGAAAGTAACTATTACAGATATAGAGAATGTCAAATCTAAACACACAGTGTTCTCTGTTTTTAATGCCAAATCCATGACTTGACTCTTCAAAGATATACTGTATTTATTTGATTTGAAGTCACCGATATTGAGCCACTCCCTAATTTCTTGAGGCTTTTGTGAAAAAATAATTTTTTAACAATTATTTACAAAGCCATCTTTGAAAGTAAGCCACACCTGATTTTCAGGGATGTTAAAATGACAAAAAAAAACTGACTTAGAGTTGAATAAATATGGGGTGCGTGTGTGTGTGTGTATGTGTGTACAATATATAAGCTAGGTCATCTTCCCATCTATTCCAAATAACTGACCTTCTCCAAGGGTCCTCTGCAACAAGTCATGTTTGGCTTGAAGTTTTGTGATGAGATTACTACCTTCCAAATATTCTCTGAGTTTCTGCAAAAGGAAAAAAAAGTCATTGTCAAGGTACTTCCCATAGGATATCTAAGGTCCATTAATAATTCTCTAGATCCTATGACTTCACTACTCAAGGACTGGTCTGAGGACAAGCAGCATTAGCTATCACTTGGGAGCCTGTGAGAGGCGCAGACTGACTGGTTCCTTCTTTCCCGGGTCTCCTGAAACCAGAACCTGCATTTTAACAAGTTCTGCTGGTGACGCGTTTGTACATTAAAGTTTAAGAGCAAGTTTCAGAACAAGTCTCTATATTTTCCTTGCTAAAATTGTCTAGCTATTGGAATTACTAGAGGGACTTTAAAAAAATGTACTACTCTGAAATCCTAACCCTGAATGACAGAGTCAGAAACTCTGAGAGCAGACAGGAGTCATATTTTTATTAAGACCCCCCCCCGCCTCCCATGTGATTCCACTGCAACTCCAGAAGCAGGGTTTGGAGACCGCAGATCAGAACCCCAAGAGTGGTGGGGGAAGCCAGGGACGCACCATGAAGTAGAACTGCTCTGTCTCCTGCTGGTTTGCTCTTCTCTTGGCGATGCTGGGCTTACTCAGGTAAGTTTCAGAGACCGTAGATTTCACCGACTCTGTGGAGCGACTGTGCTGGAAGCCTTCAGAAACATCGTAGTCTTCAATGGTGACCATATCTTGTATCGTCTGCAAGGTGGCTTCTGTTGTTTTCTTAACCTGGGAACAGGAAGACATTTTTCTCATGTCAGTACATTATTTTGTGAATCCCACACTCAGCAGAGATGAGGGGACAGGCCATGACTCAAGAAGCTCAGAGTCTAAAAAGAGAGAAAGTCAAGTTAACAACACCCTATGTCATCAATATAAAAAGATATTTTCTTCAAAATGATCCGAAGGAGGATAGCACTTTATATTCGAGTGCTTAGAAATCTCATGTATCACTGGGTACTCTCTCCATTACATTTTTTGCTTTAAATCTCTTTTTAATGGGAGTAAAATTATATATAGAGAACTGCACAGCTCATATAGCTGGGTGAATTATCACGAAGTTAACACACTTAGAAGACCACACTCAGATCAAGAAATAAAATACATTACAAGGTCTCTTGTGCTTCTGCCCGTCAGCACTCAAATTGCTTCTTTCAAGATAATTGTGGTCTTGATTTCTAACATCATATGTTAGTTTTCCCCTTTTTTGTACCTTACGTAAATGGAATCCTACAGCATATATGACTTTTGTTTTGCTTTTTTTATTCAACTCTGTGTAGTAAGATTTATTCACTTCTTGTGCGTATAGTATTTTGTTGCTGAATAGTCATCGTGAGATTACATTGTAATCCTGTTTATTGCCGACAGAGGATCCACTTCTAGTTTTGAGTTACTGTGGGAATACTGTCATGAACACAGTTTTGTTAAACCACACATAACATGATTGGAATCGTGTGCTTGATGCTCCCTGATAGACTTGGGCTGAGCACAGTCCACATACATCCCAAGGATCCCAGTTGGTTTTCTGGGTCTGGAGAAAACAACCAGAATGATCTAAATAAAGTACAGTGTCCACCTCCTCTCTCCCTGCCTGCCTGCCTGCCTGCCTCTGCTTGCCTTCACTCCTGCCTTCACCTTTCCTTTGAAAGACAAAAAATTTACATGTGCTGATCGGGTATTCAGGTATTTAGACTGTTTTCCAAAATTATTATTCTAATTTGTATTCTGATAAGCACAAGAGGAAAATTCCTGTTACTGCACACCTTCGACAGTCAGTGTCAGTCCTTTTCATTTAAACCATTGTGTTGGGTATGTAATGGGATCTCAGTGTACTTTTTAAATATGAATTTCTCTGATGACTGGGCACAGTACCATAAACTTAAGGTAATTTGGGCTTCCTCTCCAAGACATTTTATTCAAACCCCTTGCCAAGTTCTTCTGGTTTAGGGATCTTTTTCTCACTGATTTGTAGACAGGGATCTAGATCTTTTGTTAGTTATATGTGTTACAAATAACTTTTCCCACTTTGTGTTCTTTTTATTCTCTATTAAAGTATCTAGATGAACCATCCCCCATTTAAATGGAATCAATTTACCAATCCTTTCCTTTAATTAGTGTTTTTTTGTGTTCTATTTAAGAAATATTTCCCTAGCTCATAGCCATAAAGATTCTATGATATCTTCCAGGAACTTTGAAATTATCTCCCACATGTAGGTCAGAGTCCACTCTTGCTTATCAAAATCTAATGTAATCTAATGCTCCCTGGTGGAACAGTGGTTAAGTCAATCACCTCTGAAGAAGCTAGTCATATACCCCTGGGGTGGAGTGGCTGGGGTAGGGGTGGGTAGTGGGGAACAGCCAGTGTGAAAACTAAATAAAAATAAAATAAAGATCCTTCTTTCTCCTCTCTCTTCCTGCCTGCACATTTGCTTTAATGTAATTTAATACCTTTATCCTTTTCCTGGACAATGTACAGAGATTACATAACAACTCCATTTACTTCTCCCAACTTATATGGTATTTTTGTACTGTATTAAAATGATATGTAATAAATATATAAATAAAAATATATTAAATATATAAATAAAAGATATTAGCTATTGTTATATATAGACTATATACATTTTGCTTTATCTATATATTTATTACATTCTTTGATCTCTATCCTTTGTATTTTTAAAAGTACTCTATAAATTCTTTTTAGAATGAATCTGCAGGTGGTGAACTTTTTGTTGACTTGAAATTGTCTTTCGTCTTCATTGATGAAAGATGTTTTTACTGGTTAGCAGTTATTTTCTACTAGTACATTAAAAATGCCTTTATACTTCCTTGTGATTTACCTGGTCTTTCTGAGTAGGGAACTTGCTGTCAGTCTGTCATTACTTTGAATGAACTCTGTTTTCTTTCTCCAGCTGTTTTTTAAAGTTTTCTGCATTCTCACCAGGATGTGACTAAGTTAGGATTTTTCAAAATATATTCTGCTTGGAATTTATTTAGACTTCTTGACTCTTTCTGATGTTTTTTTCATAAGTACCAATACATTTTTGGCTTTTATCTTTGCAAATATTTTTTCTATAATTTTTCTTTTGGGGAGTTTAATTAGTATGCCAGATATCACCATGCTCCCTATTCTCTGATCCTTGCATTTCTATCCCTTTGTTTCACTATGCTGTATTGTTATTATTTCCTTCTGATCTGCCTTCCAGTTGGGTGATTCACTCTTTATCTGTGTCTAACCTGATATTAATACCAACCACTGATTTATTAATTTTCATTATTGTAATTCTTGGAGCTGGAATTTCTCTGTTTCATCTTCAAATCCATTATTTCACTCTTTACAGTTCTCTGCTGAAATCTAAAGTTGGCTGTTAGCTCTTTGAATACAAACAAGTTCTTTTACAATTTGTTTCTGATAATATTAATGTTTGGATATGTTATGGTCTATGTGATTTTTGTTGTGTTAGTCTTGTTTATTGTTTCTTCTGGCTACCACAATGACTTCTAATCTTTTCATGTGCCTAGTGATCTTTGCTGGACATTTTTTAAGAGTCATTTGAGGTCTAGATGAGCTTATCCTCTTATAGAATGTTTATCTATTTTTTCAAAGCCATTAGGGACACTAATAGCTCAAAAATCACTGAATTTTGTTTCTCAGAAAAATATTTGGTGTTTTTTTTTTTTTTTTTTGGGGGGGGCATGTATTCTCTATACACCTCGTCCTAGACAGTGAAATGTGAAAGAATAAGTGGAATGACTTAATCCACAATTACACAAAATAGAAATATTTTTAATTACTCTTTCTTTTAAAACAAAATTACATTGAGGAAGACAGTAGCAATCAGTACTAGTTCAGATATTTAAAGGAGTCATGCAATAGAAAACATTTTTTAAAAGGAGGCAAGGAATTTAACAGACTTAGATATTATTCCTGGGGATATGCACAATGCAAAGGATAGATAATACTGGAAAAAAGCATATTAACATTTTTGTTGAAAAATTTATAGTTATTTTAAAGGAGTCATGATTATGTATCTATAGGCAGAATGAAAAGACTCATTATCCTAGAGGTGACATTAGCAAAGAGGACGTAACATCAGCAGAGAGGAGGGCTCCTGCTCATATCCATTCATAGCAACAACAATTTGCAGCCATGATGGATGAAAGTGCATTCAGGAACTTTGGGATGCAAGAGTCTTGGAACTCAGGACTGAAGAGGACTGATTTGAGAAAGCAGGTCTGTGCCCAAATAACAGGCTAGCTAACTGTGGTCCTGGCTACAGATCCAGCAACTGGCGCATCCCCTTGTGGACTCAGCCAAACAGTTCTGTTTGGCCTTGTCTTGCCAGTAGCACCAACAGACCCATGAAGAGTGCTGCCCACCTATGACTCAGGTAATAGACCTGCCGTTACTGGTCTTAGCTGTGAATCCCAGAATTCAGTTCTGGTCCCTATCAATCATAGTCAGGGAGCAGTCCTACCTGCTCAAGGATCTGCTAGGAGGCATACTTTTTTGTTTTCTGTAAGACAGACCTGGTGACCTCTAACTGCAGATATTGAAATGGCCTTGTAACTCTGTTCGAGCCCCTCCCTGCTGCAGTCTAGGAGTAGTTCTGTTCACTCAGGGGCCTGATGAAGAGACATGGCTGTCCTCGCTTCCAAAAGCAGGACGCAGTGTGAACCCACTGCAGACAGTCAAGTGGGACCTTGTCCTAGCACCAGACTTACTGGCCAAGGTCTTAGAGGCATTATCATCTGCTCAGGGACCAGATGGGATGCACGCTGATCTGAGCCCTTGGTAAAAAGTCCACAAATTGTGGACCTAGCAACAGTCATGTGAGTCCTTGTCAGTGTCAACAACACTGTTTATCTTCTTTTCTCAACTTATTTCTCACAGGAGTGTCACAGTTAAATTTGGAATTGTCAGGAAGAAAAAAGGATATGACAGAAACCACGCGACATGATGGCCGAGACTGCATATTATCCCATGGGATGTTCTCAGTGAAGAATAACACCAGCTTCTGGCATACGAACCATGTTAGTAAGTCACAGAGAAAAATATAAGGAAGCAAATATGAAACAGATAATGTGATGCACATAACGACTCTCCATTAGCAACAGGAAAATGCAACAGGATTTGGTAAAAGGAGAGGCCAAAAATGTGACAAGAAATTATGAAAAACCCTAATACACCACACTCAAGGGGCTTCCCAGGTGGCCTGGACACGGAGGTATGGAGTAAAACTAAATGGGGAGGGGCGGCTTCTGTGGCTGCTTGTGATCACTGCAGAGAACAAGAAAGTTGTCTTGGTCTTATTCTCCAAACACGTGTTCATTTTCTAGGGCTGCCATAGCAAAGCACCACAAGATGCGTGGCTTAAACAACAGAAATTTGTTGTCTCACACTCTGGAGGCTGGAAGTTTGAGATCAAGGTGTGGGCAGGAGGGTCCTTTGGAGGTTGTGAGGGAGAATCTGTTCCAGGCCTGACTACTTGCCCTGTAGAGGACCATCTTCATGTCCCCTTATACTGTCTTTTCTTTCTCTCTGTGTTTATGTGTCCAAATTCTCCCTTTTTATAAGAACACAAGTCACAACTGATTAGAACCCACCTTAGTAACCTCACTTTAACTTGACTATCTCTCTGAAGACCCTATCTTCAAGTAAGTTCATAGTCTGGAGTATGGGCGGGGGAGTTAGAATTTAACATACGACTTTTTTCGGAACAGAATTCAGTCTTTAAGACACGTCACATTATTTTATGGCACCATGTCTTGCACGCTGGATCTGGTACATACCTACTCATCCTTTAAGACTCATGTCTCCTTCTGTGAAAGTGACCTCCAGCTCTGCCTTCACCTCCACAGTTAATTCCCTCCTTGCCATCACTGACCTTGGAAGTATTTCAATTACAGCACAGTATCATTTCAGATGTATCAAAAATTAGTGGAAAGAGAACACACATGCACACACACACACATTTGATTCATGTCAGTTAATCAGCCAAGGGGTCAGAAGCTTACTGCCAGGGCAGGCCACAGAGGCCAGAGTAGAGGTAGAATCTTTGGCACAGTGTTTCCACAAGCTTGGTACCCTAACAGAAGGAACAGATGCCAGTGACCCTGTCTGCGTTGGGTAAGGAAATGCCAGATATGGAAAAACCGGTCCAATTTGTGTACCTTCCAACTTTTAGGGAGGGTTGATATCACCATTTTGGAAGAATGCATATTAATAATTCATATATTGGCATTCAAGGGATGTTTACAAATACTAGGCTCTCCTCTTTTTTTGAACAAAAGTCATTCTCAGCAAGGACACAACTTAATCACAAAGAAGAAAACATCATCACTGCCAGGGTTTGCTGAACAACATCTACATGGTGGAAGTTGAAATTATCCTTCTGCAAATCAACAGAAGCCATAGAAATGGTCATCAGAGACCAACAACATGTGGTCTCTTTGCTGACAGTCATCTTGAATCCTGTCATTTTCTCTGGAGTGTCTTATCCCATGACTCACTTTTAGCTTCTCTGAGAAACTCTTCTCATCAACTCAGTTCACTTAGTATTCTTCTAGATGAAGACCTTCCATTTACTGACTTAAAGCTCATTTGAAACTATATAAAGCGCTTCTAAAAATACATTTTTTCACTGAAAGACAGTTGATTCTGTCTTCAATTTTGGCCAAGATGATGCTATCATTTAGGGATAAGTGGCAGTTATCTTTTACTTAGGCTTTTACTGTTAACCTCATCAGTGGGAGGCTGCAGGCAAGCAAGAAATACTTAAATAAGTAAAAGTGAAGTTAAAGCCACAGAGAGGGTCTGAAATGGGAATTACCATTAAGTGGTTATCAACCTCTCTCCGTGTCTTCTACCAAATCTTAGAAGAATCTGAGCATTCCCCGTAAGAGTTTGATATGACCTGGGATTCTGTTACTGTCATTAGTACTCCAGGAAATCTAGGGGAAAATGTGATTATTTTTTTCTACTCTAGGTAGAGGGAATACCCAAAATATCTCTTACTTTCCTCAATTATCCATGCATAAAAATTGCCTCAAAGGTTTACTTAAGATCATTATTCAATATTGTTGTAATAACCTGTGTAAGGATAAAATTTGGAATCATCTGAGAAATACTTCTGATTAAGTTGTCAGTGAAAGATTTTAAGTGGAGCTAGGAAAATTTATATGTTCATTAAATATTTTGCAAATTAATTGAGGAATTATAGCTTCTCTCTTTTCCATTCCCTTCAGGAGGATAAATCTATCATAACTGAGGAAAGATTAGTTACTTTTAGTTATTTTATCTGTGAGAATTTTCTACTCATAGCACAAAAGTGCCATGTTTATGAAAGCTCTATTTTCTGAACCAAATATTGGAACAAATGGATTAGAAAAAGGGGTAAAATACTTACAAGTAAGGTGGTCTAATAAGAGAGAGGCTTATTGCTTTGTTTATTCATTTTTCTTTTTCTTTGTTTAGGTGTAGGTAAAGGGAGGAGAGTGGAGCTCTAAGAAAAAGGAAATGCAGTATGAGGGGAATTACAGAAGCAACAGGAGTGACTCCAGCTGGAATTCCTACGACAAAGGTAAGCTCTCAGAAAGGAGACAAGGCTGCGTAACATCAGGTTGCAAAGAGCTTGGAAAAAGTTAAAGTCTGATCTTTCAAAGTAATGTTGATTAATGGCTGAATAAAATTTATACATTTAAGCAAGGAAAGGAAAATTTCAGATGGGGAATCAAGCTGTGTAGGTAGCACACAATGGGCACTACAGGTACGTGCTGACTAGACGCTGGACTCCTAAGACGGAGGTGCCTCTGCTGCCTGTCTGCGGTGAAACTGAAAAGCTCATTTTAGAAGACTTAAAAGGTAAAGGTAAAGTTGGGAAAGGTAACAACAAATGCCATAATCCATTATGAATTTATATCAACCACAAATTTAATCAAGACCTTCTAAAACCTTAACTTCCAGCTTTTACTTACTAGTCTACCAAAGACGACTTCACAAATGCTTACTGCTCTCGTCTCTGTTTTAAGACAGGTGTTCCAAACTCAAATATCTTTAAGGGTCATGCTGTGTGTAAGGGGAGCATCTATACTCAGCTCCAGTCAGTCATTATTCTGCAAAGGTCTAGTGTGCTCAGACCTAATTTTCTAGAAGCTGAAAATTTCAATTTTTAAGGCAGAAGTTTCAATTACTAAATATCTTAAAGGTAAAACACTATAGAGCAAACAAAATTTGTCCATGGCCATTGTGCTCTTAGCATGGAAACTACCTTCTAAGAAGGTCTACTATAGTTCCATTAATTTATGGTCGTCTAATATTTGATGAAAGGTTCATGTTTTGCCTAACTGCACTGTCCATGCTTTTGTAAACTTGGATAAAATTCCCTCTCGACTTTGCTATTTTCACTGGGAAGTCATATTATAAGTTAATTGAACTATTTCTAGCAAACTTGGACCTTGTGAGTATATGTCTGTGTGGATACAGAAAATAATACATGTGCTTTTTATCTATTTTGGTTTAATACCAGTGTGTCGATTTTCTGTCCTATCCATGGGAGATCAGCGGTAAATTCCCTATTTATGGTAGAGAAAAGGGCACTGCCTGGGGACTATGAATCAGCAATGATTGCTATGTTGTTCCCAAGTTTCATCTCTTATTTTTCACATTATATAAATGACTTCTTATAGTCTATCTCCTACACCAGACAAAGTAAGTGTGACTTATTCAATTCTATTCTCCACATCTGGCAAAATATGTGGAATGTAGAAGCTGCTCAACAAGGATTTATTGTAAGGAAATACACTGACCAACGTACTAAGACTCCTTAAGTTAACTCTCAAGGAGTCTTGACATATAGCTTCCTTTACCTTAGGCTCATCTCCAAGGAGAGGCTAAGTGATAACCAAACTGCTCCATCCTCCCCGGGAAACTTGAGATACACTGAAACATCTTCTCCTTTATATCTATGGAAACCTACTGATTGTGAAAAATCTGCCATGAATCTAATTTTTGTTGGGAATCCCATTCTACTAGAGTGAACTTATTTTATATCCAACTAATCATAAACCATGTTCATGTGCACAAGAAACATCAGGATAATCTGAATTGTTTGGTTCTGTAGTAAATTAAACAAATTAACCCTCAAAAGCATTGCCTACCTTTGAGTTTATAAATTTATTCCATATTATTCCCATAGGGTCATTTTTTCCAATTTTTTAATTGCAGTGACTGTTTCACAAATTAAAATAAACTCACATGTATAGGTCCCCCATATGTGCAGTTTCTCCACTCCTCAGATGTGTGTCAACACACCCTGCCCCCCACCTAATCACCAAGCGTGCTCCTCCACCACTTGTCCCCCTCCACTCCAGCCTGTTCCATTTTCTTACTGGTAACCTTAGTTCTATTACAAATGTCCAAGGGTTGTTTTTGTTTTTTGTGTTCCTTTGTTTATTCACTTTCCACCTGTGAGTGAGGTCATCTGGGATCTATTGTTATACCTTTGACTTATTTCACTTAGCATAATTCCCTCTAGATTCAACCATATTGATTCAAATGACAGGATTTCATCTCTTCTAAGAGCTATGTAATATTCCATTGCGTATATGTACCACCTCTTCTTTATCCATTCATCTGACATTGGGCACTTAGTTTCCAGTTCTTAGCTATTGTGAATAGGGCTGCAATAAACATGGGTGCATAAATTTCTGCAAGTAAGTGTTTTTTTATCTTTTGAGTAAATACCCAAAGGTGGGATGGTGGGATCATATGGGATTTCCATCTTAAACTTTTTGAGGACTCTCCAGACTGTTTTCCATAGGAGTTACACCAACTTGCACTCCCACCAACAGTGCAAAAGTGTTCCCTTACTCCACATCCTCGCAGACATTTGTTGTTTTGGATAATAGCCAGTCTTTGGGGGGTAAGGTGATATCTCATGGTCGTTTTGATTTTCATTTCCCTGAGAGCCAGCAAGTAGGAACAACTTTTCATGTGCCTATTCACCATCTGTATATCCTCTTAAGAAAAATGTCTCTCCAATTCTTCTTTCCATTTTTTGATTGGATTGCTTGTTTTTTTCTGTTATAGAGTGTCATGAGTTCTTTGTATATTTTGGCAATTGAGCCAAAAGGACATATATTAAAGGCCACAGACTCAAAAGCCTGCAGAGGTCAGTCAGATAACAGGAATGGACTAGTCCAGCATAAGAAAATCAGAGCTGACCAAGAATGGCAAAGTGAATTTGAGTATCCTGATTCTTCCCTTCACCAGCCAAAGCAAGGCCAGTTGCCAAACTTCCCCATTTTATTTTTTTAAATTTTATTGTAGTAATTATTCTACCCATTAAAATAACTTGCTATGTATAGGTTCCCCATTCCTAGCTATATGTCAACGCACCATGCCCTCCTCCAAATTACCAAGTGCTTTTCAATATTGTCCAGTGGGCTCCACCACCATTTGCCTGCGCCCCTCCCATTCCCTATCGGTAACCTCAGTTCTGTTGCACAAATCTCCCCATTTTAGGAGGTCCAAACTGCAAGAGCCAAATGAAGCAAGTCTGTGGGCTGCCAGTTTTGACCTGTGTCTGACACACAATGTTCTCAGACTTTAGAGAATGTTTCCAAATAAAACTGCAAGAGACTACTAGAAGTCACTAGATATACAAAGTGTAGATCTGATAGAATCTAGTAAACTCTGTTAAAAGTGAGTATTTTGTGATGCTTAGAACAAACCCTAAGCTCTTAAATACCTCAAGGAGTGCAACAGGTCTCTGGAAAGGTTTATCTGTGCGACTTTACACAAAAATTGAAGTTTTAATCACACTGGTTGCATCTTAAATACATATGCTTGAATAAGGTTCTTCTAGAAAGAACTAGGAACTAGGAAGCCAGATGCTGCAATGACTTTTGACAAAACTACAGTAGCCTGGAAACACAGTACGCTTACGAATCCACATACACATAGCCTAACACATTCCAGTGGGATTAAAACAAAAGAGAGTATTAAAGTAAAATGAGATAATTCATATTATCAAGGTGAATTATTATTTTCTTCCTGTCTTACACTCCTTACTTTTGAGAACTTTTTTTCTCTAAAAATACATATTTTGTTGGGACTGTCAATCAAAGGGCTCTATGAAGCGGTACAATCGCTGGACTGGCCAATGAAAGAGCCTATTTCAGATAAAAGGACACTGGTTTGGGATAAATGGGACCATGCTATCCTGGATGTCCCAATATGATGGGGTGTATGTGTGGAAACTCTTACCAACACACATAAAGATATTACTTCAAAGTGATGAAAAGACAGATCCCTGATAATATCCCAGAACACAGATGCAACCATGCCTGAGGCTGCTGCCAACACTGACCAATAAGTTAAATTTCTCAAGTTTGATTTGAGTTCCTGTAAATTACAATCGAGAGCCTTGACTAATACGAGAAACATTTCTGGTTTGTATTTTTATTTTAGGAGAACATGGATCAAATTAAATCATTTTCAGAAGCAAGCAGCTGAATTGTATGCCTGTTTCCTGATTTAACATATATTAATAATGCACATTTTATGTTCTATCCATTTAAATCCACCAAAGTCAGCAACTGTACATTTTTCTCTTCTCTATCAAGAAGTATTTTAAAATATGATTTTGTGTTAGTTACATCAGTAATGTCATGTTCAGTACCAAAAAATCTAGAGAATACAGAAGAGTATAAAGAAAAATAGTACTAATTTCAGAAATAAGGATTAAATTAATATCTCAGTCAAAAATTCATATCTACACATATATTCTTTGACATGTTAAATTTGATAATTCACAGGAATCATGCTCAGTATGAATTTTAAATTTAAGAATAAAGGGTGTGATTACATATATATGTACTAAATGTCCAGTAAAGTATTTATGGTAGAAAACAGAATCTTTGCATTTATCCTCTACAAAGAGCATTTTGGAAACCTGATTTAGTTGAACATGCATGATGAAGAGATTGCACTTAGAATACTAGATATGAATAGTTCACTGGAAATTGTCTTCCAGTTTACATTAGAATTTAGATTACTTAGAAACTGAAAGCATGCTCACCTCTTCATTCTCTATTTTGAGCGTCGCCAGTCGGGACTGCAGCTGCTGGTACCTGAGCATGAGCTCTGCCTGGACGGGCTGCTGAGCGCTGACCTGACACACCTGAGGGGGAATCAGAAACCACAGTTCACACAGGGCGCCAGCCAGCCAGTCTCCACAGGCACGAATCTCCTATTTAAATACCGCAAGAGGCACGCTGATCCTTGCAAGATTCCAGTTCCATATTTACTTTTAACTGCCGCCTCAAAACTTCAGTTTTAAATATGGACCTGTTATGAAAATGGCCAGAGCAGAATGCAGCTGTTTGGCCTGCATATGACTGGGAAGAGAACAGCTGCAGGAAGCATCGCTCCAAGAATGGGGCAGTTGCTGGAGGCAGAGCTCAGATAATAATGTCTCGCTTGCAGAATTCTTAATGACTTTGGGCAGAAGGCAGAGTGTTAAGGATGATCCAAATAGACTGTGCAGGCAAAAGAAAGGCAGGAAGCAGAGTTTACTAGTGCTGTCAATAAGTATGGTGACTGTGGTAAGTTACTAAACCTCAGTTTCCTTATCTGTAAGATGGAGATAATTGTAATTCCTAGACCATGAGGTTGTTGTGGGGATGAAATGAGAAAATGTACACAAAGCCCATAGAACACTATCTGGCACATAGGAAAAACTTGGAAAATGTGAATGACTATTTTTAGTATTTTTCACCCATGTCTTGCCTTGCCGATATCAGCCAAATCATGTGATTCATGATTTGGGCACTTGAAAAGGGCACTTGTATTGGGCTTAGGTAACAAGATATTTTAGGCAAGATCTTAATTGTAGATAAGCCCAAAATTAGAGTGCTGTATTAAAAATGAACCTAAAATTATTCCTTCACATCTCCTTTGTCATAGAAGTGCTCTCGAAGGACATCAGTTTCTTTCATGGAGTATTCAGAATATAATAGGTTATTGCTCCCTGAAAGAACCAGTCATTTAAAAAAAAGGCAATATACTCAATTTATTAAAATAACGATGGACATGGCTGGATGGAGTAGCGGTTGGTTTCACTGCCTCTGGCTGATGCAGTCTACACACGTCCCAAGGACCCAGATTCGTATCCTGGGACCAGGGGAACAACCAAGATGAACAACTAATAAAATAAAGTGCTCTTTCTTTCTCTCTCTTTCTGCCTGCTTGCCAACTCACCTTCATTCCTACTTGCACCTTTCAAAATTTTTTTTTAATGATCAGAAGTAAAAACTATTAATCAAGTTGAAGTTATGTCAAATCCATGTGCTACTGGCATATACTGCTTGCCACTTCTAATCAATTAATTCACTATCAAATCAAGCAAAAATAAAATTGGATTAAAACACAGCTGGTCCACACATATATGTTTTATGAATCTTAACACTAGGTATTTATGAAAAAAATATGACATTAAGGAAATATGCCAGGGTACTATAATTACATTTATTTTTTAAAACATACTGTCACTATAATAAGCTAAAATTGAGTTTTTAATCTATGAGTATTATTTTGCACAGCTGGGATACTGATGCTATGCAGTATGCTCCATTAATTGGTTCTTGTTTTCCCCTGTCTGCAGACAATAAAATATGCCACTAATACTCATAATCAGCTTAAATGGATTTTTTCCTTGGGTAAAATAGGATAGAAGGCTAAATTCATATAAAGAATCTAAGATGCAATATATCATTTCTAATGCTCACTTTACCATTACGAAGTCAGTTTGAACCTTTAACAATTTTTGTACATTTTTTTCCCTTTTCCTGCTATATATAATTATTTTTCTTTATGGGGATCTTTAAATCAGGATTACAAGAACTCTTCAGATAGGTTCTATTGGACCAGCAGAATGTTTTGTTGTTTTAGTTTAAATTTAAACTTGAATGTCTTCTGATGGAGGAGGAGCCCTACCCTGGGCCAGTTCAATGCTTACATTCAAGTGAGTCTGAACCTTCCTCTGCTTGGCCTCTGTAGTATTTGTGCATTTGATGCTTGCTTTAGAAGGTGATAGTTCCTGATCTTAGCATAATACTCTGCAAAGATTTCATGCAAAGGCAGAAAGAAAATAAGTGGAATTCTTCCAACTGTTGGGTTATACCAAGTGAAGAGAAATGAAAGTAAAGATACAATTCATGAATTTCACAATAATCAATTACTGACCTCATCTCCCATATGAGACTGAAACTCAAACTTCATTGGTGGACAGAATGCAGCAGGATACATCTCCATAAATCTCTGCTTATCATTCCTGGGCTCCAAATTATCAACTGCATTCTCGATAATGTCTAAGCCTTCGTGTCTGGAGCTCTCAAGGTTATATTCCGCAGAGAGATATGTTCGTAAGGCTCTGTTTAGACTTGCATGGTAGCCAAGATCGCAGCACTTCAAAAGTAAAAGAGCATCATATACAAAAATTAATTCATAATGGAGCAAAGACCTAAAAGTGACAACAAAACTATAAAATTCTTTGAAGGAAATGGGTAAAATTTCAGGCATCATCAAAAATAAAGATATGTACTTCAAAGATTGTCTCAAGTGAAAAGATAACTTGTGTAACAAGACAAGTTTTTTGCAAGTCATTTATCTGATAGGTAACTTGTGTCTAAAATACGTAAAGAACTCTCAGAACACAATAATAAAAAGACAAAGAGCCAATTAGAAAGGGATAATGGATCTGAATTCAGCTCTTTGAAAACAGTAACATGCTCATCAAACATATGAAAAGATGCTCACCATTATTGATCATCATGGAAATGCAAATAAAAATAATAATAATATACCACTTTATAATAAGTAGGATGGCTGTACTAAGAAATACATAGTAACAAGTGTTGGGGAGGATATGGAGAAATGGGAATCCTCATATACTGCTAATGGGAATGTACAATGGTGCTGTCTCTTAGGAAAATACTCTGGTAGTTCATCAAAAATTAAACAGTCAATTAAAAATTGACTTGTCAATTCCATTCCTAGGTATGTATGCAAGAAAAATGAAAATATTTTTAACATTACCAACTTGTAATTTATGTGTATCACAGAATTATTCATAATAGCTTAAAAGTGTAAACATCCTAAATAAATTTCCATCAACCAGTGAACAAAATGAAATATTACTCAGCTACTAAAAAATGAATGAAGTGGTATACATGCTACAACACAGATCAATCTTGAAACATGACATGACATGAAAGAAGTCACTCACAAGAGACCGCACATTGTATGATTTATATCAAATGTACACAAGAAGCTAAATACAGGCAAGTGCTTTAGTGGTTCTGAGGGTGGGGGATGGAGAAACTGGGAATGATAGCTTGGCAGTGTGGGTTGTCTTTTTTTAAATCTTTTTTTGAGTGATGAAAATGTTCTAAAATTGATTGTGGCAATGGATGCAAAGATCTGTGTCTATACTACTAAAATCAGACTGTAGATTTTTAATGATTGAACTGTGTGGTATAGGAATTGTATCTGAATAAAGCTATTAAAATAAAAGAAGTAAAATCTAACACCGAAAGGAAATAATGAAAAAGGAGCATTCAAGTTTTGCTCATGCTTACTAAGTTGGATACAATGATTTCTTGAAATCCTGAAGGATGCAAGCATACTAACTATAACATCTTGGATTTGCATAATTTACTGAAGACTTTAGAATGTTCTGTACCTTTCAGAAGCGAGGATAGGTTTGAATATGACAAAATAGTCCAAGAATGCCTTCCGTATTATCCCCAGAATAAAATTATTAAGTAAGAAATAATTGCCAAATTATTTTATTGGAGATAGAATTTTGTTTAATTTTACTAGGAATAAAGGGGCTTTGGGATTCTCAAACCTTTACTACTTCCAATTTGTATTTATTGTATTTTAAGAGAATAAAATTTTTTAAATTATATAACTCTGGGTATTAGTTATAAATTACTGACAGAATTTTAGATTTGTACATACAAGCAATATAGATGTCTTAAATATGAAACAGGTGGTTTTAAAGGCACAAAACTAGGTCATCCTTATGTTCTAATGAAGTTTAATCTATTCATTTTGATTCAGTTCCACTAACTAATTGACCATCTATTAGGTACATTGACATTAGGTAGGCTCTTGGAATATAAAGACTGGAATTCAGTAAAATTTGAGCTCCAGTCTCAAGAAATTCAAATATAAGCTTTCCATTAGTTTGCTACTAAAAGATTAGTAGGGGGCACCACGGAAGCAAGCTTTGTACAAAGATCATATCTATCAGGACAGTAACCATCCCATCTGCCTTTATCAAGGTACAAATTCAATCACTGACCTGTCCTTAGAGATACTAATACATTTAATTTGAACCTCGCCTTCCAATTGCAGAATAATTGAATTTGGGATTCTTACATAAGGATGCTCTAAAAATCTCATTTTTCCCAGTGTGGTCTGTGACCCAGCACCAACGGCATCACCCAGAACTCGTCTGAAATGCAGAATCTTGGGCGCCACCCATGACCTATCAAATTAAAATCTTAAAAAACAAAACAACCATAGATGATTCCTAAGCACATTAGTCTGAGAAGCTTGGCACTAAAAAAAAGGGACCTGCCACCCTGCCACCCTGTCCTTCAGGGGTGCTAGTTCTCAAGTAGGCCAAGAGAATCCACTTGATTAAAGATTACTCGATTTAAAGAAACTAGAAAGTAGCTCTAATACAATGACAGATACAAGCAAAATACAATTGTGAAATGTAGCCATCAATCTCATCATTAATACATTTCCAGTGAAGTCAGTTGCATTCAAAGATAGAGACTGATTCATTTTCAGTTAATTAAAAAATTCTAGTCTCAGAGAAGCAAAGTCCTTTTTTATTCTTCTTGCTCCTTAAAATTCCTAAAAGTTCTATGTAGCAGTTTTATACACATTTGATGAAAAATTATTTTTGATGAAAAATTATTTTTTCTCTCAATAACACCTCATCTTATGAAAACATGAATTTGTAAAGGAAATGGCCCAATTTGTCTGAGCTGTACCAGTGCTTCAAAACACCCTGCTACTCTGCAAGACAGACCCAGCCTGGTAATAATGAAGTCTATCACACAAGCTCTATTTTATGAGTTGTTTTCCTTTGAGATATAATTGACATCTATTTTATGAGTATTGATCCCAAAGGAACTTAATAGTAAATTGAGAAGAGGAAAGAAATAACACAGAGAAAAGCCTCCTTTATCCCCCTACAAAAAACAAGTTTCTTTAACTGAAGAGAGAAGAAGGGAGAGAAAAAGGGAAGAAAGAAATCTGAGCCTAACAACTGAGTTAGATCTCTGAAAAATACATTCTGAATTTTCATTACTCCCAGACTTAAATGGTTCATTCTTTAAATTTCTAAGTGTGACTCCTTTGGGGTGTAAATATCAAGATTACAACAGCACCAGTCATGTTTCCACACCCAGTCAAGCCATGTGGATTTGTCAGGACCCTGTAAGAGACTCCTGATGTCACTATTGTTCCTAATCAATGGGGAAAGATACCAATTTAGAGGGGCCTCCCCAGGTGTCTTCTGGACTTTCAGTGCTATGCTTAGGAGTTTCTGTGATGAGCTTGATGGAATTTCCTTCTCTGCCACCTACAGTGGTTATCAGTCTGTAAGGTCATTTAATTGGCATGATTTTGTCACTTCTGACACATCGCATTTTCTACACTCTAGGCTTTTCAAGCATCCTGAATTTCAAAAGAAACAACAGGAAAAAAAATTCTTACTCAAGGTCTCCTGAGACAACAAGGTCAGTCACAGAATCATTGCTTTTTTTTTTTTAGATTAAACTGAAGCTAAAATGCTATCAGATATGTTAACATTCAAGATACTTAGTTAAAGAGGCCTAAAGTAATTTTATGGTGCTTAGGAATTATTAATGATGATATGAAAAGCCAGCTTCTACACAAAGAGTTATAACCCCAGTGCATTTAATGATGAAAATACATATGAAACCAATAAAATTTTTCATAAAAACAAAGGTGTTGTTCTGATGGTTGAAAAACTTTGAATGGATACATTAAATTATGGACTAAAACTGGGGAAGGAAAGACTGTCAGAAGCAGAAAGTTATACTTAAAAAAGTTTTACGAGCTGCCAAGATCAATTTTACTAGGTATTAGTCTAAATCACCACAGTAGGTTAATTTCCTTGAGTAAAGGGTTCAAACAGTATCAAAACTGAAGATGAAATCCAACTCTCCAGAAGGTGACAAACTCTTCATCCTGTTCCAAAGGCTGAGAGGTCAGTTGAAGTATACATTGTGGGTATAATAGATTTAACTGGGTAACAGCTGTTCAGGGACATAACTTTTTTGTTGTTGCATAAACTCTATAACATGGCAAGCCCTAGTGGGGTAGAAGTTTGGTCCTAAGATAGGACTTACCATGATGGAACTCCATGGGAAACACGTTCTATATACATGTTTCTAAAACAGTCAATGTCATTTGCAAGGCAGCCCTGGAAAAGTCCGGAGGGCAGCCTCAGGCAACTATGAATTAAGCAGGAGTCAAGAAAATGGAAAGAGGAAACCTCCTGCAGAAGCAGTCTACCTTAACTTCATCACTCCTACCTCTGTCTGAAAAGCTTCCATGATCTTTTGCCTGTGTCCCAGTTCTGGATTTTAATAAGCTTGGCTTTGACCACTACAGACCATGGACATAAAGGTAAAAACTTGGTCTACTGCTTATTTTGAGTCTTTCTGAAAAAAAAAAGCACAACCTAAGTACATTGACTTGTAAAAACAGCTTTCGTATGAACATGAGTAACTTTTAAAGGACCACCAACAGATAAGTTCAAAACTTTTACATTAGATGTCAAAAGAAGAAAGTTGGTTTCTTCCAAATAACTATCCCTTTGCCCATCACTATCTTCTCCAGCATCTTAGTACTTGACTCTAGAAAGCACTAGCATTTTGTGAAAGACAGGCCTCTCAGAAGACAACCAGGTGTGTGAAAGTCTACGGGCAACTTTGATATACTTCTTTTCATGGCTGGATTCCTAATGATTCACGAGGAGCTGGCAATTTAATCTTACTATTTTGACAATTATTAGTCAAACATTCAGCAAAACTTGTTTTGTTTTTCTTAAGCAATGAAAAGGTCAAAATGGTACATCTGTGTGATAGGAATAGATACAAGATAGGAAATGGGAGAGGAACTGAGGCTGCCTGTGTCTGAGTCAATACAATTGGAATAATCTCTTCTTGCTGAGTACAGCTCTCACCCACATGGGCAATCACTTACTTCAGAAGAACTGCTGCTGAACTTATGCACCCCAGGCCAAATCTCTGTAACTAGCCTGACTCAAGTCACAAAAGAAGAGAGAGAACAAATAAAGCAAGACCAAATAAATAAGGTCAGGTGGTAAATGCTATGGAGAAAATAGAATCAGAGGGACAGGGAGTGTTGGTGTTGCAAAAGGGTGTTGCTCTTTTATATAGGTCAGCTGGGCACCAACAGAATGAAAAGAAGGAGTCAGCCCTGAAAAGCTCTGGGAGAAAGAGTGTTCCAGAAAAAATATAGAAAGTCCCCAAGGAAGCAAAAGCTGAGGGGGTCTGAGAAACAGAAAGGCCAAAAACCTGAAGCCTGGTGACTAAGGAGAAAGCTTTAGGAGGTGATGCTGAGGGGACAGGTGGGCACCAGCTCTGAGTGGGCCTTATGAATAGTTTGGATATTATTCTAAGGACAATGGGGTGCCTGTGGGGGAGGATGTGCTTTGGAGAGTTTTAAATTGAAACTGAATTTAATACTTCGGCTGCCTGGGGAAACAGAGTGAATTATTGATTGGACGAAATTCATGGAACTGGGGAATCAGGTTAGGGTAGGCAAGAGAAGAAGGATTTCTGTCTAGGAAATTGGTAGTGAGAAGTGGCTAAGTTTGGGACAGTTAGGAAGCAGAGATAGCAGGATTTGTGAATGTGTTTATGTGTGAGGAATGAAGAGAATTGGGTTTTTGGCTTGTGCAACTGGGTGGAAAGTCATGCCATGTTTTCCGGTGTGAAAAATGGATAAGAAAAGTTGTCATGTGTGGAGGATAATGCTGGTGGGGGTAAAGGGATATAGAGAAATTTGGGGGATATTTGACAGGTTCGAGATGCCTACAGATATGTTTAGTCAGTTGGATACACAAATCTGTAGCCCAGGAAGATGATCAAGCCTGGTGAGAAAAATCTAGGAGCGTATTTTAACTATGTGATTGAAATAACTCCGTTAATAGTTTCCAGGTGTGAAGTGGGTGAGCTAGTATAATGCATGGGCTTCCTATAACTGATTTATTTATTTACTGGAGACAGAAGAGATGGAGATTTTTTAACAAGGGTTTTTTACATAGAGATATGGTCATGATAAAAATGCAATTTAACATTCCTTTTCACATTAATAACTTGAAGATTGGAGACAAGTTTCAAGACTAAAATCTGCCGTTTAACCTTGAAAAAAAATCTAGGAATCCTAAGATAGGATGTAAGTCAAGGGAGGAGACAGAAAGACAAGAAACAGAACTGGATGTCCTTCAACGTTTAGAGTCCTGTCGAGAAGGAAGAGCAAGCGCTGGAGACAGAACTAGCAGCCTCTGCTGCCGGAAGACCAGGAGGACGCAGTTTCCTTTACAAAAGTCCACAGCATCATCACGGGAAGGAGCTTTAAAAGCCATCTACTTCAGTTAGCTAATTCATTTCAGTTCTTACAAACCCTTTATCTCACAGTAGATAAAAACATGCTCAACTCAGTTTACATGATCACTATACTGTTCTAATCCACGAACCTGATCTCTATAAACTTCCTAAGATGAGTTCAGGACTAATGGGGACTATAGTATTACAATTTGGCAGGTTTTCATGGACAAATATTAATACTACTATGTATAGGGAGAAAGTCAAACTACTTAAGAAAAAAATCTGATCCCAAATAAATTGCTTTTTCATTAAACACATGACCCTACAGACAAAAGAATAAGGCTGAAAGCTTTGGGACACTGATTACTTAGAAATGATAAGATAGACATGCCATATGGTATCTGATGCAAAAAGATCTCAATCTCATTCTGTATAAATGGTTAATTAAATACATGACAGATGTCTCTACCAAGAAAATTAGTTGGAGTAAGGGATTATTGTATGGCATTATTCCACAATAGCAACAAAGATTTATTCTTCTAGCTTCAAAGTAACTGGCAAACTTTTCTAGATGTAATTGGAGACCATGAAACTTACTGTAAGGATGACAAATACTTTTTCATTATTGGGCAGGTGCTCTGGGACAAAACACCAACCGAATTTTTCCACTGAGGATGTTATATCTCTGAATGCCTTTTGTGGAACGGAACTAAAAAAGGCAACATTCCTAGTTGTACAATCTTAAAACCAGTTGTTTGTAGGATTTCCAGCAACATAGTGATGAACTTGATTTTAGATCAGAGATTTCTACTATGGAGACTTCAACTCTCCCCTAACTCTTTTCTGTTAACAAATCATGATCAACTGCAAATCTCATTCAGTTACAAATGTTTGCTATGTGTATGTTTTTTTCTTCTGTTTGTAACATACCCTAATTCTTACAAAAGAACTAGCTAGTCTCTTTTGTACTTCGTACTAGAGATAGTAATGATCACAAATATGAAACCTATTATTTATAAAACTATAATCTCTTTTCCTCTATAACGTAGGCCTCTGTTCTCCCAAACCAATTACATTTCCTTTGGCCAATATTTACAAAACGTATCTTGCAAGTCATAGTTGTTCTCTATAGAAATATAATAAAATCCTTTTAGCTGTCCCTCTTTCCACCTGGTTTCAAACAGAGAAACTGTTACTCTACAAACTGAAATTTACTAAGACTTTTCTTCAGAGAAAGGGGAGAAGAAATCTCAATAGTCATCCACTTAAGTAAGACTCCAGATTAATGAACACTAAATTCATTCTATGAAGTAGAAGTCAGCAAACTATTGCCTGTGAACCAAATCCAGCCCATGGTCTGACCTGGTAAATAAAGTCTGATTACAACACAATCATGCCCATTTGCTCATTTATTGTCTACGGCTGCTTTTGCAATAGGGTCGAGTAGTTGCGACAGAGACCATATGGTTCATAAAACTTAAATTATTTATTCTCTGTCCCCTTTCAGAAAAAGCTCATCTACCTTTGCTCTAAAACATAGTGACCAATGCCACGGGCACTGTGAATGTGCATAGCTAGTAGCGCTCTCTAATACTCCTGGTATGTTTCTGCTTTAACAATCCATATGCTTCCAACAGTTGACTGTGAACTATTTTTCCATTTATATTTATTATAATTTGAATATTAAATTGATAAAACATGTGAAATGAGTTGTTGGCCAGACTTTAGTAAACAAAATTGGTAACAAGTAGGAAAAGATGTGTCAAACGCAGCATTATGAAAACATTGTAAATATCCCGAATATTTTTCTTCTACATTAAAGAACTCATAGATAAAAATAGAAATCATAGATAATACATACTGGATATAGTTTGTGCAAAGGAAAACTATAGAACTCCATACAAAATTGGCAAGTGCAAGTACATTGGTATAATTTAAATTAAAAATATTAAGATGGCACACCCTGGTGGAATAGCAGTTTAGTCCTCTGCCTGCTGAGTACAGTCCACATAAATCCCAAGGACCCAGGTTTGCATCCCCAGGCCAGGAGTGGGGGTGGCAGGGGGCAACCAACATAAACTGCGTAAGTAAAATGCTTCCTTCTCTGTGTTCCTGGCTCTCTGCCTATTTGACTTCATTCCTGCCTGTTCCTTTCCTTTGAAAAATAAAATAAGATAAAACCATTTAAGTCAGGTTTTAAAACCATTTTTTATAACTCGCTGCTTTTTCCTTTTTTAATCTAAAACACATCATACAGAAAAAAGCAAAATATTTATGCTCCTTTTAAATAAATAAAATATTGCTGATATTTCAGAAGTGACCTAGGTTCTCCCTCTCCAAATATAACCTATTCCCGTCTTTCTGGAGAGAACTCAGTATCTGGAGTACCCCACATGTCTGTACCTTGTGTGGTGCACTCTAAAGTGCTTAAGTTGAACTCAGCAAGCCTTATATAATGTTCACTTTATAGAAAACGCAGAGGTTAGAGAAATAGACTAATGACAGCACAACCAAATTCAGAATTAAGTGTCTGAGGAACACTTGTCTTCTCAACAAAGTATCTTTTTCAGCAAGGGAGCTTGCTAGACTTAAGGACACAACAACATACAGATATGTCATCTACATGCAATGAATGATCCTAAAACTGGGTGTGGTCTAGACACACGGGCCGAGAAATATATATATTTATATATATATTTTTTAGGCAATATGGCCTGGTTATTAGAAATGTGATAAGCATTTCTAAAATGGAAAGACAGAGATCAACGATTAAAAGAGTAGGTTAAAAAGCTGTCTTTAAAATATGATTTCAAACTCTTTTAGTACAAAAGAGATCTCAACACCCACTCTTTGATTATTATAATGCCCTGATTTAAACAAGGTACACTTAGTACCTTCCATGTCATTTCACGTATAGTATGCTGTGCATTAAAAATATTGTCTTTACTTTTTCTTCCTAGGGTTATAAGAACTCTTCTAACAATTATTAGCGAGGTCGCTACAAAAGGTACTTTGCTAAATGAGCTCACAAAGCATAAAGGACCTAGATGCTTTCGCCTGATGATCAATCTGTTTCTTTTTCACCAGGAAGGGTCAGGCTTAATGTTTTTTAGAATCAGCACTATATATGCAAATTGGATTTCTACAAAATAAGCAGCCATTTTAGAATGCACATATTCACACTCCAATTGCCTTAAAAGTGAGCCAAGGAGTGTATAATTTTCACTAAGAGGGTATTTAATCGTAGTTGAATATGACAACATACTAAGTTCATGCCATTTTAAAAATTCATATTTAAGTTATATTACTTGAGAATTGCGCACATTTTGAATTTAAAATTGATATTCTAAAAGCTCAAATTTTTTGAAACTACAATTTGAAGATGATTTGGCATATTTAACAATTACTCCTTTATAGCAGACTTAATTAGTTCTAGATGCTAAGTTGTCTGAGTCTAAAGCTCACCTCCTACTAGCTGTGCAACCTTTAGCAAGTTATCCAGGTAGGTAAACCTTAGTTCTTTTATAAAATGGAAAATATATTATTCACCTCACAAGGTTGTGAAGATTATGCTTGGAAATCTGCTTCTCACATAATGAGTTCAAGAATTATCCACAGCAAGGATGGTGACTCTCATGTCACCCTGACCTGCTATCCCTGGTAGTGTATATTGCAAATGCTATTTTACATCTCTACACAGAGCTCAGTCTTACTCAATATAAAAGAACTAATGCTCTCTGTCTTTTAATACGCTATTCTCCAAAATCTCCATCTCAGCAAATGGCACTATCATTAACCAAGTGACACAGGACCTGAACACAGGAGTCATTTTTATCCTTCTTTTCAAATTCCTATTATATATCAAATTCCTATTAGCTTGCTCTTCAGTAGATTTTGAACCCAACCATTTCTCACAGATCTATCACTACCACACCAGTCCATACCAGCATCATCTCTAGCCAGGATAACTGCTGAAAACTAGATTTAGCTTGTTGTTTTCACTCTTCCTCCTCATTGGTCTCCATATTTTCTACCCAGATGCCAGAGTGAGTCTTTAAAATGTAAACCAGGTGATGTTCACTTCCCTGCTTCTCACCACACACAGCACAAAGTCCAAGTCCCTTCTCTTGTCCAAAGACTTATGTAATTGAGCTTCTGTTGACTTTCTCTCCTAGCTCTTTCCTTCTTACTCCTCAGTCCTACTGGCTTCCTTTGCTAGTCCTTGAGTGTCCTGAGCTTGCCAAACACAACGCTTCCCCTATACCTTTAGACTTGTCAGGTCTCCTGTATGAGGATTTAATTCCCAAATAGCCATATGGCTCTCTAGCTCACTTTTTAACTGACATATTGGCCTTTGCCTGATAGTAAACAAAGCATTTCCATAGCTCAACTTTATTTTTATTCATGACATTGTCTCCTATATGTGTGTATGAACATATATTCATTTATGATCTGATTTCTCATCTTGTAAATAAATTCCATAAGATAAGGCTTTTGTTTTGTTCTTTGCTGGATTCTCAATGACAATTATAGTACTTGGTACCTTCTAAGTATTAAAGAAATACTTTTCAATACATAGAGACTTTTACCCATTTGGGTTTAGCTACAATCATTACTAAAATAGGGTCAAAACAGACAAGCAGAGATATAGACAATTAGTTCTAAATTCCATATACTTTGCGGAATCTTTACAGACCTAAGTTTGAAACTAGGGGGTCAGAAAATTCTTCATTTTAATTCAGGATATCTAGCAGGATATCTTGAAAAAAAAATCCTTTTATTTCATCAAGTGCTAGAAACTTTTTTTAAAAAAAGCTTATGTATTTAAAACAATTAATTGATTAATTACTTGATGGAATTCTTGTAATAAAGGAAAAGAGAAAAAAGTTTTCCCTGGGTTTTTTTTAATTAATGGTTTTGTATAAATAATTATGACAATAGGGGATAAAATTGTTTTCAGACTCACATAAAAGGAAAAAGTGCCATTTCAGAGTGTTTGTTAATGAACTAAAAATGATTCCCAACCTTTTAAAAATCTTTCATTTTTAAAATTTTATTGAAGGACCATCCATGACATTCTATAGATTTAAGGTGCATCATTATAAATTAGTACATTATAATATAATACATAAAGTTTATGAACCAAAGTCCAATTCTATCCTTAACCATATGACTGAACTCTTTTACCTAATTTTCCCATCCCCTTCTTCCTTTACTCTCTGATTAACAATAGCTGGATTTTACAGACTAAAAGTATTTTTGATTTATTCACTTGAATACTTCCCACCCTTCACAATTCTTTTGTAAGAGCTCCAAGCTGTGGTTCTAAAATAATAGATAAATACACGAGGCTTAAATAAACCATAATAGTAATAAGATAACTTTAACCTACCTGAATGTCTAAAGTATGATAGAAAGCAATTTTCTGATATCACAAACCTCTGTTGAATCCAATCAATACAAAGCATTGTATGAGTCGAGTTCTAGCAGAGAACTCTCTGAACCTCTGTCACACTAACTGTGCTTTTCTTAAGAAACATCACTTATTCTTTTACTTGCAGATATTGGCATTTTTGAACACAGAATCTTTGTTTCATCTTTGTAGTCTCCTACAGTGTTAGCACAATGACTGGGTTACTTAGTACATATTTTCTGAATAAAAGAATAAATGCAGAGGGTAAAAGTTGAGAAATAGTAGCAGTAGTTTGTGCACAAGTAAAATAGTGGATATGAACTTGGAGAATTCTAAATGAGCCCAATTACTGCTTTTTATAAGGTATCCTACAAGAGAACTAGAGAGAAACCCATGAAAGTGGTTTGTGTGTACTCTATTTTAGTTTACAGTATTAACTGAAATTGTAACAAAACAATCATTTGTATAGTGATTTGCTTAATATCTAAAATTCCAATGTGTAAGAACTGTATGGTTCCTTAGCATCTCAAAATAGTAGGGGCCCAATAAATACATTACGAATCAATTAAAGCAGTGAGGGCTATGTCGCTGCATACTAGGTCCCCTTCCTAGTTGAGTTTTCCAGGCGTTCGTGGCTTCACAGAAACTAATCATTTGTTTTTCACTGATTTTTTTTCACGTGCATCTTACAGTTGATAATGTCTTAGTATCTACCGTGTAGTTTAATTGGCAGCATTTTTCCTTCTGAGTATTAACATTATTTTACTAATTGGTGTTTTAGAATCAATGAAATAGTTAATTTCATCTTAATATGAAATTACTAAAAATTTCAAGTACTTACATCAATTAAATCTGAAAGATCATGAATATAATACTTGAACACTGAGGCATTAGTTGCTTCAAGGGTTAGGAGATATTCATTCCGTGCTTTAATTGATTTGAGCTTATTTTCCGAATACTTTGCTTGTCTCTAGAAATAAAGATCCAGGCATTGAGAAAGACAACAAAGTCATTTTTAAACAAGACAGAGAAACATACATGAATTTGTATTAATCTAAACAATTTATTTTACATATACAAACAACTGTTGAAGTCCTTTGAGAAAAGCACATTTCAAATCTGATTTCAATAATAAACAAAAATTACCCAGCTCCAGAGAATAACAATGTATTTGGGCTTGGGGCCCATTTACAATGAAATCTTTTTGTTAATATTCAGTTCTCTACATTTGTATCGAATACTTGGCATTCACCACTAAATGATGTCCAGCTGTTATTACATGATTTTGAAGTTTCTTCAACATTTTCCATTCCCAGGGGGGAGGAAATGCATGTTATTTCACACTAATTTATAATGTGTATGCATCAGCTATTGTTTTTAGTATTGGCACCTCCAACGAGGACAGAAAGGCTCTGTAATAATTTTCACTTACCTTTTCTTTCATTTTTTCGATTTTCTTTACAGAACTTCGTCGCTGATGTCTTTCTTCTAGGATGATATGAAAAACTGTATCACCTGATCTTCCAATTTGCTTTTCTTCTTGTTTCTCAGCCTCTTTCAGCTTGCTCTCTGCACTGATACTCTCTGCATGATACATATGGTATGTTTTCATCACCTGTGAAAATGTGACCCAAATTGTTAAAAGATGTCTGTCTGTAACTCTGAGTGAATGAAAACCATTGTATGATGTATATGTGGGAAGTATTACCTTCCAACTGGCGAGGGGAGAGCAAACTGTGAGTAAAAGAGAGGAATTATGGACTCTTGCTTCTCATGCAGAAAACAGAAATACGCAAATTCACCTGCCAGGAAGAGGCACTTAGGGAACAAACTTTGATGAAAAAATGATTTATAGTCTTATGCATGCTTTCAATGTACTTGAAAGTTCCCTTAAGCTTAAAAGTGTTTCCTTAAAATCTCTTCTGCATTATTAATTTGCAGAATAAAGAATTATTTATGGATACATTTTAGTCCAGCCTTGGAATTATAAACTTCAAATTAGTACAGCCCTTACTAAAAGAATTTTACTATTTTTACATGAGCACATCCTTGTAACTCAAGCTGCTGAGACGGCTGGAGTGTGAACCATGTAAAAGCACAAAGACCAGGGTTTGAGACCCTGGGGTGGGGAAACCAGGATAAACAAATAAATATGCTTCTTCCTAGTCTCCCTTCCTCCCTCCGCCTCCTTCCCTCCATCTCTCCCTTTCTCCCTCCCCTTCTTCCTTAGGAAAAAAAAAAACTACTGGTCAAATTATAAAATGTAGGTATTAAGATCATACATAGCTTTAATTTAAAAAGTTGCATTTTTTTTAACCACAAAGTAATACTTTATGTTGAATACATAGAAAACAGGTGATACAAAAAAAGAATGAAGAAGATAAAAAGCAAACAGAGGTAATCACTGTTAGGATTTTGGTATACAGTCATCCAATCTTTTTTCTATGAAAGTATGCACACATCTACATTTCATTTAAAAATGCATATATTGTTTCTCCTTTAAAAATTTAGGATCATATAATTTTTATAATTTTTAGTATCTTACGTCTTTTTTCACTTACTACATGAGAACAGTTTCCCCTATCACTAAATATTCATCTACAACATAACTTTAAGGGCTGTATAGTTTTTCTTTAAATGACTGCCATTATTTATTTGATTCCCTACTGTTAAACATTTCATATATTTCAACTTTTGCTTTATAAATAAAGCTGTCCTGAAAACACTCAATGCATATTCTATCTTATTTCTTCCCTGAGGAATGATGTGCTTTGCATTTTAATAAATTTAAGAATACACAGAACATATATTTTTGCAACATATTCTCTACAAGTATACTGAAAACATATAATAAATGCTCAATTATAAAACATTTTGCTTATATTATTGTTACTGAAATATTCATGCACAAAATTGTGTCATATTTCCTCAGAAGCAGAATTGCAGGGTTAGAGAATTTGCATATTTCTGAGATTTTTGACTTATACTGCCAACTTAATACTCTGGTAACTTGAAACACTGATCTATCTGATTTCCTCTCAAAGCATTTTAGATACAACAGATGCTTAATAAATATTTTCTCAAAGAATATATTCATCATTATTCTTGTAACAATATATATCATATCTGCATATAACCTCTGTATTCTTAGATACAGAAGAATCAGTCATAGATTTTCAGAGCTTTTAGTTGAAAATCACAATTTTCCAACATAATTTCAATCTGCTTTTATATGCAGAGTCAGATTTCTGGGCCAATTCTGAAATCTGTTTATTCTGAGTATAACTACACTCTTTGAAATAAACACTATACGTAAGGCATGAGGACTCCAATGCAAAAGATGTCTCAAGAAACACATCAGACTCAGAACCCAAGTAACCAATGGTAGCACTTCCTCATAAATTATGTCCAGTTCTCATCCAGAGAAGATATAGTTCATCTATATGCAAGCATATGTTATTCAGAGCCAATTTGATGACTAAGGTGTAGTTGCTAATTAGTTGAGATTAATGTAATGTTTTAAAGGAAGGAAATTGGTTTTTCTCATTTCAAAATATGAATTTTAAAATAGCCTGGGAAGTGAAAGCATCACTGGAATTAATGTACTTAGGAATTAATATGGATTTATTTAGATTTAATCATAAGAAACTGTGTAGGTCATATAAAGAGGTAGGAAATCAACACTTTCTTTGGTTCATGAATACATGTTCTCAGGATGACTATTTTGAATAAAACATCGAGTTAATGAATAGCCTTTACTTCTTTCTATAAAATCTGATGATGTCTTTCCTTGAAAATGTTAAGCTAGCAAATCATGTCAAAGGCATTGCTGAACAAGAACAAAGCGTGAGCTTCACTACAAAGGGGCAGCCTTTTCCGAGCCGTGTATAATTGCAAAGTTGTCTGTTTTTAGTAATTATCTAAACCTGTCTGGAGGAAATTTGGTTGACTACTCCAGTTGAAAAGAAAAATGAAATAGCCTTAGGAAGCAGCTGGACAGCTGGGGAAAAGAAAGGGAGTCGCTGCAGCCAGGCAAGGGATCTCCAACACAACTTGTGTCTTTAGGCTGGGCCCCGCCCAAAGAAAACCCAGGCTGTGGCGGGCCAGGTTCCAGTTAACAATTTTTTTTTCCTTAAAGGAAAAGTGCAGGCAGCAATGAAGACAAGCAGGCAAGCAGGAAGAGAAAGGAGGAAGAAGCATTTTGCATTTTTGTTATTTAGTTGTTCACACTGGTTGCTTCTGTATCAGGTCCAGGACTGGAATTCAGGGGTATGTAGCAATTGCCCTAACCCCAGGACACCCCTCCAGTTACATCTTAAATCGAGAGTGAAAACTCTCACTCTCACTCTCTCTCTCTCTCTCTCTCTCTCTCTCTCTCTCTCTCTCTCTCTCTCTCTCTCACATACATACACACACACACACACACACACAATTTGTGAGCTGTCTATATTCTTGCTAATTCCCAGGGAAGAAGTAAGAGCAGGGAATCCCTGGAGTGGAAAGGCATCCCAAGGAGTCCAAGGTATCTAAAAAATCTTTCTTTTTAAATTCATTACAAAGAAACGAGAGTAGTGTAAGCAGATAATTTGCACAAATAGCCTCACAAACCCAGGATGCTGAACTGATGACCAGCACTGCATTTCTTACTGGGCTAAAAGGAAAACATCTGAGTCTGACCTAATGCTAGCAAGGACAGGGTGTGAATAGCTCCTAATGTGATTCCGCACAATAGCTGATAGTTCTCTACCCAGTTCAATGGTAATTTACAGAAAGGGAATTTCTTTGTTCAGTTTCCCAATTTGATCTTGGGTTTCTACTATTCTCTAAAATGTTAACAGTTCCAATGAATGAATTTTAAAAGTTGAGGAGAAAAACACTAAAAGCTTTCTGAGAACTCTTAATTGCAGATAATGAATGCAAGTACAAATCGCATTATTTAAAATGTAGGCTGTTGACAGAAGTTAAATGTGTTTTGTATTTAAAATAAAATTGCAGTTCTCTCTTTTTCAGAGAAGTGAGAGGAAGCTTTTATTTTTTAAAGGTGCATTTTGAATACATCCTGCAAAGAATATAACGGCGTCTCCATCAGTCAATGCAAACACAAGCCTTTGCATACCAAAGGACAAGACAGGCAGATATCCACTTAAATGGACTCGTATAGCATATTTTCCTTCCAATTTGAATTCTTCTCTACTAAAACCTCATGCATAATTCTCCAATGAACACACTCAATTTGTCTTGATCTTTCCTGTTCCGTCTCACCTTAATTGTAGGAAGAATAGTCCAGAAGAAAGTGTCCATATCATGGTTTTCTTTGTGAGACTGAGAAATCCTATATAATCACTTTTGCACAGAAGCTGTTTATATATGTCTGCGTATACATGAAATATAGATAGACCCATTTCAGGTATTTGATACTAGTCTTAATATTTTTAAATAATAATTTTACTTTTAATTTTTGTCTAGGCAGCTGTATGCACTTAGAATATTGAACTTGCACTTGGGTCTGTGTTTATTTCACACCACACCCACCACCACAGTCCCAGTGCTCTTTACCAGCACCTCCCACCCCGATGGTAGTCAGCGTTTCATCCTGTGAATTTTGTTGTGATTTGTCTGATCATTTGTCATTTTCTTTATATTCCACACATGAGTGAAACCCTGTATTACTCTCTTTTTCTGGCTTATTTTGCTTAGCATGATCCTCTCTAGTTAACACCCAGGGCGTTGCAAAGAGCACAATTTCATCTTTTTCTTCACTTGCATAAAATTCCATTTACTATGTACGCCATCGTTGCTTTATCTTGTTATTTGTTTACAGGCATTTATGTTGTTTCTATGTCTTCCATCATTATAAACTGTGCTGCTATAAACAGAGGGGTGCATATATTTTTTTTTTTGATTATAGTTTTTGTGTTCTCTGGGTATACACCTAGATTTGCAATAGCTGGATCAGATGGTAGCTCCATTTCTATTTCTTTGAGGAATCTCCATACTGCTTCACAAGGAGGTTGTGCTAATTTACATTCTCACTGATGGTATAGGAGGATTCCTTTTTTTTACACACTGTCCAATATTTTTCTTTCCAGTCTTTTGGATATAGGCCATTCTTACAGGTGTGAGGTGGTATCCCACTGTGGTTTTTAATTTGTTTTTCTCTGTTGATGAGTGATGCAGAACTTTTTTTTCCATATATCTATAGGACATCTGTGTGTCTTTAGACAGGTGTCTATTCAGTTCTTCTGCCAATTTTTTGAATGGGTCTTTTGCTTTTTTGTCATTGAGGTGCATCAACTCTATATATTTTGGAGGTTAAACTCTTGCCTGATATATATTGTAGAAATATCTTCTCCCATTTTGTGGGTTGCCCTTTTGTTTCGGTATTCTTTTTCTAATTTGTTTTCTTTCACTGTACAGAAGTTTAGTTTGATGAAATCCCAATTGTTTAGTTTAACTTTAATTTCTTTGGCCATAACTTTCCCTGACATTACCATTAAGTTAAAATAAGTCAAAATACTGTAAATCAATATAATTAAAATACCTGCAGTAAATTTTAATATTCAGTGTCAAGAAATCACTGTGCTTCTGAAAACTATTCATGTGTTGGAGAAGATCAGTACATTAAGGCTGTAATTTTGACTTTCAGACTTCTGACTGAAGTTAGAAGTTAGCTTCAAGAATGGATCTATTACTAGGTGTAGGAAAGTTATTTAATGCTCTGCTCACCTTACAAGGTCATTGCGCACACCAAACTGTGCATCCCTTTGTGTGTGTGTGTGTAACAAAATTTACTGAGTACTTACTATATAGGTGTATATAAAATCAGTATTATTAATATATTTTATCTTAAGCACAGTATAGTTCTTACTATGTGCCAGACATTGTTCTAAGCATTTTACAAATAATAGTTTACTTAATCCTTCTAAGAACTCTTATGATGTGGGTACCTTTATTCTACCCATCATACAGATGAAAAAAGTGAGGTATAGAGAGGGTAACTAACATGCTCAAGGTCAAACAGCTAGTAACTGGCAGAGCAATGGTGGGAAACCCCAGGTGTTCTGGACTATGATGCTGTAACTTTTGGAATGTCTAACACATCACACTAATGGAAGCCCTCTTAGGGCAGGGGATATATCACTCTTGTTTATATTTATCAGTGGAAGAAAAGGAATGAACGATATCTACATATTTATTCAACATTTCCTTTGTGTTTATCACCCCTATGGCACTGGTTGGTGAAAATAAAGACTTGGTTTCCATCTTCTAAATGTTAACAATTTTGGGGATTAAAAAATGGGCCTTGGTGTGTCCTGGTGGACTAGTGGTTTAGTCCATTGGGGATAGTCCACTTACATTCCAAGGTCCTGGGTTCAAGACCTGGGGCTGTGGGCAACAGCTGAGATGGAAAATTAAATAAATAAAAAGTGCTTCTTCTTCCTCTCTCTTCCTGCCTACTTGTCTTCATTCCTGTCTACCTACCTTAAAAAAAAAAAAAAAAAAAAAAAAAGAGGGGGCCTTAGACATATCCAGAGAATAAGAAACTTTTCCAAAAAATTTTTTATTATATTCCTATGTTCGTAACAGCACAATTCACAATAGCCAAGACATGGAAACAAATTAAATGCCTGTCAACAGATAATGAGATAAAGGAGCTGTGGTACATATACTTAATGGCATTTTATGCAGCCGAAGAAAAGCTGAAATTGTGCTTTTTGCAGCAACCTAGATGGACTGAAGGTGCCCAAGCTCAGTGAAAGAAGGAAAATAAAAAGACAAGTATAAAATGGTTTCATTCATATGTGGAATATAAAGAAACAAAAACAGACAGACAAGACCCAACAAACTGACAGGATGCAAGACTGTGGCTGGGATGGGGAGGGACAGGGAGGGAACAAGGGAAGGATTAAGAATATAGTGAAAAGGGGACACTGGAACTCTGGTGGTGGGTGTGGTATGAAATACATACACAGAGCAAGGTACAAATTAAATATGCTAAAAAACAGATAGCAATCGAAAATAATAAAACAATTGAAAGAAAAAAATAGCCTTGGAGATTCTGATAGGCAAAGATAAAAGCAAAGACCTTCAAGAAGAAGGACAGTATCAGCAAAGTTATAGTGAGAAGAGAGTGCCCAAAGGTGAGGGGACATAAGTAGACTAATATGGCAGAGAGAGGAGTCCACAGAAGAGCTTGAAAGTAGATGTCTGGACAAGTAAAATGAGGATTGAGAAGTTGGTATGGGCCAAATTTAGAGAGCCTTAAAACCCCAATCAAGAAGTGTAGAACTTATTCTACAGGGATTTGTGAATCCATAGAGGTGTAGACAGTATGGTCAAAACAGTATCTTAGTAATAATATAGAGACAATATGGAGGCTAGTTTGGAATGTACATTCAGCATGGAAGAGAGAATGCAAAGAAAGAGAATCTAGAATAATAGCTACGGAGTCTTTTCTTGGTTCCCACTCTTTCTGACCTTGATAACATCGATTGACTCCTTCCACCATAGAGTTCAATGCCCATAATCTGATCTCAATGGCAGTCCAAAGGGACTTTGTATGTTACTGAGTCAATCACTTAATGCTTACTCAAACGTTCTCTTTCCTGCCTCTGAGGTCTTCTCCAAAGTCAATCCCATTTGCCTAGTTCGTCTTCCTCTAGCACCTTCTCCTAATAACATTTTGACTCATCCTCCAAGGCAAGCTCAAATGTTACTTGAAGATCAAATCTCAAACAGGAATCCATTTTATAGTGAGCTTGTCTATTCATTTATTCATACAACAAACATTTACTAAATACCTAGCTTGTGCCTGGCATTATTCTTGAATCCCAGTGTCCAAAACGGTGGAAACAATAAATACCTGGGATGGGAAAAATGGGATAACAAAAAATTCTAAATCATTTGTGATATATAGTTAACACTGGAATTTATGACTCCTCCTTCCCCCCAAAACATGGTGGGGGAGGATAAAAAGCAACATTAGTGTCAATGCTTCCTAATTCTATGTATAGCCCGCTGCTTTACCAAATCCATCAATCACTAAAAGTGCTTCTGAGAAACTACATTCTTTGAGTTTTCTTAATTGTCAACAACCTAAGATATGAATCTATTCTCTACAATCAATACATGAAAGGGCTCTAAATGTAAGGAAGTTTCTAAAAGTGCAAAACCACTGGGGCAGAACTCAGTCCTGGAACCCATTCTTACTTTTTCCCAGGACTCTCAGGTTTTTGGGGAGCACAAGGCCCCCAGGTCACACTATGCTGAGCCCCAGAAATTGTTCTGCAGGGACCCTGGCTCCTCCAGATGTCCTACACCACCTATTCTCTCCCTCTGTGTGATGGCCTCTATTGGCCAACTCATGGCTCTGAGGACTTATTTTAGACATGGCAGCTGAAAGGAGCTACCTTTAAGAGAATCCTCATGGTAGGACCTTCATATCTGCAACCTTCAAGTCTTCTTGCTCGTTGGTATTCCTGAGCCAACCTTGGCGATGAATATGGCCTCTGGAGTGAGGCAGCCCTGCTTACTGGGTAAATTTCTAAACCTTCTTAAACTCGAGTTCCTCTCAAGTGAAATGGGGATTAAATGGTAGGATGCATGTAAACTCCTAACGGGTGAGTTGTGCTCATTCTCGATAGTTTTGCAGGTATGATTTAGAAGTAAGCGCACAGGTTCTGGGGCCAGACAACTTGGCTTATGTCCAGGCTCTAAACAAAAAGGTGCAGGTTACTACTGCCCAAAGGCAAAGCAGCCAGAGGAACTGAGGCGCCAGGTGGAGGCCTGCTGGCCCGAACCCCTCGAAAACATATCCTGAGGAGTGCCTGGGCTTTTACTGTACAGATGTCTACATGTTCATAAAACGTACTACTTGCAAAAAGGTCTCTAGCCTATTTACACTGTGTATCTCATCATCAGCACCCTGTTAGATATATGCTGACAGTGACTGAAATTAAGTGAACTTTAGCCTAGATTTTAGGGAGTAATATACATTGGCCTGCATTTATTTACCTGCAGAACAGCTACTGAGCATCCATCAGCCAGACACTGTACATGACTTTGAAACTAGAGAGGAAAAGACACAATATCTACCCAGTGGGAAAGGGACAGAAGAAAGCCCATTTTTGCTATTAAACAAGGATATGGGGAGAGAAGCAGGCATTAATTAGCTTCAGGGTAGGCTGAGTGGAGTTACGTGAAGAATTCCTAGATTTCTTGTCTTTTTTTTTTTTTTTAAAGGAAAGGTACAGGTGGGTATGAAGGAGAGCAGGCAAGCAGACAGTAAGAGAGAGGAGGAAGATAAACCTTTTTATTTATTTTATTTAGTTCATCTTGGTTGTTCCTGATGCGAACCTGGGATCTTGGAAATGTATGTGGACTGAGCCCAACTGCTACTCCACCAGGGGTGTACCGCCTAGGTTTTCTTTTTAATCTACTTATATTTCAGTGTGAGAGCTGATTTCAGGAGTCAGATTTTGTTTATAAGAACAAAGTCAACACAGGAAAAGCCAGCCCTTGACATTAATGCCACTCCACCGATACCTACAATAGATCTGGCTCTCAGTTCCCACCGTAGCGCCTCCACAAAGTCTGTGAGTGACACTGAACAGTGTGGTTTATTCCGGCATTGGGGCTGGAAAAGTTTGCTGATTCCTGAAGTAATGAGTGGTCCGTAGAATTGTCAGGATGATGAACTTCCTAAAACTACCTCTTTTCACTAGGTTTATATGATTCTTGATCCTCGAAAAAGTGTCTACCACACTTAACTGAATTTGCAATGCAGCACACTTTGTGTGATCTTGGGCAAGTAACTTAAACTTTCTGATGCAGTTTCCTCGGAATAACAATATTATTTACTGCATAGGGTAGTTGGAAGGATTAACTATATCAACGCATGTAAAGAACAGAAAAGGAACCTGACGTGTAATAAGTGCACAGAAAAGTCAGCGACTGATATTTGAAAAAAATTACCATACAATAGTTAATTTAAATAATAGGTAATGATTTCCTCCATGATGGAAAATATTCATCTTTCTAATAGAGGTCAAAGGGGAGGGAATTAGTGATATTTCAGTTTACATTGATGGTAAAAATTTCAGCAAATCTCTTGAAGTAAGTATAACTCTACATTTTTGTCATTAAATTATATTTATAAACCAAATGATAAATAAAAGCCAACTGTTTTTCTTCAAAATGCTTTGAACAAAAGGGGATGTCCAGGACTCTAGATCCTGCTGAGTAGGATCTGCCAACTAACCAAATGACAGAGCAACAGAGATGCAGGGAAGAGACGAAACAAAGGGGGAAAATGGAGAACACATATGCCAAGGGAGGAAATACAGCTAATGAAAAGTCACAAAAATAATTATATTCTGTTCATTGTAGTATCTAAGATTTTTGTTTCAAGTGTAACACAGAGCAGAATTTTTAGTGGAAAGAACTTAGGTCTACAAATCCAATAAATCTGGAATTTGGCTACAACTTTGCTGCAAAATGGCTTCATAATCTCAGCCTTTCCAACCCTCTGTATGATCCTCACCTCATAGGGGTGACCACAGGAGGTGTCCCTAGAGGACTGCAGTGAGGAGAACAATCAAATCAAGCTCTCGATCTCAGACACCATGAAAAGTGAACCAGAAGAAAAAGTACAAATGAGTCCTGGTCATAAAAAGAGAAATTGATGGTGTTAACTTCTGGGTCTAGAGGCTTCTTGCCAAGAAAATTTGAATATGTCCCTTTTAAAAGGAGAATATTTGATGCAACTCAAAGGAAGTAATATAGGATGGTATTTAGAAGTCTAGATGAAAAGAGAACCTGTACTGTCATTCATGCTTTTGTTTTCTGTTAGAGATTTACTGTTTTCTTCTCCCTCTTCACTAGTCAGTGTTGTTTTTTTCAACGTCAGGATAGGTAACAGATGGAAAAGTGAAAACCAGAGTAACAACAAATTATACTAATTATCTCCTTCCTCTTCCACTGACTCAAGGCAGCATGTTGACCAGGCTGTGCTGAGGGTCTAAAATTCCTCTTAGATTTCCCTGGGCTCTGAGGGCATAACTCATCTGCTTTGCTGCACAGGACAAATCTAGAAATGAACAGTGCCCTTCCGGTCTAACTCACTGTTATACTGATGAACCTTATACTGGGATATCTATCACTCTAGTGACTTTAATTAGCTCCCCAAATGATCAGTGATCAATCACTAAGTGTTCATTAAGGACGAAAACCCAGAAACTCTTTGATAGGTGCAGAGCTGACCCCTTTTGGATTTGCCACATGATTTTATTTTTGCTTTTCATATTTAGATTAAAGCAGGATATTATTCATCTTTTTGAAAAATGCTGAATTTAAAAATAATTTTTTAATTTAAAGGCAATATAAATTACAATTCATTTCATGAAATTTTGCTACTTTAATAAAAAATATTTGATGAAAAAGAACTAATCTATGCTAAACAATACATTATTTTATGCTTCATTAGAAAGAAAATGTTTCTATTTGTAACAACAGTATACTATATGGATTAATTTTAATCTGTACTAACTCTTATTTCTAGCAGTCACTAGAGGCAGTTTCTAATTGAATTCTGAGAATATAGGGGTTATTGGTTTTGTTTCTCTCTAATGAACTCTCAATGAACATTCATATTCAGCAAAAATTGAGCACCCTCCACACTATGTACCACAAACAGATCTTGTCCTACTTGACTGTGTTACAGTTTATACTAGAAATCCAATTATATTTGATTTTTTATTGATTGATACTAGTTTATTAGTTCTTAAGTGTAATACGTGAGAAACGAATGATTAGGAATACTATCTATCCATTTCACAACTATCAGAGATTTTGAAAGATAACTACATGACATTTTATCCAGGAAATTCTAATTTTGCAAAAGATATTTGTCTCCCTTGTCTCTTAAGTACATTTTTAGTGGGATTAAAGAGGAAAGGCAGAAGATCCAGCTTAATGTGCCCTCTATTTTTACAACGATATTTGCTACTACTCTGACATCAGATTACACAGCCTTTCCTGCCCAGGCAAGATGGTTTCATGAGTCTGCGCTTTCCTCCCACTCTCCTCTTTTTAGAACTCCCTTCCCAACCTTCTGTATCACTGGATTCAGGTAGCAGCATCTTCAGGAAGCCTCCAGAGTGGCTCTGTGTTTCTGCAGAGCTGTCGCGACCCAACACTGTCAGTGGAAATATCTCATTACTCCAGCTCACTGATGACAGGGTTGTGTGTCATCCATGCATATCCAGGGTTTATATGTTTGTTGACAGGATCCTCCCAGCCACTTGGTGTGTATTCCTTGGGCACAACAGAGGTGATCCTATAGAATTTTAAAGTGCAGGTAACAATGCTTTTAGTGCTGCTCATTTAACTGACTTGGAGACAGGAAACAAGTTCTGAGACTTGGGTCAGATGCTAGATAATTGCATTTCATCTGTTTTAGAAACTTAACAAATTACCACCCCTCTTCACACACCTGCTAGGCAGGCAAAAAAGGAATGTACTATCCTAAAAGATACTCATTCTACTTCTGAACAGCTGCAACAGTTAAATGCAGGAATCAGACTGCTTGGGTTCATATCTTTTTTCTGCTTTTTACCATGTTCCATAATTTTCTTACCTCTTGGAATAAAAATAGTACCCAGAAGGTTATTGTGGCGCTAATGTGAACTAAGACATGTCAAGCACTAGGAATGGAAATGGCACACTGTGAAATCTTCAAGCATGCTATTGCAATGAATGGAATCACCCACTCTTCTCTCCGGTCTTCTAAACCCACAATAATCTTAGGCTTGTAATGCTCGTTACGGTCACACACCTAAGAGGTGAAGAGCAGAGGGCCAGTCTTTGTTTCACAGATCAAAGAACCTGAGCGGCAAAGAGACTTAATTCTTGTCCAACAAGTCAACAGAGAAAGTCAGTGATACAGAAGGTCACTCAGAAAGCTCTTATTTCAAAAAGAATTTTAATACAAAGTCTTCAGAGACATTGAAATACCAGTTTAATCTACTGAAAAAAAAATACTCAAGGATTGGCACTTGGAATACATATTAATGAGGGCCACACTGAACGTGTTACAATGGAATAGTTTCAAGCAGCTGGCAATGTGGAGAGGAAAGCACATGTATAATGAAAGGCCAATGAATTTACTAGAATTTCAAAGTCCCTGCCATTTTAAATATTTAATAATTTGCAGAGAAATGTTTCACATGCCTTCAACATTACCTGTGTTTATTAGACATCGACAGCATAAGGTTTAGTCTATGAAATACTTAAACTGAGGACAAGATGCTTGGAATCTTAAAACCATAAAAGGCCCACCACCATCAGAACCACAGCATCAGTAAAGATGGAAGACTGGTATGGAGCTCTTTTTTTCAAAGAAAAATGGTTTGGAATTTGACATATATACCGTATGCCTCAAATTAAATACTTCTTGCTCCATTTATTTAAAAAGAAAGAGAGACAATAAAAAAAAGGTGACAGGCATTTGCTAATCTGTATAAGAATAATTTTTGAGTTTTCAAACTGCTTTTGACTAGATGTCTCATATTTTGATGGGTCTGTTCTTTATAATCTCATTTTAGTATTCTCCTAAATCTTTTAACACCAATTCTTCCTTTCTCATTAAAGAGAAAAATTCTATTAACATGCCTGGTGTTTTCCTAGCTGTATGCTTTGACTCACACCACTCCTTTCGCTCCCCCACCCGCCCCATCCCCCATTCCATCTCTCCTATTACGGAAATCCTTTTCATTGTCAGACACTTTCAGACTCTGAATTTTCACTCTGAATTTTTCTCAATTCTCAATGTGGGTTTCTCTCTTTGGATCTCCACAATCCTGTCTGAACCTATCTCTTGGTACATAATGGTTTGCCTTACATTATAATCATCAACTAAAAGTGGGTACTGCATGTGATCCAAGAACATAAACTCTACCTGGTCTGAGACATCCTTCCTAGCTCTGTGATCTTGGGTAAGGTACTTAGCCTTTCTGTGCCTTATCATACTGCTGCTGGGAAAATTGTAAGAGCTAATTATGTAAAGTGCTTAGAATAGTACCTGTCAAAGGTCAGTTGTTACTATATCCTGGACATTAGCACAGCTGCTGGAATGAAAGCCTCCTGAACTATCTCACTGAAGTTCTTAGCACAGCAGGACATTAAACAAAGGAAACTATTTGCTCATTTGAGATAAAATAAAACTTGAGTTTTGAGCCTAACCTAAGACTTTAATCAGTTGATCTGAGTCTCTGAAATGCTCCTTAAATGAGAGGGTGATTTGATCATTTCTAAAGGTCCATGTAGTGCCAAAATTCTACCAATCTATGACAGCATTCAATTCAGATAATCAAGTGAGTTAGAAAATCATGTGAGTTAAGATATGTTGAAATGGATCACCTGATTTCCTTCACATGATCTTTACATTTCTATTGGTCAACATATCTGTCCATTTTGAGACAGAAAATGTCCATAATTTAGTCCATGTATATGTATTCTCCATATATTTGGGTTTACAGAGAATTCTTATTAAGGTGTCTATTATTAAAGCATTCTAACCACTTAAGAGTTATAATACTATTTCAGAATATAAAATTTGTATGAGATATTTATTGAGAAGGATTCTTTAGAATTTTCTTTTTTACTAAACGATATGTACTTTCTAATGCTTTCTTTATATGTCAAACCAAATAATTTTTGGATTCACATTGCTTACTTCTTTAAAAAGACAGTCTTATTTATAGTTCATAAGTACCAACCATAGCTAATTCTCAAATCTTAAAGCAAATGAAAATTTCAAGTAGCAGTTAGGGAGCAATTGACTTCATTAATCAGTAGGATATCCTAAAAGACATTACAGAAAAAGATCTTATCAAATATTTGTCCTCAGAGATGCTTGCAATGGAAATTTTTTATTAATCCCAATCATTTTGGCAGACAAATAAAGCTAAGTAAAATGAGCTAACCTGGTCTCCAAAGTCAGTCTATGTCAAAGCCAAGATTAGAATTCATAAGCTGGCAGTGAGTCAGATGACCCCAACACCTCTCTTTCTTTCCACCTAAGTGTCTAGCAATAAAGCCAAGGAAAGGATACATGGAAACACTTCATCAGCCCAAGATCTCTAAATAGACTGCTTTTTAAAAAGTTTTCCAGGTGGCATCACGGAGAATGTGGTGTTGCAGAGAGATTTTCAATTTGGAAGTTTTTTCCATATCCTTAATACCTTATTTCTCTTGGTGCAGTGTTTTATTCTGAGACCCCGACTTCTTTGTAGGCCATCGCAAAGGAATGAATTTTCATTTTCACTACAGAAATAAATATTTCAAATACTTCAAATGTCCTTGAGCAAAAATGCTTAAAAAAAAAAAAAAAAAAAAAGCAAGGAAAAAAAAAATCAAAACATTTTTGAGGCTCAAAGAAAAAATCTCTCATGAGGTGGCAAGTATCTTGGGTTCTTCCTGAATGACTTTTTAACCTTGCCTGGGGCATGTTTCTTCTAGAGAAGTATGCTTTCCCTCCAGGTTCGTGGGAGACTCACAAAACCAGCCAAGAAAGCTTTCCTCAGCAGTTCTCTGAGGTGAGTTTTCAAGGCAGAGCTTAAAATAATAGTGTCTTCCCTCCCATCCCTCTAAAAAATAATTAGTTTTTTATTTTTATATTTAATAGTGATAAGTGCTTCAAAGATGTACAAAGGCCAGGTGGAGATCAGTGTGTATCCGGCAGCACATTTTTCTAAATAATTCCTGTACAAGGTGCTAAGCAGCCTCTGGGGTTTGTGTCAGGGCAGTGTCCTCCTTTATTCACATTCGTTAGGCAAATCAGAGTTAGAGCTCAGAAGGAAGTAAACAAAGATGAATGGATGGAGTCAGGGATACTTAGCAGTAATCACTGTGTGTGAACCTACAGTTAAACAGGTGGTGTTGACGCATCTAACACTGAAGCTAAATGAAGGGGTATGTTTTAAAGAGGCACCTCACACAAACAGATCCCGATAGTAAAGCTGAATGTTCAAAGCCTTTAAGGTCTGCTCATTTTATAACCCATATCAAGCCTCGTCTCAAAGACTTAATCCAATTTTTAAAAGAATCAATCAGAGCATCCAGAGTAAGAGTTTCACCTATGAAATTTATCTGTTTTTTGGATCAGGTTTCACCTTTTCTTCCCCTGTCTCCAGCATATCCTACCCCAGGACAGGTGTCTAGTGGGGAATTGATGAGTATTCCTGGGGACAGATGTGGGTTTACAGTTGGGAGCATTTACTTACTATCCGTGTGATCCATTCTGTCTACGTGATCTATTCTGAGCTCAGCTCCCAGTGATAAAACTGGGATTTGGATTACCTGCCTCCTAGGGCTGCTTTGAAATATGAATGGAATAATGCGCTCCACTGGCCTCACAGAGAGGGTTGGATAAATCTTCATTTTTTCAGTTCTTTCCTCTTGATTTAAATGGAACTTGAGGATGGATTACCTCTTGACTCCAGCTAGCCATGTGTGTCACTGATGTATAGAGTGTGGCAATCAATTACACATAATGAACGATCAATTTCACACGGATTTATCATGACGTCTGTGTTAATCTCTATTAGAATGTGTTTACTGAGGATGATAAGCTTCTTGTTTTTTAAAAGGCTGAGTCTAATGCTGCAAAGCCTAGGCAAAGTAAAGAAATATTAATAGAAGACAAATGTTTCTCCTAAAATACAGCAAAACCTTTTGAAATTTAAGTATTAGAGGACAGGCTTTGTACCTTAACCCCGTCATTTACGGTGAGCCTTTACAAGACTGATGAGGGTAAATTCTGTTTTGAATCTCCCACTAATGTTTTTAGGTCACCATTTTTCTGTATTGCCTTTCTCTTCCCCTCGTTTACATTGACTATTAATTTGTTTCCTTAGAGGAAGTTACCTTCTCTTTTCTTTTTGTATGAAAGTTAAATAAAATTATTGTAAAGAAAAATCATATATAAGTGTACATAAATATGAGTGTGTGTGTGTGTGTGTGTGTGTGTGTGTGTGTGTGTGTGTGTGTGAAAGACTTCTGACTGTTTACATCATCCCTGTTCTTCACATTTATTCTGTGAGGCAGATAAGGTGCTGTTACCATCCCTGTTCCAATGATGATGATGATGAAGAAGATGATGATAATTACAATAATCACTAACATTTATTAAGCATTTTCTACGTGCCAGAAAATGTCCTGAATGTTTTATCCATGTTAACTCCACTTTACTGTCCTCAGCACTTACCGCTGCCATATTACATGTTTATTTATTTACCGTCTGCTTCTCCTCATTAGACTGTAAATGCCTTGAGAAATAGTTGGTCTGTTTTTATTCACAGCACATCCCTAGCACATCAAACAGTGTCTGGAACAGGAGTAAGCACTCAAAAAAAAAAAAAAAAAAGAAATGTTGACTACACAGTCTTCATTTACTCTAACACTGAGTTAATTCTTATTTTAATCTACATGTTATAGAAGAGAAAACTGAAACACAGAGAGCAAGAAAGTGGCAGGGCTATGATGTCAGCATTGTCCCTTCCCACTCTGCTCTGAGGCCTTGTCAGATGCTGTGACAGTTAATTCCATGTGTCAGTTTGACAGGGCCACCCAGGTGCCCAGATATCTGGTTAAACATTACTCTGGGTGTGCCTGTGAGGGGGTTTCTGGGTGGGATTAACTTATGAATCAATGAACTGAATAAAGCAGATTGCCCTCCTAATCCAGTCTGTTGCAGGTTCAAGTAGAACAAAAAGGGTGAGTAGGAGAGAATTCATGTGCTCTGCCTGGAGAGTCTTCTGCTTTGGACTTAAACTTGCACCACGGGATTTTCTGGTTCTCAGGTCTTCCATTTGGGCTGGAACTATATGCTGACTCTCCCGGATCTCTACTTACTGACTGCAGATCTTGGGACTTCTTAGCCTTCATACAGCATGAACCAGTTCCTTACAACACCCCACCTGCCTCTTCCATAGCTCTATAACTCTATCTCTCTACCTCTATCTCTATCTCTATGTTTATCTCTGTCTCTATCACCTCCTACTGGTTCTGTTTCTCTGGAGAACATAGATTAATATAGATGCCCAGATTGCGTAAGTGAGTTGGGATTCAAATACCGCTTGTTTATTGCCAGTCCAGTCATTTTTATTTTATAATAGCCCAGAATTATCCTTGCTTTAATAGCACTCAATACACTCAAACTTTCCAATTCTGTCCTTTAGTTCTCTTCCAGTTTTAGCTCAATGCAGTCCATCTCTTAAATCATTTATTTCTAAGAATTACAGGCTGTCTTTGAGTCAGTGCTCAATTTGTTACCTATGTTTTTGTTAAGAGAACATGAGTGTCATTGATTCTAAAAAATACAAACAAGTAAGGGATAAATTGCTTGTGTGTTTTGTGTTATTTATTTAATTTTTAAAATATTTATTATTTATTTTTTTCACAATGCTATATTCATTTTAAGATATTGAAATTGCATCTCAGTCTATATCCACATCCACCACAAAAAAACAGGACACAGGACTGTGGTTGGCAGGGGGGGGGGGGGGGGGGGGGGGGGGGGGGAGGGAGGGAGCAGGGAAGGAAAAAGGAGAAATGGTGGTGGTAAAGGACATTGAAATTCTGGTGATGGGTGTGCTGTGAATTTTTTTGCCATCCCTAGCCCTGGGTCTCAAATCCAGTTCCATAGCTTTTATACTTGTGTTTTAGCCACCTGAACCACAGGAGGGCCCCATGTTTTATATTATTGGGAGGGCATTAATATTTAGGAATTATGCTTACAAAATGGTTCCCCTGAAATGACAGTAAGGGGCATTGGCTATGTAGCCAGTTTTTTTTTTTATATGAAATAATGCCTAAGTAAAGGGAACCACTGGGGAAGTACCATGAAGACCCATCTTACAACAGGTCAATGGAAGATGATGTAGAACTTCTTCTGTGGACGTCTCAGAGGCACAATGTTCATTTAACTTTTACATTCTAAACCTAGGGATTCTGGGAATGGTTGATACCTTAGGTTATCGGAAATTAGCAAATCACACAACGCATGGACTAGGGAATGGTCCTTATCTAAAACTCAACTTCATTTGTATTTGATATTTGGAAATGACTTTATAAAACGAGGGTTTGCATGTTGCATGTTGTTAAAAGTTTCTGAATGAGGAAGTGACACAAAGAAACTATGAGTCTATCCAGAAGTACAGGGATAGCAACTGTGTTATAAAAATACAAATATTTCACATGTACAAAAAATTAGAAAGTAGTTTTATAAGCATATCATTCATTTTATAAAAGTTTAATACTAGAGATTCTTTGAATTAGCAAGAATCGGTGGAACATTAAAATAATTCATATGACTGCATTGAATACACATGGAAAACACGGAATTTTAAGGAACACATACACGCCTATGGCTCAGATGGCTAAGGGACAAGTCATGAAAATCCTGTGGACTTGGGTTTCAGACTTGGGGCTGAAGGTTATAAAAACAAAGTATTAAAATGTATTTATAACTGAAAAAATAGATTTTATTAAATTTTACCTTTAACTTGCCTATAAAAAATCCAAATAATCCGTGTAACAAAAATGCAAATATACATAGTTAGAACAAATTAATAATACTCCATTCTTATGTTATTTATGCTTATTAAATCAAAGCTCATTATGATGGGTTCTGGTGGCTCCAGAATTGAGACTGGTTCTGGTATAACCCAGTGAAGAACAAGGACCCTGGTTTTTGACCCAGGGAGGGGGTAAAACAACCAAAATGAATAAAAAGAGAAATAAATAATACTTCTTCCTCTCCTCTCTTCCTTCTTGCCTGCCTTAATTCTTGTCTGCTTTCCTCTTTACAAAAATATAAATAAAAAATAAAAACTCTTTAAATTCCACCAAAACGAATTTGTGTTTAATAAAATCATGAAGTGTGAAAAATAATTGATATGAGCATATATGACTAATTCCAATTTACAACCTCAGTGGTTTTCAATAAAAATATTAGGATCAAATTATTTAAGTTCTTATGATTATCTACAGTAACCTGAAAAAAATTTAAATTCACCAAAGCAAATTAGTGCTAAGAAGGAAAAATAGATACCTCCCCAAAATGATTGGAATGTATTAAGTCACTGAACAATTAATTTAATTGAAAAAGGGGAAAATGAAATTTAAGTGCCTGAATAAAGCAATTCTAAATATCTCAAATCCCAGAATGACTGACACATCAAAGAATAGCAATAATTTAAAACAGAATATTCTGGAATTGAATATAAGTACAAATGACATTCAATGTGATTTTATAACATGTCTTATTGGGATATCAACACGAGTTTCTTAAAAGTGTGATAACTGCATCTATATATTTACTTGAGTCTCCCCAACAGGCAGGGTGTGGCAAAAGAATAGAGTAGTGTGCATCTCTTCACTTAGTTCTACATTTCACATTTTAATCACACGAGCACCCATCAACACCATGGCTTGGAATTAGTTCTAATATGAGCAGTGTTTCCGTATCCAGGATTCTAACACACAGATTTTTGCAAAAGAAGAAAGATTATGTGCTTACCGTATAGAGCTCATTAAGAACCTTCATTAAGTCCTCATGAAGTTGAAATGCAATCTCTTTGCTCTGTAATTAAGAAGAAATTAAGAAAGAATATTTTAAATGTAATAAAAAACTTATTTCTAAATTATTTACATCTCAAAAGATCCACTGACTTTCGCAGCCTGGTGGCTCAGGGTTAAGCCTGTGTCTGGGGTGCAGTCCACATATGTCCCAATGACCCAGGTGTATGACCCAGCCCAGGGTGGGGGTGGGGAGGCAGGAACAACTAAAATGAACAACCAAATAAATAAAATGCTTCTTCCTCCTCTTGCTTCCTTTCTGCTGTTGACTGCCTGCCTTCCTTCATCTTGAAAAAAAGTGACTGACTGAAAAACAGAAGAATGTTCATAAGATCACTGAAGGTGATTAGGACTCTGATATAATATACATCTTTGCCCAAAAAGTCCTTTCTAAGCATTAGATGTGTGCACTAATGATCACCATAGGATGGACAGAAGCAAACAAGTGCATAGACTGAATGGCTTTCCCACCAAATTCAAATTCAGATTTTATCAAGAAGAAAGAGAGAGAAAGCAAGAAGAGGGAAGCACTGCGCTCACTTAGAAATGAACTGTAGAACTAAAAACATTAAAAGATGAATTCCAGAATCCTGTCTTCCATCTTAGTTTCATCAGATTTTGCAGGATGATTCCCAAAAAGTTGTTAGAAACCAAAAAAAAGCTATGTTAACTCTCTGTTTCCAAAATAGCGATTTAACTACAATAATAATTTTAAGGAAGGTCTTTCATAGCAATGGGGTAGTAAGTCCACAGCTGTCTGCATAATTTTGCCTCTGAATTTATACTTTTTTTTCATTAAGACAGAAAAAATAAGGTTTACTCTTCTATCCAATTTAAAGGCATTTAAAATGCTCTTCCTTAGGCTAATTCTGAGAGTTTGATAGAGAAGCATTTGAATATTTTCCAGCAAAATCTGTAAGCTATTTTAAGCAAAATAATACATTTAAATTACTTTTTTTTGTATTGAGTTTATTATGCAGTCATCTACAGAGAATGGAAAAAATGTGCAGCGTGACTTACTCTGCAGTTTGAGACCATAAAATATCATGCACTGGTTTACTTATGTGCCTCCCACTGGAGTGTCAGTACTGGGGGGAAGGGTTATATCTTTATGAACTCTGCAACCCTGTCTGGTGTCCTGCACAAGACTCAGGCACAGGGCCAGGACTAAGGTAAGGCACGCAGTGCATCTAGGGCATGAAATTTAAGGAGTCACTCACACTCATCCAAGTCTGGGTCCTGCTTGGGCAGATAAGGAGCTTCCAATAAACACTTGCTAAACAATCCATGATGGAGGTGAAATACAGTGTTGATGGAATAGCTGCAGCACTTACTACATTTGCTATGGGCTGGTCACTGCGAGAGGGCAGAAAGGAAAGGCCCGCAACTCACTCTTGTGAAAATAATAGGACCTAGATGAAGTAAGCCCATTTGCAAATACAAAGTCTTAGGTCAAGCTTTCCTCAAAAAAGGCCAAATGTGATGAAACACATAACTGTGAAAGATAAAATAATATGGGAAGGTGACATCAGAGCAGTACCTGAACTTAAAGAAATTCATTAGTTACATTTGTCCCTGGGCTTGCTTTCTTTTCCTTTTTAAGAAAGAAAGGGAGACGTGTTTAAAGAAAGAAGGAAGAAACATTATCATTTATATAGTTGCTCATTTTGTTTTTTCACCCCAACCCTAGGTCTTGAACCTGGGTTCTTGGGATTTATGTGGTCCACACGCCAGTGTCTCAGCAGCCTGGCCACAAGGTCATGTCCCTGTCTCTGAGTTTTCATTTCTTTCTCTTTTTTTTTAAAGGAAAGGTGAAGGAAGGAATGAAGGTGAGTACACAGGCAGGAAGAGAGTGGAAGAAGAAACACTTTTTTAAATTCAGTTGTTCACATTGGTTGTTTCCCCCTACCCAGGTCTTGAACCCTGTACCTTGGGATGCATGTGGGACTGCTCCCAAGGTGTACTAGATGCTAGGCCACCGGGGCACACCTAGCCTGGGTTTTCCTGAAGTGCTAAGAGTGCTAGTGTTTATCAAGCTCTAATAGCTTCTAACATTCCTAAATCAGATTTAGAGATTTTATGGTTTGCTATATCCCTGATATGAGAAAATGTGGGTTAAGAATGAATCAAGAATAAAAGGAATGTCACAAGTGAGCAAATGAAGCCAACTAAAACTCATTTTTTTTTCCCTAAGTCTTAGTTATTTTGAATGTATATATTATACCACAGTCGCCTATGATTTCAACTTGATGCTATTTTAATATCAGATTTCATTCAAGGATCCTGGTCACTATTTCAGTACTCTCTAATGGGATCAAAGGCCAGCAAGCAATTCTACTCAGGTGTCCACATTTCAGGGAGCAAATCCAAAAAGAAAATATTTTTTAACTCAGACTTTAGATCAATAAGAACAAAAATGTCCCTTAGGTCCAATTAGACCTAATCCAAGAGTATTTAGGATCAGATTTAAAATTTTGGTTCAAGGTGATAAGGGTCTTCTAAGCTGCCCTCAGTCAAATATCTTGGAACATGTAAGAAGATTCTTTGTATATTTCATATTTGATAGTACTGTAAATAATGGAATTGAAGAAATCTGGCACCACAAACAAACTGTGCTCTGTCAAGCATATTCTTACATTTTTCTTCCACCTCTCCCCAGAGGCCCTAAAATATAAACATTTTATCTGAAAGGTAGCATAACAAAGTTTAAAAGAAAGGACTCAAGTCAGAATTCGTAGATCTGAAGACATCTCAAAGACTTTGGATTTCCTTCTGTCTCAGTTTCCCAATAGGAAAAATAAATATAGTCATTGTACCTATCTCACAGGGTTGATGAGAGCATTGATCAGATGATACATACACAGCATTGCATATGTATATGTATATATATATATATACATAAATGTTATTGTTACTTAATTCTTTCCCAGATATTGTTTTCAATGACAATTTCCTTAAGTGAAAAGGCCATGTAATAACTTTCTTTCAGCCTCTTAGAGGGCACTTATTCCATTGTTTCCACAGAGGAAGTGCCTGACAGATGCTGGTTGATCTGATTTTGATGTCCCTCCCCACTGCCCTGGTGCTCCCAGGGACCCCTCACATCTAAGGGCCCAAGCATTGTGTTCTGCCCTTGGGTGTTTTCTCACAACCATATTTCCATGTTTTATATGTACACTGACCCTACCTTTCTATGCCCCATTTTTAGGGAGGTGCTGTTACTAGTGGTACTGGACAAAATACTCAAAGACCCACCAGAAAAAGGGTAAATCCTCAAGTCAGCATGCTAAAATATCTGTAACTCATGGAGGAAGTCTTTAAGAAGCTGGGAGAAATTTAGATTTTGTGATATGTTGGTGGAGAGTTTCAGGTAGGTAGACCCCTGGTTAACCTCATGACCAGTAAGATTTCTGCCTCTTTGTTTTTGAATCACAGTCCAAACTCTCCAGAATTTAGTAATAAACTCAATATTACCCATTTCTTTCCACCATCATTTCTTTAGTTTACAAAGTTTATTAAAGAACCCAACATTGCTTTGAAGCACTAGTTCATGTGACTGATAGGTGAAGCATGATTTTTCACACCCTTGTATTCAACCAAACACATGAAAAATTCTTGTCTGAGTGCTGGGGCACATGGTCCCTGTGTTCATGGTCCAAAAACATGGAAGGGTCACCTCACATAGCTCGCCTCCCTCATCCTACTTTTAAACATGTGTCCGATTATTACGGTAACAATGAAAAACTTTTCTGCTAAATACTACTCCAGATCTCACAAGAAGCAATCTTTAACCAAAACACACCTGCTGTGGCACACGGTACACTGGTATAGAATGAAATAAAGCTCTCTAATTTGGAAATACCTGCATATCAAAAGTCCATCAACATTCCATAGGATAAATAGGTAAGTCTCTGGATTCCACTTCATTAAAAATTGAAAAACAGTGAAAACAGACCCTTTACCTTAGAATAAGAACTGTTAAGAAAAATGATAACCAATGTTAAGAAAAGCAATCACTTCCCTTGGTATAAGACAAAAAAAACTTTATAAAATTACATATGTTTGAAATAAAGTATTTTCTATGTTATTTGAGATTAGCTGATTTAAGTTAATTTTGAATAGGGAGGGAGTTACTTCAGATATGAAATTGGAAAAGGAAGAAGTTTTGTTTCCAATAATATGAGCCTATATAAGTGTGAATGATGGTAAAACTTCTAGTATATTGCAAATGGATTCCTGGATTCTTATCCAATTAGAAGGAAAATGGTTAAAACCACATGTGAGTATATATTCAGTTGACATTTGTTAAATGTCTCCAATATGTAATGTCAGAGTTGAATTCCCATCCTAGTTCTAATAGTTTATTGTCATTATTTTGATGCTCCAGATACCTCAACAAAAGTTCAACATTAGTAGTTCCAAAGTTTTTACTTTTCTATTACAGAAGTGAATTACAAAAAAAAAGAAAAGAAAAAAAATCTCTCAAGCTGCAAAAAAGAAATGAATTAAGTATACTAAAGAATATACAAAAAGAGAACAGGAGAAAACCACTATTATGATTTAATGTATTTCCTTCAAATTATCTAAATATAGGTCTATCATTCTATAATAATAAAGTATCTTTTCTATTCTGTTGTTCTATAGTTACCATAAATTTTTCCATGTGCTTATATAATTTTCGGAAACATCATTATTAGATTTATAGTAACTGCTCAGTGATTTCTTATCAACTGGTTTTCTATTTTGGCATCCAATATTTCAACTATTTTCAACTATTCATTCAATCATCTATTTAATTATTAATTCAATTTCACCAATGTTTTAAGCGCTCTGAACTACCACCCTGAATGCTAGTCCAAAGGCATATCTTGTATTTTGTGTTATTTCCTTAAGATCAATTCCCAAATATGAAAGCATTGACATTTTTAAGACCCTTGATATATATCAGAAGGTTATTTTCTAAAAGGATTGTAATGAAGCTATATTGCTTAAAGGATAACAGTGTCACTCAAGTCAACCTGAAGTTCATTCAATAAGATCGATTTCTCCTTGAAGGAAAATTCAAGAATCCTATCTATTTTGCCTGATCATTTTTTGGCATGTTAATAGAATAACTTAAAAAATCTAGTTACGTCCTGCCTCTGATTAAAAACCATCAAATATTGGATGTATTTTTTCAGGACAGAGTACAAATTCTTAAATCATCCACAACTTCCCGTCTAACTAGTCCACTTCACCTTCCACAAATCTCAAACCACATCCTCAACCCGGTCATAAATTGCTGACCGCTAACTCACAACTCCTGTTTTTCACATCTTGATGGTTTTCCCATGTGTCTCCTCTGCCTGGCCTCCCCTTCCTTCTCTTTGCTTGGTTCAGTCCTATATGCTTCTCTGAAAACTTTCCTGTAAGCTTGCTGTGGCCCCCAGATAAAGAAATTAAACCCTCCCTTCTCTGTGATTTTATCATGCACTCACTTACTCAAAATTCATACCTCACCACAACTAGGCTATCTGATTTAGTAAAGAGTTCAAACTCAGTGAGCCCTGGTGGAGTAGACGTTTGGTGAATTGCCTCTGGCTGAAGCACAGACCACATATATCCCAAGAACCTGAGTTTGCTTTTTCCATGCCGGGGAGAGCAAACGACATGAACAACTAAATAGAATAATGAATGAGGTGCTTCTTCCTCCTCTCACTTCCTATCTCCCTGACTACTCATCTTCACTCCTGCCTGTATCTTTCCTCAAAAAAAAAAAAAAAAGTTCAAACCTCAAAATTGAACTGCCTGTTTCAAACTATCTTGCAACAATTTGTGCAAAGTCACACAACTTTGTGAAAGCTCAGTTTTCTCAACGGCAAGATGGAGCTGTGAAGTGTCTTTATGTCACAGAATTTTATTGGGATGATCTTTGTTAAGCACCGCACGTTACTAGTACACTCATTTCGTTTTTCCTTCCTCATGAACAGGGAGTTTCTTTGAGAGCAGGGCCTACACAGTAATCATCTTTATTTTCCCAGGGTCTGCTTTGAAGCCTGGAATGCTTTAGGTGATTGAAATACATTTGTTGAGTGAATCAAATCCTTGAGGAAGATATGACATAGTCTCCTCCTCAGAGGAGGAGTCAGATGTGAACAAATAGCTTTCTATATGAAACACTGCAGGAAGTGCTACAGTGGGTGGTGTCTGGCCAGGATCCCTATTCTTGGAGGCCTGCAGCCTTGCTCCCTGGAATCTCCCAGAAAAAAAGAGAGAGAGAACAGAATAAAGAGATTAATTAATAAAACCACATGTGAGTATATTGCTTCATTAATCAAGTGATCTCTATGCTTGGATGAAATGACCAATTCAGAAGGCCTCCAGTCTCTCACAGAGGTATTTTTAAAGTAAATCTATTGTGAGGACCAGTCAAGGAATCCTGACCTTTTATACTGACTCAGAGTGGGAGCAAAAGAAAAAGAGGAAAACCAGATTAAATATTTAACTAGAGGGTTTCAAAAGATTTGAGAGTCTCATGCTCTGTGAGCTGTAGATATAAATTCTGGATAAGGGGTCAGGCCACCCTTCCATAGCATGTGTGCTTTTAAGTTTCCACAGCTCATGTTCATGTGTCTTTATAATCAGAGATTGCTTTAATTCACATAAGCTCTCCTGACAGAGGCACTAGCATCCTCTAAAATGCCTGATGGGAAAAGTTGGGTTGGGTTTAATGACCTGGACTTAGTTTCTGGATGCTATTTACAGTGATTCTGCATATTTCCCTTCTGTCTGTTAAGGGACACCTATGAAAACCACAACTAAATACATTAAACACATGGAATTAGTCTCATGAACTATTTTATCCCCAAGAAGAAAACTATGTAATCCACATTCTTTTAGACAAAATTTCATGCTACGAGAAAATATGGGAAAATTAAAAAAAGAATCATTGATACAAGGAGCCAGGGCTTCATTTTGAAGCAAGACAAAATCTCAGTGGAAATAACTGGGGCATCTCCTAGAATATTTACTCATATAATTGTTATGGAAATGTGGCATTTGGCATCCAGGTGAAAAAGATGTGCTGCTGCTGTGTTTGAGTCTGTGAGCGAACAATTCGAAAGGTGTAGCCTCACATACACACACACACACACACACACACACACACACGCACACACACACGCACATACACACACACACACACACACACTTCACTCACAACCTTTCAAGCATAAACAGCACTTGGACAGAGTAAGCAATGTAACACTGAAATTCAAAATCCTACAGGGAATAAAGTAGATAAAAACAACTCTTGGTTTTCAGCTTGCATTTCTTTCATTCTTCCAGAAATACAATTTTTCTTTTTCTTTTTTAAAGGAAAGGTGCAGGCAGGATTAAAGGCAAGTATGCAGGCAGGCAAGAAGAGAGAGGAGGAAGAAGCATTTTCATTTTATTTCCATTTAGCTAATCATACTGTTGTTCCCCCACCCTGGGCCAGGGACTTGAACCCAGGGGTATGAGCCTTGTGTCCTTCAGAGGCAATTGACTTAACCGCTGCTCCACCAGAGCGTGCCTGGAAACATGATTTTTCTCTACTCAAAATGGTGATAAATTAGAAATACCATTCTAGTGTCATTAAGTGAATAATCACCTTGGCATAAATTCTCAGAGGTTGATATAATAAACCTGCCCAATCAAAATAAGAATGTGTTATAAAACTCTAGTTCTGACTAATATAATTAACTAAACAAATATTAGAAAGAGATTTCTAGACCACTTTTTTCACAATGCTGAACTTTACAAATATTTTATGACTCAACTCCAATGACAATTCCTTACTATTCTCCTAATACGTTTTCTTTTGTACATGAACCTGACTCCACTCATTTATCCCTAACACATCATCTTTTCCTCCTGAGGCAGGCGTGAGTATAGACAGATTCTAAGCCACAATGCTCCCCAGTGTGACCAAAAGCTTACGTCTACGGCACTGCTGGCTGAAGTTATGAGTGTAATCTGTGGTGAAGCAAACTAGACTTTATTGTGTAGAAAGGCAGGTCATTAATGGTGTAAGACCTTAGTCTTAAGAGCACTGTGGTGAGAAAAATTCAGGGATTATTTACAAAAATAAATCAATTAGTAGGACATTTTCTTACTTATAAGTCACCCATTGAATCAGTAAGCAAAAGGCAGAGATTCTTTGAGATATTGATCAAAGTTCATTCATTCATGTCCCTACTCATGTAGTCACTAATTCATTCGATTAGTTTTTATGAGTACCTTCCATGTGCCAATTCTATGTGCCAAGGAGAGAAAAGTAGCCTCATAATCCAGTGAGAGGTAAAACAATTTCAGTTCAGTCTGATCTAGATGCATATTCAACTTAAACCAAGAAAAATCTCTGTACATAACTCTTGAGTCAAATCCAAAATTTAATAAATGGATCAATCTTCAAGAATCTAACCTGAAATCAGAAAATTCCTCTAAAATGATGCTTTTTTGTTGTTTAAAGGAAAGGTGCAGACGGGAATGAATGTGAGCAGAGACAGGGAAGCGGGAAGAGAGAAGCAAGAAACATTTTTTATGTAGTTGTTCATCTTGGTGTCTGGTGTCAAACCCAAGTCCTTGGGATATAAGTGAACTGTGTTCACTGGACTTTACCATTAAGCCACCAGGGCACACCTGATGTACATCTTAAACCTATGTAATGTTATGCTGCAATATTCCCTTAATAAAAAAACAACAACAGATCCGGTGCATTCTTGTGGCTCAGTTGTTAAGCTGGTGCCTGGAGATCAGTCCACATACAGTTCAAGGCAGGAGGCCAGGGGTGGGGCAGACAACTAAAATGAACAACTAAATAAAATGCTTCTTCCTCCTTTCTCCTCCTTCCTTCCTGCCTGCCTTCCTCTTTAAAAAATAAGGGTTTGTTGAATAAATAATGAAATAGAATGTCTACTCTTTTTTGGAAAAGAAAATTGATTTCAGTAAAGTGTCAGAAGATGTGAAAAGGGAAGGAAAAGTAAAAAGTAGAATGAATTCATTTAATGGAGTTATAAGAAATTGCCAAATAAAAGATTATTTTAATAGACCCTTTCAATCTCCATCTTTAGAGCTAAAGAGATGAAAATTTTATGACTATGATTATTCACATTAGTGCATTAGCCAATCATGATTCTGGGTTCACTTGAAACTATTAAAGTTTAAAAAGTAAAAGCGGTATATGTATTTGTTTACTGTAAATTACTGAACATTACTTACGGTCGTTTTTCAATCTAAATTGTTCATATAGCCAGGGTCAAACATTTTAAATTTCATGTTCCTAGACTGATCTGAAAAGTATTTAGTTGTTGAAATGTTTGCTTTTTTCTACTTAATTGCTTCTCTGGTAATGAAAAAATGATTTACCTTGGACTGAGATTTAAAAGATACTAAAGTCAATCTGATGGTCATCTTTGGTATCTGTTTACAACAGTATATTTTTGGGTTGTTACAATTCAAGGTATCACAGTGTTTTATTGTTTTATTCATATATCTGCTCCACGTGCAATACCCGCCAATATGGCATTTCTTGTAGCTGCTGGAAATCATTCAAAATCCTACCATGTGGAATTAGACACAATCCTCAAATGGTAAGAACCCTTGGCTAGCGACCGGAACACTCTTCTCAGGTTGCTTTAGGTTTTATTATCCCAACTGCAGATACCTCAGCATAAGGTAGGAATGCTTTCTCCTCATCAGTCTTTTTCTTAAGGCAGTAATTTCCTTCTTGGATGGGGAGAATGGATAAGGATTCTGTGTCTATGGCTTTTTGAAAACAAATATTACTAATGCTGATCTTTTATAAAAAACTTGCTATTAATTTTTTTTTAACTCCTCTCTAAGAGAGATGAGGGACTGGGTGCCTTTAGACATACCCCATGTTTGTTAGTTTAATCTAGTGTCATAAACACTGCAATTAACAAACCAAATTGGAACGTTTCTTTTAAAAACTCTCAGTTTTAGAGGATGAAGGATTTACTAACTTCGATCAATGTTTCTCAAGCCATCAATGGGGTCAATATATCGTGCCCTCCCACTCCCAACACCCAGGGAATGTTTGATAATATAAGAAGATATTTGAAAACATTTTCCTTCCTTTCTCCCTTCCTCAAGGAAAGGGGCAGGTAGGCATGAAGGTGAGTAGGCAGGGATGCAGAGAGACAGAGAGTCGGGGGAGAGGGAGGGAAGGGGGGGGGAGAGAGAGAGAGAGAGAGAGAGAGAGAGAGAGAGAGAGAGAGAGAGAGAGAGAGAGAATTTTATTTTGTTTAGTTGTTCATCCTGATTGTTTCCCCCTGCTCCAGGTCTCGAGCCAGGGACTTTGGGATGTATGTGGACTGCACTGCAGAGGAATATCCCACTAGGCCACCAGGGCAAACCTGAAGGTATTTTTTTTGACTATCCCAACCAGTAAGGTGCTATGGATATTTAGTGACTAGAGCAATCCACAGTCATCCAGTTGTCCTTCCATAAATAACATTATAATTTTTCTCTGGCTGCTTTCAGTAATTTGTTCTTTGTCTTTAGTTTTTGGTTTCATTACATGTCTGGGCATGGAGTTATTTGGATTCCTCTAGTTTGGGTTTTGCTGCATTTCTTTAATGTGTAGGTTTATCTCATTTACCAAATTTAAGATTTTTTTTGAAATTGCTTTTTCCAATATGTAGTCTAGGGCACATTCTGCATCTCAGGAAGCTACAGCAGGCTAAAGTGTGAGTCGGGTAAAGCTATGGACACGTGCTGAGGCCCAGGGCCGGAGGGAAACAAAATTTATTTTTGCACATACTGTTTTTCCTCTCCTTTAGGGAGTCTGCTGACACAAATGTTAGACCTTTGGTCTCGTTCTAAAAGTCCTGAGGCACAGCTCATTTTTTCTTTTAAATCTTTTTTGTTCTCTTGTTCTATTGAATAATTTCTGTTACTCTATCTTCAAGGTTAATAGAAATTAATGTGACTATTCCTTCTGTTATCTCCATCCTGATATTAGCCTGTCTTTCCAGTCACAGCAAGAATGCTTTCCCTTATTTCTTGGAATTTTTTTTTTTTTCCATTCATGGTTGCTTTCAAAATCTGCTAACTGACAATTCTACCACTGGAATCACTCAAAATTGGTATGTGTTGACTGTCTTTTTCCCATATGAATCGAGGTGTTCCTGGTACACTGTATAGTGAGTAATTTTAGATTATATTTTAGATGTTTTCAATATTATGCTATAAGACTCTGGGTCTTGTTGAAACCTTATGGAGACTGTTGATTTTTAAATTTTATTGGGAAATCAACACGGATTCAGGATATAAATTCTGAATGTGCAGTGACACTGAGACCACAGACCAAATATCATGGGTTTCCACGTCAGTTCCCTTTCCAACACCTCTGTGGCACTCTTTGGATGTGCACCATCCTGCATCCATCTGGGTCAAATGGACCCCAGGTAGTGGTCAATCCTTTAGTCCAATTCTTAAAGACTTTGGTAGGTATACTGCTTAAGTCAGACCCATGCATGTGTAGCTCAGGGCGTGAGCCCAGGAGTTCATAAAGAACTTTATGAGATGCTTTTCAATCTTCACCCTCTTTGTCATCTTCAAAGTACTTTTTGGTTCCTTAAGACACTCCTAGTCATTCCTCTGACATACAGCTGGTACCTTAGTTTATTCTGCTCTGCCACACACTTCCCATGACTGACTTTTCCCTCTTGGGTAATAAGCTGCACATGATGGTATTGCTGACATTCAGCCCTGTTAATACTGAATCTTGCTGAAATGCCTTGTGATGTCTGCTGCATGGATGACACTTCGTCTATGGGTTCTAATACACATGTATGTATTCATTATTCATTCAATAAATATTTACAGAGAATCTACCAGGAGCCGTTACTATTTCAGCGAATAAGACCGGGTCCCTTCTCTCAGAAACTCATAATCAAATTGAGGGGAGAAAGATAATGAGTAAGTATTGAGTAAATATTTAATATGTCAGAAAGGGTCAAGTACTAAAGACAAAATAAAGCTAAGAAAGGGAACTGGGTATAGACTTTCACTAAGGGGAGGTGGGAGCCAAGAGTGAGCAAAGGAGTAATAAGGTCTGTTTGAAATTAAAAGAATTGTTCTAGTTTTGCTATTTATATATTTGACTGATCATTTCAAAGATACTTGGGAGATAAGAAGGTTGAAGCCCATATACAGGTTGCCATTTTGCTCAGAAGCTCTCAATTACATGTCTTTTCATTTTAATCATCCTAACACTATAATTTTATGTGAACCTGGAAAACAGGTCAGTTATTCATTAATAAACAGCGTGTGGAACTGAATTAGTTATTAAAGTTTCCCCACTTCTTTATTATAAACCCTGCCAGGTGTCTTCTGGACCGAGTTTCTTTAAGGCTTTAGTTTACAATAAATAATTGTTTTCTTATGTATCATATAATATGTACATTGCACAAAAATTAGAAATTATAGACAAGCAAATAAAGAAAATAAAAGTAACTTAGAGATTGCCATTTAAAGTAAATTAGGTCTATTGACTTCCAGATTTTTCTTTAAACATAAAAAATTTTCAAGTGCTTTTGGATAACTTCTCTCATTAGTTTCAGCTATTAATTAGCAGGAGCATATTGGTAGCTCCATATTATGTGACAAAATGTCCAGCATAACTGACATAAGGTTTTTAAAAACTTTATAGTTTCCAGTAAGACACACATATACCAGCTACTTAATGTCCTCTATAAAAATCTTTTTTTTTTTTTTCCTTTTTTAAGGAAAGGTGCAGGCAGGAATGAAGCAAGTAGGCAGACAGGCAGCAAGAGAGAGGAGGAAGAAGCACTTTATTTTACTTCCATTTTAGTTATTCACACTGGTTGCTTTCCCCCGGGACTCAGGACTCGAACTCAGGCATATGTGGACTGTGTCTTTCGGAGGTGACTGACTCCACCAGGGTATGCCTATAAACATCTTTAATAAAGCTTCTAAATTGATGGTGAATGAGTTTACCTAATAACTCACTGGTTAAATTTATAGCCAGGTCAATCACAATGCCCTGTTGTCATGAAGTAATAAGGGAGAAACATAAATGCAAAACAGCAACATTAACAACTGCCATTCTTTGAGTGCTATGTGCCAGCCATCCTGCTAAACAACTGATAAATACAAATTAACAATATTTTCTAAAATGTTCCAGACAATGACATCATTTTCAGAAGTAGTTTAGTTTTTATTCATTTCTAGAAAAATAAGCTAGCCATAGGGGCCAATATAATGCAAGAGAACCACCTAGTCATGCTAGCTTGAATTATTCTCACTTATTTACCCAGACCCTGTCAATAACGAAGCTATCCCTTGCAGTCACCAGAATACCATTTAATTCTTCTGCTACACCAAACTGAAATGCTTTGGAAAAGTTCCTCTTCTTATATTATTTACTACTGTGACATCAGCATATTAAATCACATATGCTAACACTCTGCTAATAAAACAGTCAACTAATTTTTCCAGGTGATAGATTACTTATCAGCAAAAACACAGTCATGAGCATCATTACCCCAGAAAGGCAAAAGGCAAGAATTTCATCAAAAGCATGAAATTCTAATGCTTCTCTTTAACCTGAAAATTGTACTTCAAACTATAGCTTAAGAAAAATACATATGTGTGAAAAATGTAAATGTCCAATAATAGGAAAGTAATACAGCTGTGTAAATAGTGAAACACTATGGAGGTATGAGGTCTCTAGCTTGTTTGCTTTTTTTAGATGATTTCCAGATATGCAAAATACTTAAGAATATTTTACACGAAAAGAGCAGTTCTCAAGCTATATGCTTCTCAATTTTGTAAAATACTTGTGTATGTATGTTTGCATACCACACATATATGCTTATATACATGAATATTAAAAACACATAGCCCAAAACATTGATGATAGGTATTTTCATATGTGTAATTATCATTTTGGTTTTTATATTTTTAATGTTTTCTAAATTTCTACACTATGTATTTTTATGTTAAAAAAGGAAATAGAGTTTCTTTCTATGTATGTAACAAGACTCTAATTTCAAAAGAAGATTAGAGACTTAGAGGTCTGTAGCAGACTGGTTATCTTTCATTAACTTATATTAAAGGATCTATTTAAATATTAACCGATCTTAGCAACCTAACTGAAAACACAGTTTTCTTTTCCCCTCCATGAAATATCTTTGTTTTCTTTCACATTTGGGGTGTACTAATAGAATATGACTGGCTTTGATCTAAGTAAAAAATGACTAAATTTCCAAATCTTAATTAGTAATATCTCCTTCCTTTCAGATTAGGCCATTCAGTAAAAAATATCAAATGTCAACTAATTTAATTCCTATGAGTCTGCATCTTACAACCTATGGCATTTCTGCTAAAGTGGGGCGATCCTCAAGTCTCTACTGCTTTGAATTCCTGCTTATGATTTAGATATTTGTCAAGTATTTCTGCCTCATCCAGAACTATTGCTGTTCAGGATTTTCCTCAGGGAATAAACAGGGCCAATAACCATAGTCGTTCAATTCTCAGCATTTTCTGACCTGCGCAATGAGGAAGGAACATCTCCAGTTACCACCAAAGGAGTTATCATCAGTATGAACAAAGATAAATGAACAAAGACAAGAACATACACTGCCGACCTGGATCTGCAGCTTATCTCTGAGCCTTTTATTTCCTCATCCTGGAACCGTGGATTATATTACCTGGTCACTGGACAGCTGTGAGGATGCACGAACTAAAGTACGAAAAATGCAGAGCACAGGGCTGGACACACAGTTAAAACTCAGGAAGTGGTAGCATTCAGATGCCATTATTATTGGTGAAGAAATAAATCATACTTGTATACAAAAGAATTTGTAAACATATCTATGCAAATCAAGGATGGATAAAAAATATTAATAAATTAATCAATCCATGGAGAAATGACAGACTTGAAGATAATTTCAAATAGACAGACAATTTAACATATTCACAGGCTACCATTTTGTTGTCTCCCTCTACACTATATACTTCTATCAACAGTCTAATAATTGGTAAAGAAGATCATGTGACAAGATGCTTAAATACAGTGGTTAGTGTTAGGTGGCTTTTCCTACAACTGCGACTGCTGACATTAATTACATTTTTTACGTGCGGCATATGAACTGCACATTTTCTGGCTGCAGCACCAAGCCAGATGTAGAACACTCTCTTTCAGAATGAGTCATGGAAAGAAGGCAGTGAAATCTCATCACTTTAGGAGGCAGGGCTGGAGAAAACAGGGCAAGAGGTACCTCACAACCCTTCTTCTCTGGAAAAGAAGTGAGGTCTGATAGTGAGTCTGACTGGTTTCATTTCATAGCTCTAAAGACCTAAATGTGAAATAAAAAATATCTGAATAACTGAGTACTACTGTTTTCAAAAGTTTCACTTTTTCTACCTGGTGGAAACTTTCTGTCAAGCATAGGCAGCGATTCCTACAACTGGTTCTGATGTGATTAAAATTTCAGTCTTGAAGGCTTTCCCTACAGTTCTACATGGAATTAGATATTCTTAGTCTTCTTGATTAGTCTTCTCGATTAGTCTTGATTAGTCTTCTTATTAGTCTTCTTGATTATTAGCACCATTTGGATAAAAAAAAAGAATCCTAGAATTACCTACTCTACATTGTTTATTTGACAGTTTGGGTAAAAAAGATTGCCTATTACTAAGTGAAATAAATACAACTGTGTAGGAGGTTAAAACTTGTTAAGTACCAGGCAGGCACCTGGATCTCCAAATAGACATGGGGATATTTTTGAAAAGGGAGTTAAGTCTCAAGATCCTCTCCCACGAAGGACAAGCATTATGCTAAGAACTCCATAGCAGTTCTAAAAGTCACTTCAGACTGACTATGATAAGTTCTTTTTCTGAGAGAAAATAGGCTTTTGAACCATAACAAAGAAAGAGAGCTGAAGAAGAGGAACACTGGCGAAAAGGGGAAAAAAGCAGAAACACTCGTCTTTTGTTTTGTCTAAAAGAACCTGAAGTTCTCTGGATTTGATAGATGTGGATTGTGGCTTCCAGTTCTTTCAGATGACAAATGTGTCCTAGAATGGGTGGATCTATCTCCTCAGTAAGCTGTCTTGTCTTTTTGTCCTCTATCCATCTTGTTCCTTCTTTTTCCAGCATACATGGAGAGGTGTGTGTGTAGTCTGCTGAGCTTGCTTGAGGGAAGTAAAATTTGATACCTGTAATTTTAATAACTGTTGGCTTTCCAGATGATCAGCAATGGTTAGAAGTGAGAAAACTGTTCACCCTACTAAATGCCAAAGTAGGGGACAGATGTTAACCAGATTTATTGTGACAATCATTTTGCAATATATACAAATATCAAATAATTTATGTTTTACACCTGACACTAATATAAAGTTATGTGCCAATCAGGCCTCAATAAATACCAAAGTTGCCACTAGTCTTCTCTAAAGAAACAGTTTCCAAGTGCTGTAATTCTTTGCATCCCAGAAAATCTGGATAAAAAGGTAATAAACCAGCACGTGCATGTGTGTGTGCGTGCATGCGTGTGTGCGTGCATGCGTGTATCCAGACTCTCTCTTCAAAAGCCGGGAGCTAATTCTCCCACTACTGGGAATATGGGACGCTGAAGCCCACAGCTGATCCTTCTCTAGGAATCAGCCTACATGGAAGAGAGCTAACTCACCACAAAATTACTTAGCCCGTATCCAAGGGCAACTCAAATCCAATGACAGCAAAACAAAGGCAAGGCCTGCTTACCTGGATATGAGACTACTCTAAAAAGCCATCCCTACTCCAGAGTGTCCATGGGTTCAGCTTCTCTCTGATACGGTCTTGCTTTCCCCACTCCCTTAAGAGGGTGGAGAGAACTCCCTGGAATCTCTTGAATCATCTCCCAAGGTCACAAAGCAAGTAAGCAAAAGGGCTCAACTTCAACGCCAAAACCATGTGACCGTTTGCCTTAGGTTTCTACCAACTGAACTAAACCCTTGACTTAACTTACAAGATATAAATCCTTATATCCTGGTGTGCCCTGGTGGAGCAGTGGTTAGTCAGCCGCCTTCTGCCAAGAGTACAGTTCCTATACATCCCAAGGAACAGGCTCACATCCTGGGGCTGGGTTGAAAGGCCAAGATGAATAAGTAAATAGAATGAGTAAAGTGCTTCTTCCTCTCTGCCTGTCCCTGCTAGCCTTCATTCCTGCCTGTTTATAAAGTTCCTTTATATATGAATGTCTTTTCCAGCCTCCTATCCCATCATTAATTCCCATACGATCCCTGGGCCAGTCACATGAAATTCTTTCCCTTCCCTGAACATGTCATGTTTGTACTCTCCCTGGAACAGCTCATTGTCCTTATCTGCGTGATGACTGCCTCTTTCTCCTACAGAGCTCACTTCTAGTGTTCCCTCTTCTATGAAGAATTCCCCTACTTGGTAAGTTTAAGATCTCCAGCCTTCAAGCTCCCACAGCCGGTTTTGTGTTCCTTTCCTGTGGTAATTGTTAATTATTGTAATGAGTTCTTTGCAGGCAGGGACATGTCTTTTACCTCTGCCTCCCCCACCAGGCATTTTAAAGATGTGTTGTAGAATAGATAAACAAACTAACTCAATTGAGGTGCTGATCCCAGAGGCCCTGGCTGAATGGTTGCCAGCAGTCACCCCAACCCCTCATGACTGGGAAGCATCAGATAGCACCATCCAAATTTGGATACATTTGAGCACAAGGACTAGTTCTCCTTCATCTGTGTAGCCTTTCCAAGATTTAACACCATCTTCTGTTCAGAGAAAATGCTCAAAACCCAAACCCCAAAACAAAAACAAAAGTACCACTGGACCAAATGCAGTGCTGTCTGATGTATGAGAAAATCACTTCACTTTCATGACTCAGTCTAAACTATTTTTTTTAATCTTTGTTACAAATGCATAGGATAGAGGCATCCCTTGTGGCTTAGGCAACTGAGACACTAGTGTGCAAACTATGTACAGTCCAAAGTCCTTGTTTCAAGATGGGGCACCAGGATGAAAAATCAAAATGAACTACTAAATAAACAAAGATGTTTGTTCCTCCTCTTTCTTCCTTCTTCTCTTTAAAAGAAACAAACACATAGGATATTCCTCTACCTATTCTCTTCTTAATATGCTCTTAGTTACAAATTTGAAAATTTTTTTTCCTATTTAAGAGAGCAAAAGATGGTTAAGAGTTTGCTAAATCTCCTTTCTAGGTCAGAAATAAAATCTATGTGGATACATTAAACATGACTAAGAAGTTTTCCAGCTGGCCTGGTTAACACTACCATCTTTGTTTTAAGGGGCCCCTTTGAAACATAAATATGCCATTAATCTAGAAAGTGTTTTTTTTTTCCTCCTACTTTCTGAAACTAATAATTACTTACTAACCAGAGGCATAGATATTAGTATATCACCAAGCAGCACTACCACAAAGAAGAGTTGGGGAACTCTTGTCTCACAAACATAAAAACCAAAAGCCAGTTTTATTGGACAAGTAGCTAAATTTTCTACACAGGAAATGGTTCAATTTTGTTATTGTTCTCAACAAAAATGTCCAAATAACAAAAAATTGCTGAGAGCTGGCAGAGACTAGTAATGATGATTAAAAAAAAAAAAAAAGCTGCAAAAGTGCCATTCCTTTTTTTTTTTTTTTTTTTTTTTTAATGGATTTGGGAAGGAGGAAACTCTCTGGCATGTAAAAAACTGAATTTTCTGTAGCCTGAGGAATATTTTTCATGTCACTCTCTCACAGCCTCTGTGGCTGATCTGGTGGGAGTAAGAAAAATCTTTGGTAATATTTTCCTGAGAGAGAAGCACATCTGGTTATCTTGCTCTTCACAAGTCTGTTATGTTTGAGCCCAAAACACAAAATCTGAGGCTTTTCCTCTGTGGTCTGAGTCGTCATGACTGCAGGCAGTCTGTTCCTAAGGCAGAGGCTGCAATTCACAAGTACATCTGATTTCAAAATTTTGTTCATGCTGTTCAGGTCACAGATTCAATGATATACAAAACTCTCTAAGCATGCCTGCTCAGGTTTTCACTTTTTATTCTTTTAAATATTCATTCATTCATTTATTTTTACACCTCATAGTTATTGAGGGCAATTAAGTAATGAAGATGCCAGACCCATCACCGTTCTGGCAGTAGGCTAAGTGGTCACAGAAAAGCACATGGCAGGGTTTTGGGGGTGTACCTTTTTAAACATCCTGGTGGAATCCTCACTTATCTGCATGAACCGCATAATCACATTGTTCAGGTAGATGTCGCTCAAGGTTGCATGGTCTTTGCTTTCTCTCCTCACTTGGTTCAGGAGCAAATACCAGCAGTTCACTGGAGACAGCAAGTTTTGGTCTTTCCTAAGAAGTGAAGAAAGAATTATCATCCGCTGCAAAGTGATCGGGATCCGCTGAGGGAGGTCACCCAGGCAAATGAGGAGCCACAACACATGGGTATCGCCGCTGTTTTTGTTATTTTGAGCATCACTCATGACAAGACACTCGCCAGCCAGCAGAAAAGCCTTCCAGGCAATGGACGGCACAGAGCCAGCAATTCCCTGGGCTTGGGAGTGAAAACTAGGACCAAGAACACCACTCAAAACCTACAGTCCTGACAAGGGCCATGGGACTCTAACATACAGCTTTAAATACCCCACTGAAGGAAGCAGTTTATATTTACATAAAAATCTATTGACTACTGTCTCACAGACAGACTGTGGTTTGCCACTACACACAAAGTGTGCTTTGAATGTTCAGTCTGTTGTTGGAAAAGGGATTTGGCCAGATCTGCTTTCTAAGGAACATAAAGTTGACAATTTATTAATCCCTTGTTACAGAACCTCTAGCCTCCCAAAAAATATTCCCAGGAATCAGAACTTTATAGCATTGTCTTGAGACTCATGAAGAGAACCAAGAAGTTTTCTAGCTTATGACTTGTCACACATCCTGTTCAAACCCATTAAGCTATTTCAGATTTGTAACTCCTTGTTTTACTTTAAATAACAAAGTTAAAAGTGACTATAAATTACAAAAGGCAACTTGTAAAAAGTGTTAAAGAGAAACTCCAAATGAAAATAAGGACCAATTGAGATGTGACTTCTTTAAAAAAAATAATCAAAGTACAATGTTGTCTGTGTTTTTTATTTTTACTTACTATCTTACTCTTACTCTTTAAATCTAACTTTAAAAAGGCACAATGTTTCTCCTAACTCAGGGACACTAGTGCCATTTTATCAGACATGTTATTCTCCTATTATTTATGATCATCTATGACTCCAGATGCTAATTAAATTAGAAAAGAAATAAAGTCAGGTCTTTCTGCCATTAAGCACCTCACATTTAGGATTTAGCACTGCCAGCTAAAACCCTCCCTCGAAGAAAGAAGTAGAAGACAGAAGTGGGAATGGGTGTAGGGGAAGAGATTTCCAATCTAGGTTCTTAGCATGTGTCCTAGTTGACACACTAAGGATGATGCCCCAAGGAGAAAACTCCTTTTTCTCAAAACCACTGGGCAAAGGCAGTGGTTTGATAGCAGACAAAAAAAGCCTTTCATTCTCTATCCACTCAGTGCAGGAGGAAAAACTAACTTGTATGTAGATTCTATGTGCTGAATTAGCCCATAAATTCTTTGAGAACATTTCATATTTTTTGTATGTGAACTGCCTGTAGTAAACATTAACCATTATTTTAGTCATTGAATAAAAACTTATCCTTGCCCTAATAATAACAATAATGTCAACAATAAAAACAATAGCTGCAGCTATCAGTTACTGAGGACCTTATGCAAGATGAGGAACAAGTGGATTTACACTGTCTGGGATCAAATATCAGACTATTTATTAGCTATGCGATCTTGGCCAAATTATTTTAACATCTCTCTCTATTACTTCATTTGAAGAATGGGCTAAAGAATGATATTTATCTTGTAAGTCCATTATGAGAAATTTTGAGTGACTTTATTTGTAAAGCTTACTAAAATGCCTTAGGTCTTTAGCAATGCTACATAAAATTAGCTATTTTTATTCAGTGCTTGCTCTAAAAGTTTTTAAGCACACTAACCTTACTTAATCCTTATCACTATCATTTAAGGCAAAAAATTTAAAATTTATTTATTCGTTTATTTGCTTAGAGGAAGGAAGCAGGCAGGAAGAGATAAAAGGAAGAAGCATTTATTTATCCATCTATTTAGTTGCTCATGTTGGTTCTCCTCTGCTCCCCGCCTCTACCCTCCACCCATTCCCTGGCCTCAGGCTGAGATCCCAGGTCCTTGGACTTTATGCGGATTACACCATCTGGAGCTGTGGACTTAACCACTGAGCCACTGAGACAGAGATTCTTTGTATCTCTTCTATTAATGGCAACATCGAAACTCAGCTAGGCACACTGACTTGACCATTGCTAGTGTTGGAGTCTTTGTGAGTTCAGGAAGGCTGATCCAAAGCTTTGTTCTTTCCACTATACAATGGTAGCTTTATGCCAAGAGTTGTTCTACACAATGAGCATTCCAAAACTGAGTAAGAGTTAGACTCCAAAGGTTAGTTAGCTTAAATAATGTGCTAAATTCTAGTGCTAAAGGTGTAACATTTATTTGGTGAAAAGAAAGAATATGGAGTGCACTGCCCATGCTCAAGTATGAATGATATCAAGGACATTGTCATGTTTCTCATGTAACGGTCATAAAACTTCATTATACAAGTTAGGAAACTAAGGCTCTGAGTGTTAGTTAAGCAACTTGAGTGAAGTCATATAGTAGAGCCAGTACTTTCAATCCAGGTCTGTCTGATCTTGAATAAAGACTATCTTTGAGTTTTCCCTAATCCTGGTTTATTCTTTCTATGGATTTTATTACCCAATTTATCTCCCATCCTATACTTAATAACAAACTTACTCAAGTCAAAGAAAATATCAAGCTGCTTACCTTTTGAAAAAAATGAGTGAACAAACCAGTAGAAATAAAAAGTAGCAACTGATCCACTAAGGGATTGACCATGGTGAGTGGACCATGTTTGTTATTAGTTCACATCTGATTACCAAGACCAGAACAGAGACATTCACAAATATTTATTGCATGAATTAGTGAGAGGCCTTTTTATTTGCAATCACTCAAAAAAGAACAGTTATTATAAATGTCGATAGAATACTGTTTCCAGTCTGTCAAAAACATTAGATACTTGTTCTCCCTGGGAACTATCATTAAGATTTATTTCTGTACTGGATCAGCACTAGAGTTTAAAGTCATAGGAAGAAAAAAAAAATGTATTCCCTACCAAAAATGGTTCTGCATTTGCATTTACAAGAATATCCCAGGAATAGTTCCTGCTGTACTTTTTATGTAAGATACAAGGTTACAGAGAGGTATAAAATGGAGTTGTAAAGTCCATGGTAAAACCAAAGGTGGGCCTCTTTGCAGCCCATCCAATACTGGAGCCCAGGCTGAGGAGACAGGCCTCCTTGTCATCAACCAGTGCGAGTGGGTTGCTGTTTTCCCATCTCATTGAGAGAGCAGCTCTTCTGGTTCTGATTTTAGGCCGGGATGCAATGCAGAAAGGTTGCAAGTGGGGAGTCCTCAGTTCTAACGCTATCTTACACAGGTGTCATGTCTGTCCCCACGTGGGACTCAAAGTTGAATAAACCACCACTTAGGTTTTCAGTTCCTTCTTCCTTTTTTGGCCCCTGGACATTTTCCTTACTTTCCTGTAATTTCTGCTGCGCATCTAAAAGGATGTCTATTCTATCTTAATCAGCATTTCTGGGAATTTTGTGGCAGAAGTATTTTCAAATGATCTAGTCCACTGTATTTCTTTCTAGAAATGAAAGACTGTACTACCACTTTCATATTTTCTAAATCAATCTTTCTTTCTATCTGCAGTGTTGCTAGTTCACACACTACTGTCAGAGCATCTCTGCATGGCTCCTCTCCCCTGGCTCTATCTTCCTCCAGCTCCCAATCCTATCTATTGTCTTTGTCATCATTTTAAAATGCAGGTCTGAGCTGGTCATCTCTCTGCTTAAAACTCTACAAGGCTTCTCATACTCTCAGGACAAACTAAAACTGCACAGTATGGTCTAGAGGGTTCTATGGCCTGAGAAAATTCACATGGTGGCCACAGAGCTCACCCTCTCACTACTCACTCTCACCCAACAACTTTTTATTGCACAAAGCTGTCCTGTACCTCTTCCCTTCTCGTCCTTTGTGTACGATGTTCCCCTGACTTGAATATCCTGCTCTGGTTCCTTTAAGGCCAACTAGTCCTTCAGGACTTCACTTATAAATAATTTCTTCCAGGATCTTTCCTTGACCTTCCTTTCCCACTTCTATAATAGCAGGGGTGTCGCTCATGTCTGTTCCTGTCATCCTGAACTTAACTCTCTCACAGCACTTGTACAATCTGTTGGAGTTGTCTGCCTGCTTGCCTCTTTCAGTCATAAGGTAAATTCATTATCAGAAAAATTTGCATGTATTTTTAAACCAATGAGCACAATTAAACTAAAGTTTAATTATGCTCAATCATAAATGTTTTACCAAGGACCCTGAGTCCATCTCAATTGCAATGACCATGGCTAAAATGGAAGCAGGAGCACTAAACGAGCAACTTTTATTATTTATCTTCATATAAAATCACCATAGAAAATATGAGGTCTTTGCTTGAAGAAGCAACTATTTTAAATCTGCCCATTTAAATATCTACCTGTGATAGGTATCAGCTTCCAATTTTCTGTAAAAGTTTAATTCATACATATTTTTCTTTTGCATAGTTATTCACAAATAAATATTTATTACAAACAGAAAATGATATATTAGTGTTTAAAATATGGTAAACTGATGTTCAGAAATTATAAATATACAGGGGTTACTTTCATCTATGGCTAATTAACAGATTATCAAAAATCACAGGAAAATTCTAAAATGATCCTTATTGAAGGGTGGTAAAGGGTAGGTTATTGGTTTGGAAAGGTGAATCTGAGTCAAATCTCTCTTACTTGTACTGTTGATGATCCTTAGTGCTTCTTGTTTTTGCCATGAACCTTTCTGCTAACTTCTCTAGATTTCGAGAATATTCAGTCTCAATTTCAGCTTTTTTCCGGAAGAAATCTTGTAAGTCCTGGAGAAGCTGAACTCGCATCTCTGTTTGCTGCTCCAGGCATTTTTGTTGTTCCACCAGTTGAGCTCGGATTTCTAAAGGGAGAAGAGAATCCATTTATGATTTCATGAAAATTACTGAGGTGAGCAAAATAAAAGCAATGTATCCTATTAGACAGTTAGTTCTGTACTGGACCTTTATGAGACTGCTGTGTCCAGACTGGTTCTTTTAAGAAGGATCTATTGACCCTTGAAAAACAATGAAACAAGCTTCAAGAAAGAATGTAGTAAATTAGAAGAGAAACATGGATTACATTTGCAATGCCACAAACATGCATGGAGTCATGAGGGAAAAAATGAAAGCCTTTCAGATAACAATTCATAACATATGACATCTTTGGGCAGCTAAGTACATTGTAATTTTTTCATCAGCATTTGTCTCAACTATCCCTTTCAAGTCTGAAGGGCAAAGAAATGAGCATCATTTCTTCCATACTCCTGAACCACCACATATTTGCCAGTTGGCACATACAGACACTGACATCTGGTGATTTTGATTTACTGCATAAACTTCTAGTTTGTAAAACACATAGCTTCAGGGTTATAGGAATGCTGAGCCTAGAAATAATTTCTTTCTATAGCTAAATAATCCATTCATACTGTGACATCCTCAGATTCCACTCCATTCTTCTGTTCACAACATGAAGCGCTCTTCACTTGCTCACATTTTATACTGTCCAAACAAACAGCCTTATTGACACATACTATCCAGAAAAGCCTCTTCTGAAATTTTGAAAATATTAGGAACATGAAGGTTCGTCATTTAGTGATTTAACAAAAACACAAAAACAAAATCTTGTCATGCAAAACTATTGGTAAATAACTGTAACAATCAAAGAGGAGTGTTTCAGAAAACTAGAGGCAGTAACTAAATAACCACTGGTTTGTTTTGGTTCTAAGACCAAAGGCTAGCATCCAAAGACAAGAAGATTCATACTGGAAAACATCTTTATTTCATCTCTCCAAGTATCGGTTTGTATTCCCTACAAGTGAGGGTTGAATCTAATTCAGGGGCGTTGATGGAGATCAATGTCCAAATAACACCTCCTCAATTTCTTTCTATTATCTTTCAATGGAGAAAGACTGAGTTGACTAAATAGTTACACATGCATCATACACCTGACCATGTTTAATCGAGTTCATTAATAACAGGACAGTCAGGTTCCGAATGACGATTCAGGAAATTTACTCAATTTAACAATAACTAATAATAATCGATGCTTACTATCCTATACCCTATTGAAGGAGGCACTCGTATCCCCCTTTCACAAAGAAGAAGCTGAGGTTTAAGGAGACTAAATACTTTATCCAAGGACTTCACTTAATAAAAGGCACTTCCAGGACCTCTAACTCAAATCCATCAGTGACATCAAACACATCTTGCTTTCCTTTCGTTCATCCACATGTTTGAGCCAGACCTAGGCCTTGGTGAAGAAGGCACAATAAGTAATGAAAATGGGTCTCTGCTCTCAGAAAGGTTATGTTTCAGGCAACAGTATTTGGTGGGAGTTTTGAGGGATAACAGGAAAGCCTTTCTCAATGCTTCTCTTGGGCTCTCCACCTCTAGATTGGTAGATCTTATTAGTATTCTTACTGAAGTGTGGTAAACACCAGAGTGAAGACATTATTATAGGCATTTAACTATCATGAACAGAATCTGAGTTTTTTTTGTCAATCAAAGTAAGTGTTTTTCAATACAGCTTTATAATCAGCTTGTCTGCCAAACACTTTCCCCCACAAATATAGAACTATTTTTGTTTCATAAAGAAAAAATAATCAAGGGTGTGGGTATGTCTCATTCAGAGATCCCAGCAAATCTTTTAAGACGAAGTAATTTTAGTACATCTTGCTGTGTTCAGAGAAAATAAATCAATCCTCTTAGGCTGTCATCTAAGTTCTCTCTTTTTTTTTTTTTAAAAAAAAGCAGACTTAATGCCAGAAGAGAAATAAAAGTGTCTATGGGTACAAATCTCATTAAAAATACATGAACATCATATGGGCTTTCTTCCTGGATTTCATTCTTCAATATTTTCTTTTTTGCTCCATTTAGGGTTTTAACTTGGGCATTTTGAGAAGGAAGACTGTATTTAAACAGTTAAAACCTCATCCTCATTTTGTAGGGAGTAAGTGCTACTGTAAGTGGTATCTGTAATTTTCCAGTCAAAACAAGGTACTTCGCCTCCCTCTGGCTCAGGCAGCTAAGGCACAGACTATGAAAGTCATGAACACGGGTTCAAGACCCCAGGCCAGGGTAGCAAAACAACACAAGACACTTGGAGTAGTTTCATTACTGAAAATACGGAGCGCCAAGAGTCTATAGAGTATTTTTGTAAGAAAGTAAAATATGTTGCAAATCTGAAAAGGAGAAGCCATTTAATTTTGTTTATTTAGAAAATTTGATGAAAGAGGAAACGATAATAAGGGAAAAAACAATATAAAATCATCTACGCAAGAAATATCTTGAATTCCTTACCCTGCAGCACTGCTCAGTAGGTCACCTCTCTGTACCTGTGGCACAGCTTTATTTATATGACCTCCCCAGATAGGAGGTAGCCTTATACAGGAGTAAAGAATGTGAGAATTTCCAAATAAATGAGTACATGCATAAAATAAACAAATACTAGTCACATATTTTTGAATCACATTCTGTCCGACTGCTCAGAACAGATCAGAGAAGTCCCGGGCACTGAGCCCCACGCTGTATGAATCCTGCAAGGAGACCACATGTGGCTTCACCACAAAATCATTCGGGCTGGAGCTGGTGAAAGCATCACAAAAAGGAGTGATTTCTAGAAAAATTGTGAGGCTTATTTCTGAAGAAGGGATTGCAGCGTCCCTTCCATGTGCAGATTCTTTAAAGACATCCTTTCAGGGCCCTGTTATTACCTTTCTGAGATGAGTCTTGACCTGGGTCTTTATTTATTTATTTATTTATTTCAGACTCAAGCTTCATTTTAATTGAAGTTTAGTTTAATTGAATTGACCAAAGCCTAGCTTGTGTTAGGTTAGGCCCTCAGCACTGGAGTTACAAAGATTTGTAAGACACAGTTCCTTCTGGTAGGGATGACAAACCCTAAACTTATAAAACAGTATGCTGTGTTCGTTGCTATAATAAAGGAATGCACCAGGAAGCAATGGGAAGTAGAGCTGCCCCAGACTGTGGAAGAGCTCAGAAGATGTATGCCCTGAGGACAAGCACTATCAGACATAAAGCTTTAACCACCAAGAAAGAAAGGACAACCCCTAAAATGGGAGACAATAGTTGCACATCATCTCTCTCATGAGGGACTTGTATCCAGAAAATACAAAAAAATTTCTTATACTTAAAACTCAGAAATAAAAACACAAATAGCCCAATTTTTTTTCAATGGGTCAAAAATCTCAACACATCTTTCTAAAAAATGTTACACAACATGAAAAGTGACCTAACATCATTAGCCATTAGGAAGATGCAAATCAAAAGTGCAATGAGATACCATTTCATACCCACTAAGATGGAAGGTCATAATAAAAAATACAGATAATAAGTGTTGACAAGAATGTGGAGACATTGGAACCTTCATATTCTCTGTTCATAAGAATGTAAAATGGCACAGCTACTTTGGAAAATAATCTGGCAGTTCCTCAAAAGGTTAAACAAAGAGTTAACACAGACTCAACAAATACACTCCCAGAAGAATGAAAACATATTTCCCATAAATCATACACAAATGTTTAGAGCAGTTTTATTCATAATAGCTGAAAAGTGGAAACAACTCAAATATGCATGAGTAATAAATGTGGTAGAGTTATACAAAGGAATATTATTCAGCCATAAAGAGATTTATGCTACAACATGGGTGAACCTTGAAAATATAAGCTTAGTGAATGAAACAAATCAAAATAGTCCACTGTGATTCCATTCATGTGAAATATCCAGAACAGACTGATCCATAGATACAAAGAGTAGATTCATTGTTGACTCAGGCTGGACAAGTTGAGGGAAATAGGAGGTGATTGCTAAGATGTGTAAGGTTTCTATCCTGGGGTGATGAAAATGTTATGTAAAAGTAGTTATTGTGATGGTTACAAAACTAAGTGTATATTTTAAATGGGTGGATTGTATAATACGTGAATTATATTTCAATATAGCTGTTATATAAAAGATACTGCCGTATAATAATTCTATGAAATTTTGATTGTTGAGATATTTCTGAGAACGATGGTAAGAGTGACAACAATAAAAATAACTCCCCCACATTTCCATGCCTAGTACTTTATCAAATTATGCAACATATGGGCAGGCACTTTAAAATGATGTCTTCATAAATTGATTCTTGCTTTAATACTTTTATTTCATCCTGAATTTATCTGTAAGTCAGAATAATACATTTACTTACTGGCTAGCATCATTTGCATATTAATTGCTATACTTTTTAATGACATAGAAAAGATTTACCTAATAGAACATTAGGGGAGACTTAAGCTCCCTGACTCCCACACAACTGCATATCATGGCATACTCTCCTGTAGGTAGAAAAATGCCACCACTGAGAATGCTCTAGGCAGCCACTATTTCTGTCTAGGGCAGGACCTACCAAATTATTATAGTGTCATTTTTAATAGGGGCAAAAATGTACTGTTTCAAAAATTATCATTATTTAATTTCTGTTCTACCAGAGCATCACCAGATAATGAATCAACATCAACAATTCAACAAGAAAAATAGACAAAGTGTGTTTCAAACTACTCATGTGTAAAAAATTAAAATTTCCCTCTACCTGGTAAAATGCTGTTAAGACTTTCCAAATAAAATGGAATTGCCGAGGAAAAGAGGAAACTAGCATTTCTTGTTATTTCTCTGATAAAGGGAAGTCCTAACTCTTAAAATAAATTGGTGTGAGATCAAGTCTGATGCGTCTTGCATACAAAGATTGAGTCCAGTGTGGGCTGTTTCTCTAATAGGTCACTGAATGACAAGGACTAGGACATAAAATTGATGAATTGAATGTGACACGATTATCTAGTAAATAAAAACAAAACATTTCTAAAGCATCACACATCATCTCAATTATTTTAGTCTTGCTTGGTCATATTTTCCTTATGCTATCAGAAAAAGGTATACATTCTATTAGGATTTATCAATACCTTTGCATAAAAGATACAAGGAATTTCCCCAAAAGGCAAATGAAAGCCACAAGAATGTCTAAAAGAAGTCTAACTGGTTCCATCAATTGTTCACATCTTCACTGATCATGTGAATATTTATACAACCTTGCAGCTGCTGAACTGCTAAACACCAGGTACAAACTTCTAAGAAATATGCATTTTAGGCTAGAAATTTCAAACAAAAAATCAAAAAAAGTGAGCTTTTAAAATTGTTGTTGTTGTTGTAGTAAATAGAATGAATAAACAAAGGTCATTACTTTACTAAAAATCTAAACCCAAGATTTGTGCTTCTCTTGTATTCTGCATAGAAATAAGCTTATATCAGTGAAGGATAGGTCTCCCCAAAGTAGTTCAGATAAGCTTTTTGAAGATGTCCAGACCAAGTTTTTGCCAGGGCATGTCACCTTAGTATATGAAACTAAGGTCAACCTGGGTCCTGTGGGCTTCAAGAGAACTGAAAAAAAATGGCGGCTACCCGGATTTAGGGTCATTTCCAGAAATAACTTTTTAAATCAAAGGCAGGAAAAACTTGTAGGTACCTGGCTTTGTTATGTGATCATTCTCCACTCATGTGAGACCCATTTCTCTCTCGAAGTCCCAGGCCTCTATTCTATTCTTTGGCTCAGGATATAAACTCTTAGTCTGTATCATTTACTCTAGAACAATACAGTCGTGTAAATTATCCATTTGCATGCAATTAAATTTGATCTTTGTCTCCTACAAATATGTCTGATGTTAATCTGTTTGATTCATCAGACCAAGAAGAATCTCAGAGGGATTAGGGAATTTCCCTGTACCCCTACATGGAACCACGTCACTTATTACAAGTCATGAGACATGGACAAGTCACTTAACCTCTTAGATTTTCACCTTGTAAAATAATGGCTCCACCTCACAAGGTTATGACAATTAAATGAGATAATACAAATAAAAAGCATGCTGCAGTCTGTAAACCACTATGAAACAAAGAGATGATATAATTACTATCAGCAGGTTTTGATTAGAAACATATTTATTAAATATTTCCTTGTGCCAGAATTCTTACTAATGGCTATAAATAACAGACTGAATACAGAACCCCAGGCTCCTGTGGAGACTGGCAATCAAACAGATACTGAGAGCCAATGGCATTCAAGGTCTGAATGGATGAATGTCAGGAAGCAATGAGAAATGTGGGGAGGAAGTATCCAAGGTCGGGCAAAAAGGTGAGGTCATATCAAGATTGAATTATCAGCAGTTTGTTGGTAGACACAAGGGGAAGAGCATTCTAGGTTGAAGGAATAACACAGGCACATGGCAGAGGTGATAGAGAATAAGAAGAGCTGTACCATGTGTTTTGTTACTTCTGGAATCAAAGCCTAGATGGGGGCAGTCATGGTCTAGGTTGGAAAGACCCCATGTGGCAGGCGAAGGAACGAGATTTTTCTCTTGTAAACCAGTTTCCCAAACTGGCTTGATGATAAGAACCAAATAGGGTATTTATTAAAAATAAATGGTATCAGGAGAGATTACACTTCCAGACTTTAAAACTATATTTCAAAGCTATAGTGACCAAAATGGCATGTTACTGGAATAATAACAGAGGCACAGATCAGTGGAACAGAACTGAATCAGCAGAAACTGACCCACTCACATAGTCAGTCAATCTACGACAAAGGAATCAAAAGTATTTGATGGAAAAAGGAAAGTCTTCAACAAATGGTGTTGGGAAAGCTGCACAGCTGCACGCAAAGGAATGAAGCTAGACCACTCTCTAACACCGTTCATAAAAATTAACTCAAAATGGATTAGAGACTTGGACATAAGACCAGAAACCATAAAGCTCTTAGAAGACAACATAGGAAAGACTTTCTATGATATGAGTGGTAGAAAAGACTTTAGAGACTCAACTCCACCATCAAGGGAAACAAAAAGAAAAATAAACAAGTGGGGCTACATCAGACTAAGGGGCTTCTTCACAACAAAAGAAAACATCACCAAACCAAAAGGAAACCTACTGACTGGGAGAAGATGTTTGCATTTGATATTTCTGACAAAGACTTAATATCTGAAATATACAAAGAACTCATAAAATTCAACAACACGAGAACAGGCAATCCAATCAAAAAATGGGAGGAGGAATTGGAAAGACTTTTCTGAAGACGGTATACAGAAGGCCAACAGGCACATGAAAGTATGTTCCTACTCACTGGTCATCAGGGAAATTAAAACAACAATGAGATATCACCTTACACCTGAAAGACTGGCTATTATCCAAAAGTCTGGAAACAACAAATGCTGGTGAGGATATGGAGAAAAGGGAACACTTCTGCACTGTTGGTGGGAGTGCAAATTGGTACAACCCCTTTGCAGAACAGTTTGGAGATTCCTCAAAAAACTGAAGATGGAAATCCCATATGATCCTGTCATTTCACTTCTGGGCATCTAACCAAAAGATACAAAAGCACCTACCGGCAGAGATGTCTACATCCCCATATTTATTGTGGCCCTATTCACAATAGCTAAGAACTGGAAACTACCTAAGTGTCCAACACCAGATGACTGAATCAAGAAGATGTGCTACATGTATACAATGGAATACTATACAGTCCTTAGGAAGATATGAAACCCTGTCATTTGAATCAACATGGATGAAACTAGAGGGGATTATGCTAAGTGAAACAAGTCAAAAGAAGAAAGGTAGATATCAGATGACTTCGCTCATATGTGGAACGTGAATAGGCAAAACAAAAGAACAGACAAAACATAACCAACCCTGAAACATTTGCAACAGAACTGAGGTTACCAAAAGGGAATGGGGGGGCGGGGGGGCTGGGGCAAATGGTGGTGGAGCGCACTGGACAACGGGAAAGAACACTTGGTGTTTGGTGGAGGGCATGGTACGTTGAAATACATCTAAGAAATGGGGAACTATACATAGGAAATTATTTTAATGTGTAGAATAATTACTACAATAAAAAAAAAATTAAAAAATAATAAATGGTGCCCTGGTGGCTCGGGTACTAAGCTGGCAGCCAGGGCACAGACCATGTAAACTCCAAGTACCTGGGTTCTAGGACACGGGGAGGAGTGGTGGAAAGAGGAACACTCGAAACAAATAAACAAAATTCCTCCTTCCTTGAAAACGCTTCTTCCACCTCTTCCTCTCTTTCCTAACTTTAAAAAAAATGGTGCGTAGTTCCCTCAGTCAGATATTTTGATTTTGTTGTTCTGGCAAGAACTGGAGTAGAGGATTTTTTTTTTTTTTTAAAGGACTTCTGTAGGCAAGAATGAAGGTGAGCAGGCAGGCAGGAAGTGGAGGAAGAAGCATTTTATTTTATTTTATTTAGTTGTTCACCTTGGTTGGTCCCTTTTGGCCACAGGGCATGAATCTAGGTCCTTGGGATGTGTGTGGACTGTGCTTGGTCAGAGGCAGCGGACCTAGCCATTGTGTCACCAGGGCATGCCTAGAGAGTTTTAATTAAGGAATCAGGTGACTCTTTCACTGGGAACTCTAGGAAACACCAGAGGAAAGGAAATGAAAAATCCTGAACCAAGATGGTAAAGAAGAAGATTTGCATTCCAAAAAATAATACATCCATACATACACTGCTAAGCATCCTATATGTTGTAAAATAGTGTTTCCTTTGTAAGCTATATGGTTTTCTATTGGAATTATGACTTACTGGACAACACAAACCAAAGCAACAGTAAAAATCCTCACAAGAATGAATGGTATTCATGTTTTCTCCTGACTCAGTCTATTATTTTAATTGGTTATAAATCACTAACGCCTGTCATCTGGTATGAAACAAACAGACTTTTCCATTTAATCTATTAGCAGAGAGTTGATGCTGATTTTCACCCACATTGTAGATAAACCTTTGCAGCTGTGCCATCCAACATGCAGCCATTAGTCACATGAACACTTGAAATGTGCAAATTGAGATGTACTGTGTCAAACATAGGATTTCAAAATTTTAGTATGAGAAAAATGTAAAGTGTCCCAATAACATTTTTTCTATTGTTAGAATTAAAACATTTAGATATATTGGTTGCATAAAATAGCCTATTAAAAGTTATTTAACCTGCTCTTCGCTTTCTTTTTTTTTAATGAGATTTCTAAAAAAATCTGAAATGAGAAATGTGGCTCACTTATAGGACAATGCTCCTCTGGAAGATGAGTGAATTAACAACTCATACATGCAATGAGGAGTTCCCATCAGAAAAGTTATCTGAAGAGTTAGCAGGCTTGATGAGACAAGACTAAGGCACAAAGCAAATATGGTATATAACACAGAGTATAAAGACACCCATTCTAGTGAGAAGAAATGTGACTTTGGAGGAGTAACTGTAGTCATTGCTCTGATGGGGATACATACTGAGAAATGAATCATTAAGCAAGTGTGTTCTGTGAACACGAGTGTATGATGACACAAACCGAGTGACACAGCTTACTATCATCTAGGCTATACAGTATATAGCCTATTGGGACTGCCATGAATATATGCAATGTACAGTTGATCAAAATGTTAAGTGATGCCTGACTGTAGCTCTGCAGAAGTCATGTTTCCTCAAAGGCATATGGTCATGAATCATAGCAGCCATATACCCCTTCCAGAGGTCAGGGATGAGATAGCATATTTAAAGATGTTCTCATGTAAAGCACTGAATCATGATGAAAGGCTTCAAATGATCATAAAATGTGTTAGGAAAAAAGGAAACAGGTTCTAGATTTGATGGTACTGACTACGTAGGCTAAAACATTTTCAGAAAAGGAAAGATATTGGGTCAATGGGGCTCATCCAAAGGGGCAACTTGTGAAGGGATTGGCATTACTCTGCCTGAAAAGGCATGTAGGTTTTAAAAGTGGTAGCAATTTAATGGAATGAAAATGTAGCTACTTAAATAAACTAAAAATTACACTTTTAATACCCTGGCCCAAAGTTCTGGGGAAGGAAATTTAGGGTGGCTGGACCAAATGTAATTTTCCAAGTCACTGAATAACTCCCTAAAGTATTTATCTACTTTTGAATTCTGGTATCACCAATTATTTAAACAAACTAAATAGCATAACATATATACATATGTATATACATACATACGAAATCAAGTTGCTTCAATTTTAAGATTAAAACTATGGCCTCATCCTAGAAATCTAGAGATGATTAACATATTGTGGGGGAATCAATATGATATAAAACATTTTAGAACAAAAAGCTATCCTTTTAGTCAGTCAAATCTTATTATTTTAGACATGAAAGTCAATTTCACAAAATTTCTGACACTTAAAGAGAGGATGTATCCATTTTTCTCTCTAAATTTTCACTATAATGCCTTCTTTTGAAATGATGTTAACCTCAGTATTATTTAAGGAAAAAACTGACTACAAAATCAGTTTTCAGATCTATTGAAAGCCAAATATTATATTTTGGTTTAGATAACATTTTCAGGTAAAGCCTGGAAAGCAAATTTGCACCTTTTTTTTTCAGATGAAAACTAGCACATTCTTTTCAGATAAAAGACAATGCATTGAAATGATCAATTATTGCAGTTTAACGACATTTTAGGAAGGGCCAGTTGAAGGAAGTACTGATCTGGAATGGTGCTTTTATTTAGAATTCACAAGAGGCAGAATTTCATTAACTTTCCCATAATTAAGCAAGGACGTTTAAGACCTTATTAGTAGATTGATTTTTACTAACAGAAAAAGACAGTGTGTGGAAATCACTGATCCACAGAGAGCACAAAGATTTACTTTTTGGAATGGCTATGGTGCTGACAAAGGTTCAAGGCATTCTCTAAATGTTGACTTTTCTTTCCTGACATAATTCAACATACTGTCTCATGGAGTAAACATCGAGAGTTTACAAAAGTCTTTTTCTGAGTAAGTTTTAATAATGAAAGACTTTTAGACTACATTAAATGTTTTGTACTGAATTAATTACAAAGTGAAGCTTTTCCAAATTAAGGCTATTTCCCTTATTGTAGTAATTACAGTTTTAGAGTGTCTACAAGAACAGTTTAACCTCACAAGCAATTTAGCATTTGCATCTAACAGGAGAATATTTATTGAGTTCCTACTGTGTTTCAGATCCTGTGACATGTACTTGACATAGTTAGCTCATTTAACTCCTATAGCCTTCCTATTATGTGACACCTTTCTTACATAGATGAGGAAATCCAAGAACAGAGAGCTTAAGAATTTCGTCCAAAGTCATACAATTAATAAACTCCAGAGCTTATATTCCCATTCAGGTCTGTCGAATTCCAAAGTTCTTACACAAAGTTCATCCTCAACTATCACACATAATGAGTAATTGCATAAAGCAAGCTGAACTGACTCAGGCCTGGTCTTCTAGATAATTTGTTAGAATGTATATGAAATCTATATATAACTATTATCTTTGATTACACTGTTATTGGCAACTTTAAATCTTACTTTGAATTAACTAGAGTTTGATACATGAGAGCACCAATAACCTTTGACTCTAGATAAGCTGCCTGAATTTGGGCTCAGCAGCTGATAGAGGAAAACCAGAAAGTAGTCCACTTATCTGTGCTTCCTCAACGTTCATTTCATAAGTGAAAGTCACAATTCTGGATCATTTTAATTAATACCTTTCAAGTTTTAAAGGACATATCCCTTGAAGATATTAATTGCTAACCAGATATAAACACCCTCCTACTTAGAATTAACAATCGGAGCTGAAACTAAAGTCTAATCCTATAGCCAAATTACATTGGGACTGGAAAGTTGTGCTTACCAGCAAAATAATGGTAAAGAATAATGATATATCATGGCAAATAGCAAGAATCTATTAAAATATTTCTATTAAAAATCTTTCATGTAAAAACACTTTAAAACAATGGCAATTAAAAATAATTATCCATCTATCTATATAAGATTTTTCAGTATAAATAATGAAGTACAGTATTTGTACTTCAAAGTACAAAGAAAATGTTCAATTTGATAACCTATATATTAAAAATATAGTCTTCCATTTTATCTTCAGACATGAGCCAAATTTTTTAATAAAAGCATACTTCTTGTCCTGCACATTCAATTTTTAGTTACATAATCTGAAAAAACTGAATTCAATAATGTCCACTGAACAAGTGAGCACAGAAATGCTCTGCTATAATAATATGCTATTCATCTGACAAACATTTACAGAGCATCTTCCAGGTACTGGACTTTAGAAAGAAAAAGATAAAATCATGGCTTTGTGCCCTCAGGGCCTCCCAGGCTAACTCCTAGTCTAGTACACTGGTTGTTTTTCAAAATGACATAAAAACAAGTAATTTTTATTTTTATAAGGGTGCTTGTTTACAACGCAGTGTAGTAAGTTCTATAATGGAAGCAAGAAGAAGTGATGTTAGAATATACAGCAAGGAAGAACTTCTGCCCAGCTAAATCAGAGAAGGTTCTCAGGTGATCCTGGAGCTAGCCAGCACCTACACAGGAATGTGCCAACTTGGGGGTGGGCATGGGAAGCGTATAGTGGGTAAAAGAAAGTCTCTGCAAAGGCCCAGGAGTATGAGTGTTTGAGTGTTCAGGTGTTAGAGGAATAGCAAGTCTGGTCCTCATAGCAGGGGCCAGGCCAATTACCAGGACATTGAAAAGTAAATATTCTGTAATGATGAGGGATGCTCTCTTTATTCAGTACTCTTTTCAATTTTAAGGAACGCTCAAGTTTATTTCATAAGTTAAAAAAAAAACAAACCAAAAATGCATACTATTCACATTTAGAAAAGATAGTTCTAGAACTGTATTTTAACTGATAAAATGATCAGGAAGTGACATTTCCTGCCAAGTCTTTGACAATAGACTTTTCAAATCGCTTTATATTAATTTAGATAAGGGAGGGCAATGTCAGCTATATTTCATAGAAGACTTGGGGTATGAAATGGAAGGATTTATAAATATCATAATGTAGTCAGAATTTATTCCACAATAGTTAGACTTAAATTGCATATTTAAGTGGCTTAAAATTACAAATATTTAAAACACCTATCTCTTATCTTTCCTATTTTCTGTCTATTTATTTTGCAATTTACTTTGAAAGGTACACTTCTTAAAAGATATTGTATCATTAAATCTTCATGACAAAGCAACAGTTCAGAAACACTAAAGTAAAATGGTAGCATTTTCCACTCTGATACCGCTTTATAAGCTTTTTATAGGACATCAAATATAATATTAGCTTTACCACCTCTACCACACCCACTCTTTTACGGAGTGGAAATATGGAAAAGATTCCTTTTAAAGAAGCATGAACAGATCACAAATAGCTTAGCGCACTGTAGAGAAATATTGACCTGCTGCCTCCAAATTCCCAGTACCAGCTAGCTTCTCCCCACCTCTCCCCTTATTATACAGTTACAATCTAAAGTTACAATTTGTTAATCCTATCTGTCCTCGCCAGGTCTCTGCCCACACTGTATATTGGCTGCTGAAAATTTCCCCGTGCCTTGGATAAGAGGCTGAAGTACTAAATGATGAAAACCAAAACAATGAACTGATAGGCTGAGAAAAAGAGGAAGATGGGGCAGGAAAAGGGTAAAGGGAAACACTATGAGAACACAAAGGAGAAAGAATCAAGGGGAGCAGGAGAGAACAAAGGGATGTGTGAGGAGAAGGGGTAAGTGAGACAAATGGAACACGTGAAAGTACGTGGCAATGATATTCTGGAAGTCACTGTGGGTCTGAGTGTCAGAGACTTTGAGAGAGTTAGCTGAAGTCTATTCGTGCTTGTCTTTAGGTTCTTAGATTTTTTTTGAGGAATACATTTTGCTTCTAAGAATTTCAGTTATCAGACTTCAGTGTGAAGTGAGCCTGATAATGAAATTTCAATGTCAAACATAAAGCACATTTTGTTTTCCTTATTACAACCAAAGTCTAGGTTTTTAGAGTTCCGAGATTTCCCTGTTTAGCAATGTAGGTGAAATAAAAAAAATGTAGGTGAAAAAAATGAATGTGTAGCTTTAATTTTAATGGAATTTGCCATAAGACTCACCCATGCTATTTTACAGGCTCCTAATTCTAATGGAGCTGAGACCAAACAAAAGAAAATTCTTTGTATTTATTTTATTTTCATGGTTAAGATTTACAGCCCCTCTAGCATTTTAATTACCTTGGGACCTCAGAGGTAAGAGTGGCAAGACTTTTAAAAACAGGTGTAACTTTGCCCCATGTTCCTGCTCTGTAAAAATGAGCCCAATTCAGTAAGACCTAAAGCTTGCCACTTCAGCCCACAGTAAAAAAAATTTTTTCCCTTTGAAGTTTAGATGTTTCTGGCAAGAATTCACACTACTCACAGGCACAGCTGATGTTCTCTTGGCTGCCAGCATTCAGAAAGCTGTGTGAATGGCTGGCGTGGAGCCTTCTGCCACTCCATTGGCTCCTCCCCAGCACAGGTGCCAAGTAACCCTGAGCTGGGGCGGACAACAGTCTGCGGGCTCTGTCCTGGGACCAGGGCTCTCTCGATTATCAGTAACCTAGCACAGGGTGAATACATATTTTCTTCTTCACTCAGGTTACAGGGTTGCTTGGCTGGGATCATCCCAAACACAGAACACTCTACATAAATCTAACAAAACATTTAAAATTATTGGGAAATCTCCTCTTGATGTTGAAATAACAGCTACTTGAAAATCTTGAGACCTGCGTGTGAGCTTTGCATATAGAGCCAGGGCCACAAACTTGAATGCCCTCAGAGGTCAGACAAGTCCTGTGACTGAGGGACGAGAGCAGGAATAAAACAATAAAGGGAAAATAATAAATAAATAGCAAAGGAAGGGAATGATTGTGCATATGGAGACCAGAGGCCTCATACAGCCACCTCGTTCCAGATAAACATCGCTCTGTAGAAAGACTGCTAGAGTTATGATAAATCTGGCTTTCTTTTAAAAGAAGTCAGAAACTTGGATTTGGGGGGGGAAAACATCTCCAAAACTTTAAATTACAATTAAATCTTAGCAAATAGCTTAAGTAAAATATAGTCTAGGTCAAGAAAAACCCGTTCTTATGCCAGACTTAGCCTCTGGATTACCATTTTGTGATCCGTGACAGAGAAATTCAAACTTTTTTTGGACAAAGTTAACACCTTCGTTAATTGTCACAAATGTAATATGAGGGAAATAAAATTCGGATTAATGATAATTTTGGGGATCTCATAAATGAGGCAGCAATGTAAATAAATGGTGTACAGAAAGTCAATCAAAAGAATTTAAGGTATTTAATGAACAATATTATTCTCTGGCTTTTAAGTGAATCTATTTGTAACTGGGGTGACAATGGCTTGACTTATTCTAAAAATCCCAACACTAGTTTTCTTAGAATTGAAAAAAATACTGGAACAGTTTCTCATCCTCATTATTTTCTCTTGGGGCTCAGCCTAAGTCTGGAAGCTGATCTGAAGTTTACTCTTACTGGATTGTTTTTGAAGAGGAGCACTGTTCATGCTGACTGGAGCAATCACAAGAAAGTACTTCTCCTTCCAGGGCTGGTACAAATCCCACTCATCATTACTGCTATCAAATGTTTTACTGTATCATCTGTGGTTCCAAGTAACTGTTCATATCTTTCCTCTTTGGGCACATGTTAGAGAAACAGAAGAATCATAGACTTAAATTTACAGTAAGCGTTAAACATCATTTATTTCTATCAACAGCCTGGTGATCAGATTTCTCCAACTCCATGCCTGCCGGAAATTCACTCTTTCTCCCAAGAGCAGCTTTAGAAAAGTCTCCTTGAGCAGAAAAAAGAAATTATCCACTGGTTCCACAAAAACATATCAGATGCCAACAAGTCTCATGACAGTTGTTTCTATATAAAGATGAATAAGGCGGGGCATCTCTCCTGCTTACAAACAGAAATACTTAAAAAGTTAAAATATTAAAGTTCAGAATGAGTCTTTGTATAAGTTAAGCACACTCAAGAAATGGGACAATGCCAAACAATCCAAAAGTCCAGAATGTAAAACAATTTGTGAGATGTGTATACAGAAATACTTAAAAGAAAGGGGAGGTTAATCATTATGGAGGAAGATCTAGGAATACTCATATAAAAATTTCTTCAATATTAATGTAATATGTTTTCCTAATCTTTTGGATAATCAAAGGCTAAAAGGAAGACAGCTGTCAAGTTCATTGCCTACTATAAAAGAGCAATTTTACTTTACCCATAACTTCCACACTTAGAGTGGTACAAAAACCATGTTTAAATATCACCCCTTGTTTTTTTTTTCTTACCAAACCTTTCCCCTTATTAATACCTATACGCTTCTTCTCTTATGCTATGTTTTAAGCATATATCAAGAAAAAGTTATTCAGTCAAGACCATCCCTATATCATCCTCCTCTAAGCTACCTAATTAAGAGAAATTTGAGGGGAAAAATTCAGTATATGGAGAGCTAGTTTAGGTTTGTAAGATAGCTAATAACTGAGATGATTTTGTTCAGTGTGAACTTGATTACAACTTTTGAGGAAAGCTTTGTTTCTCCAGTTGAGCATAAATGAAGTTCTCCTCTGTTACTATGACCAAGATTATTTTTTCTTTGAAAACACAAGTTTAAATTCTGAGTCCTGACTGTAGGTAATTTAAGTAATCTAAACCGCAATTGAAACCAATCTCATTGAGCTGTCCTAAGAATTAAGAGAGATGATGCCTCTAATGAATCCAACTAGAACTTCAAGTAGAAAATGATAAAGAAATAGTATGAAAGGCTTAATGCCTTTTGGTATTAATATTATTTTTGTATCTATTGGTCCTAAAACATCTTTACACATCTCTCAAGTTTTCATATTTTTGTGAGCTCTAATATACTGTATATTCCATTTGGGTATGGAGATTATACTTACTAAAATGTACAATTCTCATTTTAAAATTTTCTCCATTAATTTTAGAGCATTAGAAAGTAGAAAGATGGGAGGAGGCTGCAGAAAGCACCCAAACTGGAAATACACCTGTTATTTGGTGCAATTATAGTTTGTGGCTTAAAAAAATATGATTCTTTTACATTAAAATATAACCATTCATGGCTATATAAATAGATATTTATATTATAAAATGTTAGGTTTGTCCATCACCAAAAGATTAATAATGATCTATTTTATTGTTTATCCTTCTAAATATTCTTCTAATATGCAAAGCTATAGATTATATCTATTTTGATTTCTCAGCCCCTACTTATTCACATGCTATTTTTTGATGTAGAAGATATGACTCTCCCTGTCAAAAATGCATTATTTTCCGATAGCAACTTTAGAGCATCAGTAACCATCATCACTGATCCCTCTGAAGAGACCGGTTCCTTAGTACATTACCTCTCATCCTTACAACAGGCCCACACCATACATTCCAATGAGAAAATTTACACTCAGAAACTTTAGGTGACTAGTGCAAGGCCACAAAGTAGTAAGTGACAGGGGCTAGGTCTCAATCTGTCTGGCTCCAAAGTCTATATTTTCTCCCCTTGTAGCAATCTAAAGTTAAGGGACATTGCAGACTCTATACCTTACAACAAATGAGCTCAGTTGATCCAGATCTTTATTTTGGGAACTAAATAGTAGAATTCTCATTTTACAAAAGGATAAAAGTAACTCAAAGTTACCCAGCAATTAGGGATGGGGTTGGACCTTAAGACAGTTAAATCTGATGAGGACATCATCATCAGAGATAACCCTCTACTAAAGTCATTTTAAACTTAGAGCTTGCTGGGGTTTTAGGTAAAATAAACACATCCTCAAAGCACCCACAAGTAACCACTGGGGAGCAGCTCCTAGGGTATAATTCAAAAAGGAAAAACCACAAATGTAACTAGGGAGTCACACAGCCTCAATGTATACCAGAGTACAACTTTCCCTGGTCTTAAAGGTCCTTCTTAATCCAGACAAACTGGGACTCCATAATTTTGGATGAGATTCCCAGGTTTGTCACTAGACATATAAGTGACTTTGGGCAAATTATTGATCCTCTTCTAGACTCAACTGAATTCATCATTAAAACAAGTAAGACACATATGTATTCACCCTCTGGGACTCACACTATTGTCAGAACAACGAAGGTATGAATGACAAATAACTTAGTATATTTTAATTCTCCATTCAAATGTGAGCTACCTAATAAAAGTAATGACACATAAAATAATAATGCATTACCACAGTTAAATTTGAGTGAATATTATGTCAGTCATTGCTCTATTTTGAACAAATAACTCATATACTCTCATACAAATTCTATTAGAAAAGTAGTATTATTATTTCGATTATACCAATGAGTAAATTGAAGCAAAAAGATTTGAAACTTGTCCATGGTTCCTTGGCTGATGGGCGAAGCTGGGTTCTGAATCAAGGCACTCTGGTTCCACTTCATGCTTTTAACTACATCAAAAGGAAGTTCCTTTAGTTCCCCTTCTCCCACTTCCAACAGCCCCTGTGCTAGCCTCCTGGGGAAAATATATAACACCAAAATATATCCTATGGTTTCAGCAACTTTTCTTACTTTCAATTATATGATTTTATTTGTCAAACAAATAAAACTAGAAAATAATCTTGACTTCTTTTGACAAACCTGTTAATTAAAAAATACTATTTTATCTATTTCATCACTGTAGGTATACTAGGTAATTTCATAAGAAAAAAATTTAAAGCTCTACAATTCTTCAAATATTACATACTGGTATTTTAAATATGGTTTTTATTAAATTTTTTTCCTAATGGTCCTGAAAAGTTATACTTTATTCTATAGGATGGCACTCATTGTCTTAAGTTTTCAGTTTTGGTGAAAAAAAAAAAAAAACTTAAAAGAAAAATACGCAAAGGAGATAGGAGTTTAAAGTGGGTAACAGTCATATTTCAAAGAAACTCATTAAGTTACTGAACAGAACACTGTCTTGTTAACCCTCCTACCTCATGGCTCCTATGGAGTTAAATATTATACAAATTAGACACTGATCTATGTCGCTTGTCTTCTCATTCATCTTTCCAAGACACCACACCCAAATGACATGCTCAAGCTGTGGACAAGTACCCACAGAAAGAAGCAGACAGAAACAGAATGTGAACCAAAATACAGGCTACATAAGTAATTTTAAATTCTCTTATAGCCACATGAAGAAAGTCAAAGAAATAGACGAAATTAATATATTTTAACCCAACATATCAAACAATTGTCATAGCAACATGCAATTAATAATAAAAAGCTAATAATGAGATATACTTCTTACCATGCATTCAGCCCTGTTGTATACTTTACGCTTGTAACACATTGCAACTTGACTAGCCACCATTCAAGTGCTGAACAGTCAGTCACATACGGTTAGTGGCGGTGGTAGTAAACAGCATAATAGAGTCATATTAAGAGTATAATGAGAGAGTGTCATCTAGTTTATCATTCCTATCACCAAAAACATTACAAGAATTTGGTAATTTTGTTTAGGAGGTATATAGTGTTTTAGTGCAAATATTCTATTCAACTACAACTTAAATAACAGCTCAGATTGTAAATGTGTGAGCATATAGACACACAGTTTTCAATAACTAAATAATAATAAGCAATAAAGCAATAAACTCCTGGCTAGTGAGGACACTGAGTGTAGCCACAGAGGGAAAAACTGGAAAAAAACATAGGAGGTATACTACTGGACTAGAGTCCCAAACAAGTATTTAAACTGAACCCTAAGCACTCTGTGTTGGACTAGTGGTTGGGCACAGTCCACAAACATCCCACGGACCTTGGTTCGTGTCCCAGAGCAGTGGGGAGCAACCAAGATGAACAGTTAAATTAAATAAATAAAATGCTTCTCCTCCTCTCTCTTCCTGTCAAACTCTGCTTATCTTCACTCCTGCCTGCACCTTTTCTTAAAAAAAAAAAAAAAATTGAATCCCTTATCAATAGATGGTGGATATATGATATTGTTGAATAAACATATTAGTTGAAAACCTACTAATGCTCTGCTTTGTGTGCATATTGGGATTTCACAGTGTTATAATGACTTTCCTGTCCTCATGGAGCTTATATTCTAGAAAAAGAAATAATTAATGAGCCAATAAATAAATGTAACCTCTAAAGTCAGGAAATTATAAGGGGATGCGAAGGAAAATAGTGATAGTAACAAGATAGATTTAATTTTAAAACAAGGTTTAAATAGTTTATTGTAGCTAGTGTCTACCCTCTACTGTCCTGGGCAGCACAAGTGTAGTAGAAAAGAAAATCAGCGATTACAAAATAGATTTATATTAGTTTCCTCTTTGTTACTCTAACAAAACTACTACAAACTTAGAATAAACAACACAAATGTATACTGTTACAGTTCTGGTGATCAGAAGTCCAAATCAGTCTTTAGAAGCTAACATCAAGTTATCAGCTAGTTCTTTCTGAAGGCTTTAGATTCCTTGCCTTGACCAACTTCTAGAACTTGCCAGCATTTTTTGGCCCTGGCCTGGAAGCGCACTTCGGTCTCTCCTCCTGTCAAACCATTCCCTTCTCTCCTGTGGGTCCTCCTACTTCTCTCCTATAAGGAGCCTGTGACTGCATGGGCCCCATTCAGATCATGAGGATAGCCTCCCCATCTCAAGATCTTCAATCATATCTGCAAAGTTTTGGTTTTTTTTTTTTTAAATCAAAGATAGATCAGTCATAGATTCTGGGGATAGGGATATTTTGGAGGACTATTATTTATTTGGTCACAGATGATTGAGTGTTTTCAAAGGTAACAAGACTAAGAGAGCACAGGGGAGAACCACTGAAGAATTTTTATCAAGAGGGTCGCATGAAAAATACCACTCTGGCAGCAGAAAGACTGGAGGAGGGAAGTCAGAATAGAGGCAAGGAGACCAATGAAACAGCCCCTGGAAGTATAATTAAAAAGAGAAAAACCTCAACCAATTAGGGGTGGCCGGCAAATAAGAAGTAAGGACAGGATGAGAAGTAGTAAGGAGACAGAAGGTCCAGAATCTCCAGAAGGGAATTTGGTCTTAGAAAATGTTCATAGGAAGGACAAGCCGAGTGAAATTTTTAATCTGACCTCTCAAAATTCCACTTCTGAAAGCAATTGCTAATAGGTATTTTACTTTCCTATTTATTGTTATCATAAATCGATTCTACTAATGGGAAAAAATAGGACATTTTTTCACAAGATGAAGTATTATAAAAAGTGGATTCATCATATAGATACTATGAACTTTGACCAGTTGGTCAAACATGATGCAGACACTGTACAAGAAGGCAACAGGGTCTGTGGAGCCTCCGGAGGGGTTTCTTCATTTAAATGTAATGTCAGGGCATAAGAGTTTTTAAAAGAGTTTCTAAGAACATTGTAAAGGGCTTTCATGTTTCAAAGTCAGAAGATATATTTGGTAGATTCATCCAAACAAAGCATAGTGATTAAGCCTCTGGGTTTTGATAGCTCATAGACCTGAGTTCAAATACTGCCTTGGCCATAATATTTGCTTTGTGACCTTTGAAAAACCTACTTTACTCTCTGAGAACCAGTTTCTATTCATCTTTAAAAGAGAAATAATAATGCTACCAGGGTTCAAGGACATTCTGTTTCATGTTCAGTATAATGTAAGCAACCAGTAAAGGTGGCTGCTGTTATTAACTGAAATCCTTGATTTGAAAAATCATAATCAGTGAAAACATCTTTTTATTATTAATAAATCTAATATGGCTACCCTAAACAGTTAAAAAAAAAAAAACCCTCAAATAATTAGGAATTTCAAATCTGTAAAGAAACACCTCAGCAAATCCTCACAAAATAACTATGGATAATTCTAATGACATGGATTTACATCTTTGGGACAAACGCCAGCTTAATTGGATTTTGTTAGTTTCTATCCCAGCTTTAAATGATCCACCAAGCTTCACTACTGTGTAAAGGACACAGTAAAACTCACCTCAGGTTTGATGAACTATCCTGGCATCAGTATTTTATTAGAAAAAAATTAAATATACAGATGCCCTCAATCGATAAACTGGTTATGTCCTGAAGGAATATATATGTTACAAAATAGATTTTGGTAACCAGAACTAATTTTCCCAATGATAACGTCAGACGCTTATTTCTCTGGAAAACCACAGTAACTTATTTGTTGGTGTTGAACTATTTCAGAGGATTTGGATAGATAGTATTTGGTATTCTGGCTAGGATGAAATTAAACAGATTGGTCCATATTAAATTTGGGGTCTAGCTAGGGTTTGACTGAAGCGGCAAAATAACTCCCAACTTCTGGTAATGAGAAAACATCCCATCTTGTAACTGACAAACAGGAAGACGGTCTGTCTAAACACATTTATTTTTATTACCTTCCTGGGGCAAGACATTTAATTTACATTTAAGACTGCAACTACCTACCTTCAATAACCAATTTAGATAAATGGACAGTTTTATGAATAGCTTAATCTGACACACAGGGCAAGAGAAGTCTGAGGAAGGAAGGCTGAGGCTTAAATACAAGACGTTACTAAAAATCAAGACTGAAGATACAATACTCTGGATTCAAATTCATAGTTGTAGTTGTTTTACAGGTAACAATTGCAGAAGGCAGATTAACAATTTAAGAAATAGGCTGCTAAAATAACACAATTTGATCAATCAGCCTATTGGTAAAAAAGGCTAACACAAAACGCCAGTCTTCATTGTCCACAAACTGTATGTTTTAAATTATATTCTCTGGAATCTACTTCACCTTTTTAAATACTCAGTGAAGTTGCTCATAAAAACAAGTCCCTCAGCTAGGACGGTCAATCATAGCTAATGTCACTATGAAAACCAACCTGTAACACTTAATTGGCAATTTCATAATTAGGAGCAAGCGTGGGATGCGGCCTAGTGGTGAGGATTCTAATTCCTACATTTTCTGAGGAGTGAGAAGGGAATGATGGGGAGGGAGCTGAGTATGGCATGAGACAGTTGAGCATATTTGTGCAGAAGGAGGGACACTGAGGATTGGACATGCAGAACTTTCTAGGTCTCTTCAAAGTAACTGAGAAGGAATTCAAGGGCCATAATAACAACTATGTTAAGGTTATTTAACTGCCACTCACTTGCCTCACCTCCTACCTAGCATGCTCTGAGCATTTTAGCAACATTTTGGGACAACACAGGCTCCATGTAATCCTGGCATAAATTTCGAGCCAGAAAAAAGGCAAGCTCAAAGATTTCAAGTAGGTATTCAGAGCCTGCTCTGCATTACACCTGCCTCATTGTTGTGGGGAGCGGACTTGGTCGTGCCATTCCCTTTATGCTCTTGGGGGCTTACATTGGCCACTACATTTATTATTATTCAATACTCAGAGTCCACTGAGTCATGTAGAGTGGAGATGCAGTTTCTACCAAGAAACCATTTCTGGAGATTTTTTTACATCAATGTCATTCAAGATTAAATCACACAAAGGCAAAAAAAAAAAAAAAAAAAAAAGACGAGACTTCCAGGAAAAAAATTGATGGGAAGAAAAAGAACCCATCAAGAAGTGAGCAGACAAGAAACAAAGACAAGCAGAGAGTCCTGCAGCCTGTCTCAATCCGCCCGTATGTTTTACCTCACACCCATATGCTCACTTGCAGTTCCCATATGGTTTTTCTTTCTAAATGTGAAATTGGGGGTTGGGAGGGACAGGAATGAGAACACATCTAGTTTGTTTCTACAAAAGTTATCACAGACACCAGGGATCCTAGAACACTACATTCAGGAAAGTCGAGTTAACCATGGGTCTGGCCAGTCTGTTGTATGTCCCTGATTCTCATTCCTTCTTCCCATCTTTGCTCCAGACACAAAATTCCAAAAATTGGATCACAGACACAAATATGGGCTCTCTGGTTCAGCTGTGGGCATCATTCCTTTCATGGTAGTCTTCATCCTGAGACCCAAACCTGAGCAGCAGACTGATAAAAGTTTGCTAAGCAAGAAACAGCCCAGAAAGGTCATCAACACCATCTTGTCTGATGACCAGCTCCTCAACTGGATGGGTTAGGCTAACAGCGAGAACCCAAGACCCCTCACTTCAGTAGTGTATATTCCTCCATAACATAACATGGAAAAAACTGTGTCTTCAAAAGTATCACTCATAATAACCAAAAAGTGAAAATAACCGAAATGTCTACTAACCCATAAATGGAAAAATAAAATATTGGGTATCTATCTAAACAACAAAATATTTGGGGATCAAAAGGAATGAAATTCTGGCACATGCAGCAACATCAGTAAACTTTGAAAGTATATTTAAGTGGGTGTACTCTGGTGGAGCAGTGGTTGGGTCACTTGCTTCTGAAGGAGAGCAGGTCAAAAATCCCTGGGTTCAAGTCCTGGGTCTGGGAGGAAACAAACCAGTATGAACAATTAAATTTAAAAAATAAGGATGCGTTCTCCTTTTCTCTCTTCTCTCTGCCTACTCACCTTCAGTCCTGCCTGCATCTTTCTTTTAAAAAAATAAAATAAAATATGCTTAAGCTAAAGAAGTCAATCTCAAAAAGACAAATGTTATGCTTCCATTTATCTGAAGTGTCCAGAACAGGCAAATCTATAAAGACAGAAAGTAGATTAGTGGTTGCTCAGGGTTTGCGGTTGGGGTGGTGGAGGGGAGGAGCTGTGACTGCTAACAGGTAGGGGGTTTCTTTGGAGGAGAATCAAAGCTGTTTCAAAATTGATTGTGGTGATGGCTGCACAATTCCAAATTTACTAAAAGCTAATTATCGTACAGTATAAATGTGATGTATATGGTATGTAATTATCTCCAATAAAGCCATTACTGAAAAAAAAATTGTGTTTATTGTTCTTCAAAAGACAACTTGTGACACACCCCTGTGGCTCAGGTGCAGGCCATGCAGAGCCATGGACCCAGTTTCAAGACCCAGGGTCAAGGGTGTGAAAAAAAGGACAAATTTAAATCCTATTAATTAAGGGAGACTGTCCCTAGCTTGTGACTAGACGGCAGAAGTTTCCTTATACTTTCATCACATCAGGACATATTTTTAAACTGTTTTGTTTTTTTTGAGCTGTTCTAGGTTCTGGCTGTTCTAGCAAAATTGAGCAGAGAATACAGAGATTTCCTGTATCTTCTTGTCCCACATGTTTGTTGCCTCCCCATTATCAGTGTCTCACCAGAGGGGTGCCTTTGTTATAACTGACAAACCTACAATCCATATCATAATCATCCAAAATCCATAGTTTGCAATAGGGTTCAGTGAGCTTTTTACCCTCTCCATAGTCTTGTCTTTTCTAGAATGTCATATAGTTGGAATCATATAGCATGTAGCCTTTTCAGAATGGTTTCTTTCATTTAGTAATGTGCTTTAAGATTGCTCCTTTTTCTTTTTTACACCACTTGGTTAAGATTCCATTGTCTGGATGTAAGATAACTTATTTACCATTCACCTACTGAAGGACATCAAAAGTTGTTTCCAAGTTTTGATGATTATAAGTAATACCACTAAAAATGCCCAAGTTTTACTTATTTTAGAACAATTTTCCTGTTTCTCTTTCAGAATATCTCTTGCATATGCTTCTCTAATACCAAGCACTTGATCATCTGGAACTTTTTTTTTCTTTTTAAATGAGTTCATGCCAGTGGGAATTTTTTACCCATATCCTTGATTTTGACTCATCCTGAGATACCTCTTTGAACAATTTATGTACCTGCATCTTTGAAAATTTGATGAGCATTCTATCTACTATCTACATAATGAATCAAATTTTAGTGATACTTAATGTTGTGAAAAAATGTTTTAATGTTTTGGTTTATAAAGAGCCACAGATGTCACACTAGAGTAGATCCTTACTGACCATCTGAGATCTTCCCAATTGGAATAATGTCTCTGTGATTCCCCCATTAACCTTCATTTGGATCTCCATGAGGGCTCAGAGTAAAGCCTATGTGACTGAAATTAATGTGCCTGTGTCTCATGTCCTTAATTCTCGACTCCACAAAGACAAGAACTATATCTCAATCATCTTTTTATCTTCTATACTGAGCACAGTGCCTGACACTTAGTGACGATTAAATGCTCATTAAGTTGACCCGGCTGTGCCACCATTGGTCACGAACGCTGTACGTGATGCTTAAAGCACAACTCACATCTAAAAAACTCAAAAGAATAAGCTCTTCTCATCTGCAAATACATGGAAACTTGACTGACTAAATCTAACAAATAAAGATGAACATTTTTGCTGCATTTCACATTCTGAAGTGGTAAATCTGAATCTCAAAAAGAAGTAAAGTTTTAGTTTAAAACAAATCTTCCGAGAAAGTCCTGCAGTCAGTCAAATTCAACTTCAAATTCATCTCAACTTTTACATCCTCTACATATTATATATATACCTAGACGAATAGCTCCACTACCTAGGAAATAGTGTATACTCAATAAAAACTTGAAGAAATGCTTAATGAAAACTTGGTTTCAGACTGAACATCACAAGCCCCTGATATTTTTTAACTCAATTACTTACACTAGAAAGACACTTTACTAAGCAAACAAGAAATGTTTTCACTGTAAGTGTATTTGTAAAGCAAGGAATTGTCCCTTCTTAGGTCTTTGCTCCCTAGAATCCATTTTAAAAGCAATAGTCAAAGTGATCTTTTTAAAGAGAAAATAAGATCAGGTAGCTCCCCTACTTAAAATCCTTACCATTCTCTTCCCTATCCTAAGACATCACATTCTGCGACTTCTTCCTCTAAAACTCTACCTGGAGTGGTACCAGCATTCGCTGACCTTAGGGCTCTTGTATACTGGCTATTCCCTTGCCTAGAAGGTTCTTCCCTGAGATGCCTCAAAGGCTTGCCTCCTGATGCCCTTGATATTCCAGCTCAAACTTTATCTTCTCAGTGAGGTCTTTCCTGATCATCACATCTGAAAAATGCACCAGGATTCTTGCCCACGGGAACTCTCCATGTCTTATCCCTCTGCTTAGTTTTTCTCCACAGTACTTGTCACCATCTGACATTCCATATACTTTACCTATTTATTGTGCATCTGTTCCCCTCTGGAATAGAACCCATTGAGGGCAGGAATATGTATCTATTTTATTCACTGCTCTCTCCCCAGAATCTAGCACACTGCTTGTCACATAGTAGGCACTCAATAAATACTTTCTGAATGAATTGGTAGAATACCATATTTTATAAAGAATCTCAGCTTTGGAAGTTTTCTGGTATTCAAGAGAGATTTCTGGTTAATCTTGGTTAGAATTAAACATCATTATCACATTTTTCAAAGCATATTACATATTTGTGAAATACCATGCCATTTTCCAGTTGTCGCTATTTCTTACAAACCTATGTTGCTTAAGAGGCTGAATCATTCCTATGCAAATGGAGCTAACAGACATCAGTTACTTGTCAAAGACATGTTACACAATCAGGAACTCAGTCATAACTCCTTCCAAAGCACATGTTCATTTCTGGACAGGGTCTTTTTAAAGAAGCTGGTCCTCTGCCTTCTTTAGATGGAGACTTAAAAGTCCTCTTAGGGCAGCGATTTATAATCAGAATTGTACATCTTCAAATTACTTTATAAATAAATGCATCCAGGCAAACTCAGAGTCACCAAAAGAAATGAATTTGCTAAGATTGTAAGTTTATTTTTACCCCAATCTCAAGTGTCCACAAATAACTCATTATTTTAATACAAAGACAACACAGTTTGAGATACCACTTTTTAAAAAAAATCTAAAAGAGTAAGAGAAAATAAAAATATCCTATTATTCAATACAATCTCTGAAGAGGAAATTGCCCATGAGGAAAACCAACAGGCAGGATTGTTACACCTTATACCAACTGGTCCTGCTTTATGACTCAGTAGAGTTCCTCTTAATGCTACATTTAATTTACCCAATTAAGTAGGTCCTATGATGCCCCTTGAAGAGCTAGACATGGGGCATTAAGCTTAGCTAAATGAAGTACTTAGAAAGTCAGGAAAAAGAAAGGAGGATAAAGTTCTAACATTTGTTGACTATTTGGCATATATCACCTCACCGACTCTTCAGAGCAATCTTGAAAGTGGTAACTATGGTCATTTTAGAGATTAAAACAAAACAAAACGAAAAATAATAAGGCTCTAAGAGACTAAGTAGCTTGCTTCAGTTCCCACAAATTAGAAAGTAGCAGAGCTGGGGTTCATATCTATATCTGTATGGCTAGAAAATCTTTCCACTACACCAAAGTGCCTCTACAAAAACTGCACATTGTTTTTTTATTTCTCAGTGAGAAAGACAGTGGGAGAGGGAATCCCATCAAAATAGAGCAAAGAAAAATAAAAATGAGTCTAAAAATTGCTAGACCAAGAAAAGCAACTCAGGGAAAACAATTAAGTAAACAAAACACTAAAATGTTGAATTTCCTGTGACACTAATATGCTGCCCTTTAAGACATCTTCCTAATAGAAGTGCACAGAACTACCTCCTTTTTCTCCCCCTATGCCAAGGGAGTAAAAACACTTAATATGGAACTACTCCAAAAGCACAGCTTATTGAACAAAATGAAAGAGGAAAAACACTTTTGCAAAACTGTTTAGAGTATTCAGACTGAGAGATATGAGGACTTGGGCTGGCAAGAAGACATGTCTACAAATATGGTAAAAAAATAAATAAATAAAAGAGACAGGTGTGCTCTGGTGGCCTAGCAGATAAGGCACTGGACACAGTCCACTAGATTTCAAGGACTCAGGTTAGCGTCCCAGGTTAGCACAGTTCCCTCTCTATACATATATATATATATGTAACTCACAGTAAACCTATACAAAAATTACTGGATCCATTGAATGAAGGTATATAGCTCTTTCTATAATTTGAATAAATAATTATATTAATTTATCAGTTACTATAAAAGACTCACAGCAAGATTTTCTAAATGAGAACCTTAAGATGATGCCTGAGAAGCGAAAGCATCTGCAATCTTAGTGTTCACCTTTCTATTGTCAATGTAACAATTTGAAAATTAAACTAAAATAAATAAATACTCCGATAAAATAAAGAATCATGGTGGAAGGAGCTTCATTTCTAAATTTAATCTCATTCTGTAAATAAGATACATAATACTCTTAAAATATCTGACACAGTTGGGACAAGAATACTGCATGGACTTTGATAAACAGTACTGGGTTTTTAGATGATGATCACTATGCCTCTGCTGAAATGTACTATTAACCAGCATGTAAGCTGTGGAAAATGGTTGAACTAGTGATTCAATTCTAAATGGTATAACTAGCCTACTTGCAAGCACAATTAAATAAGCATTCTGTGTCAGATAGTTGGAAAGACACCTGAGATAAAATAAGAATGTTAATGGGTTCCTCCCTGACCTCTAGGAGGCTCAGTTAATTTTTAAAATATCAATCAGACAATTGTCAGAAAATAGGGTAAGTGACATGACAGAAACTCAGAGGAAAGGATCAGAATACACACATGTGGGGCACCTAACAGAATGGGGGTATGGGATGCAGGATAGGCAGGGAGATTATTCTCGAGCAGATGACACATACAAAGAAACATTCAGAAAAGGTTCACTGTTTGAAATAATAAATCTTAGATAAGTCTTCCAACCTATCTCAAATGTTTCTTCTATACTTACATAATGTCTAAACAACTTTATGGTATATGAGGGTTTATACAACTTTAGTTACCATCTCACTTGAAAACTGAAAGATTTTAGTGAAGACAGGGAGCTGTGGTGTCAAGCGAGGGCATGGAGGAATACAGAAAGGAGCAAAACTTTGTGGAAACTGACTTGCTGCCTCAAAGTAATGCTGTGGGAAAAAACTGCATGCATGTCATGTGCTGGTGACATGGTGTCACCTGAAGAAACAGTTACTGTATATTAAAGCCATTACCATGCCAGGAAACAGACATGGAATCTAGTAAAAGCGAAAACAGAAGCAGCTGAGTTCCACCAAGCAGAAAGGCCTGCAGTATTTGTACAACTATACGAGGGAGAAGTCGGAAAGAAAACCACATTCTTGATGTAGGGATTTCACAAAGAATAAGTCTCTGAGAATGAGGATTAGAAAGGGGTAATAACTGTCTAGTTACTTTTTGAGTTTTTGAGAATCCAAAAACATTTTTCTCTGATATTTGAACAGAAGGTAGGTAGAGGTTAGGGGCAGGTACAGAAAGGAGGAAGGTTAGTAGGTTGAGGGCTTTATGCCTCTCCTTCTTTAAGAAGATATGTCTCTCTTTCAATAGGAAGTTTATTCACATTCTAGCCAGCTGCAAAACAGGGTTGAGAGCCAAGTTCTTATTGCCAAAGTTCACTCTTCAAAACCAGCAGCCAGGGGTCTGATAACCGGTTAAAATACTCAACACAATCACTGCCTTTGGGTGGAAGACAGAGGCTCCATTGTTCAGAGATGCATTTTCAAGTTTAACTCTTCTAGAAGTATGAAATTCAAAGCAAGAGCTATTAGGTTCAATCAATATCAGAGTTCAGGGAATTTTTTAATGTGTGTTAGCTTGGATTTCTTTCTTCTTCTTTTTCCCCAAAGGAATATTTGGATTACTCTGGTAATGGTCAGAATAATAAGTTGTCAATAACTATGAAATTTTATAAATTGAGAAACTTCAAAGTCACAAAATCCCAGCTATGCAAAGCACCACATTTCTAGAATATATTATCTCTTTCAAAAGAGAACATCAGACCCAAGGCTCTTGGTTCCCTACAAACCAAATGCAATAAAAGCATTGACCCTGCAATTATAGAACCAAAGAACACTTGTCCAAGTGGAGGGAGGGAGATATTCTCCATTTGTTCTAAAGAAATTTTGTCTTATTTGATATTAATTATGTCCTGTGAAAACTTAATTATGTTCACCTATTCAATCAAAAGACATGTAAAGTCATATACAAGGCACTATCAGGGAGACACTCTGTATTTATACAAAATAAACACTAATAGCTTGTATCTTCAATTGTCCATCAATTAGGTAAATGGAAAAACAACTTGTGATATAACTATACAATAAAATACTACTCAACAATTAAAGGAAACTATTGATACACAAAGCCACATGGATGAATCTCAAAATAATTATGCCATGTGAAAGAAACCAGACTCCCTCCTCAAAAACAAAACTATCCAGTATGTCAATCAAACCTCAGTAAAACTGTAAAAAATGGGGGAAAAAACAAAGAAAAAGGGAAAAAGAAGCAAGTCTGTGAATCCAAGTAGAGGTAATTTAGGCCAGAATTAGGATGATGACATAAAGGAGAAAACAGAAGCAAGATTTTCCCCATTATTATACTGCCTATTTTTATTGTTTCTTACAGAAACTTACATTTTATAAAGCAGTTTAAAGTGCAAGAAGATAGGAAGTGTTTTTGGTTGACAGGCCCCCGCTCTGTGGCTCAGGTGGTTAGAGCACAGGCTATGAAAGTCGTGGACCTGGGTCTGAAACCCAGGGCCAGTGGGGGTTAGGGAGAGCTTTTTAGATTGCCAAGATGATTTCTACAAAAGAGATGTCAGAGCCTCAAGTGAAGAGGGTACGGTGCTGGACAGGAAGGCTGTTATAAAGGACACTGTGATTCTGCCACATCCCTGCTTGGGGACTGAATAGCTCACCCCCGGCTGTTGGGAGGCATATCTGTGGATGGTTCACAGCTGAGCTCCTTCCCAGTCACTGTCCTTGGCTAAAGGAAGCAACCTCACCCAAGACTCTGCCTCTTCTCTAAGGCTATCCCCACTCCAGAGCCGGGGTCAGCTCAAGTTTCTGATGAGGCGCCATTCCCAAAGTCCTACCCAGTAAGCAGTCTGCACACAAATCTCTACCTGTTTTCCAGGGAGTCAGACCTAAGACAGCTCCATACAGAAAGAGAAAGAGAGGCCAGACTTATGGTAGGGTTCAAGATTGAAAGGCAGAGTTTTTACATCTGCTTTGAGAACAGGAAAAGCATTCCAAACACACCAGTTTCAACTGAGAAAATCATCATCATAGTAACTTGACAGACAAAACAACAAAGCACACAAAACCAGGCATGCGCATGCTACACCATGGCAGGGCCCCACAATGTTGACACATCCATAGAGCAACAATGAGGACCCCACTTTGAAACTCAATGGAAGTGACAAAAGGAGAAAGGGAGAGAAGACTTTTGTCCCCCAGATTAATCACCCATTAACATTAATGGTAATAAAGAGTTAAAAGCGAAAGTGCAGAATCTGAATTTCTGCTGTCCGTTTGGGGGATGGCAGAGTGGGTAGAGAAAGGATGTCAAAATAAGGGAATAGGAAGAGCTCTGTTTGTTTTGTTTCCTGGGGCTGGGGGTGGGGGCGGGGGTGTCCTTCCTGAGGGCTCTGCCAGGAAGTCATCATTTCTGCCTGAATAAGTGCAAAGTGGATCAGTGGCCAGTTCATGTCGCTGCACCGTCAGTGAGGATGAGAGGTGCCTGCTGCCTGGAAGGAGGGCCACAGCCTGAGGGCAGGTGCAGGAGCAGGAGCTGGGGGCACTGTGGTGCCCACTCGCCCAACATGTACCTGGTTCCTGCCCTACTCTGAAGCAAATCGTCCATTACTAGCACTGTCCCAGGTTTCTTTTAGGAGGGATGAGATGCTGCTGGTAACACTCAGCCTCAAAATCTACTCAGATGGGGTTACTTCTTCCATGTACTATCTAAGGCAACCATGGACCTTCCCCTGTATGCCTGCTGCATGTTTGTGAGGAGAGTCAAATCTGTTTGCCAGCAAAGCTTTCAAGCCCACTGCTGCTCCTGCAGCCCCCTCTCTGCAGCAAGGGCAGAGGCCCAGGGCGGTTGGTCACAGAGCCCCGTCTTTCCACCCGAGCTCCGCGCCTTACTGCTGCGCACACTTGGCGTCACCTGATCTTCTGGGCCTCAGTTTCCTCAACTGAAAGTGCAGAAAAAAATAGACAGAGTCAACTGAATGGGAAAAGGCATCTGCACATCACACATCCAACACGGGGTTAATATACAGGATATATAAAGAATTCATACAACTCAACAACAACAAAACAACTCAATCAAAAAATGGACAAAAGATTTGAATAGACACTTCTCCAAAGAAGACATACCGATGACCAACGGACATGTGAAGAGATAAGCATCATCACTTATTATTAGGGAAATGTTGATGGAATCTTTAATGAAATATCACCTCACACCTGTGAGAACACTAGTTCTAAATGACTAGAAACAAGTGGTAGTGAGGATGTGGAGAAAAGGGAACCTTAGTACACTGCTGGTGAGAACGTAAATTGGTGCAGTCACTTTGGAAAACTTTATGGGGGTTCCTCAAAAGTTAAAGATAAGAACGACTTTGTAATCCATTAATCTCACTTCTAGGTGTCTATCTGAAGAATATGAAAACACTAATAAAAAAAAAAGTACCCCTTTGTTCAATGCAGGACTACTTACAATGGCCTAGAAATGGAAACCACCTAACACTCTTGACAGATGACTGGAAAAACATGTGGTATAAACACACAATGGAATACTATTCATCTATTAAAAGAAAGATGAAGTCTAGTCATTTGTGATAATATGGCTAGAATTAGAGGGGATGATGCTAAGTGAAATAAATTAGGAGAAAGACAAATACCAGAAGATTCATTCAGATGTAAAAGACAAAGAAATAACGCAAACAGACAAAAGAAATAAAAACTAACTCTTGGACCCTGACAACAGAATTGAGGTTACCAGAGGGAAACGGGGTCGAGCATGGGAGCCAAAGGTAGAGGGGGTCCAATGAATGACAGTGGTGGAAGATTATTAGAAATTTGAATTTGGTGGTGGGAAAAACCATATATATGCTGAGGAGTAAACCTGCACTGCTAAAACTTATAATGTTTTACTAAAATCTGTTTTAACAAGGCTACCCAAATTAAAAAACAAAACAAATATGTGTGTACATACATGTCTGTATGTCTTTTAAAAAATACAGACAACAGCATTTCCTGGGAAAGAGTTGTGAGACTGGATGTGATATGTGACCCAACACATGACTGGCTTTTACTAAATGAGGATAATGCTTACCTGATGCCTCATTATTAGCTGGGCAAAGTCAGCTCATGTACATATACATCCAATTGCCAGAGTCTTTGCTGTGTTACATGAATTCCTTGTGGTGGGGTCACCTTTACTGAACTATAATATATGTCCTTGGAGCTTTTATTTTGAGAGTAGATTTTTTAAAAATTTATTTCATAGACTTACTCTATGGCTTCATATATCAACTATAAGCTGTCGTACATAAAAAACTGATTTTGATGTTGGCCCAGATTTCTCTGTCCAACTTCAGGTCTTTATTCCTGACAGTCCAATGGGCATCTCCAGTTTTTACACTTTCAGGTAACTCAGAATCAACATACTTCAAATCAATTATCTCTACCCACTTCAGTCTTCACAAATCCATTCCTCTTTCTTTTCTTATACCCCCGAAAGAAGTAATAGTGAACAGTTTGTTGGAAAAGAGAACTCGGGATCTAGTCAGCCTTACTTCTGTTCAAATGCTTGCTCTTACCCCTTACAGGTTATCTAACCTTGAGCAAATGATTTAGCTTCCTTTTGCCTCAGTTTTTCCAACTGCAAAATGGAGAAATAATAGTATAATAAAGAGTGTGTTATAAGAATTAATTTTTTAATAGATGTATATATACACTGAGAGAGGGACCTGACACACCGCTAACAGCTTAATAATTGTTCATAATATTACTATTAACTCACTCCAAGAAATTTTATAAAGGCTTTTCTTTGATGGTAGAGTTCATGTATTTCTTATTCATCTTTGATCATCAGTTCCTGGTGGTATAGTGCTTTGCACATATTAGATGCTCAATACATTTTTTAAAATGACAAACATTTATCCATAGCTTACTGTCAAATTAAGATCATCAAAAAATTTGTTGTATGAGCGATGATATGTATAGAAATGTTGTTTAGAAAAAAAATTGTTTCTCCTGGAACACTGGCATGCTTTCTTCCACCAAGGATTGTCTTCCTTCCAGATAATGAATAATGCGAAACTCATTATGCTTTCCTTTTTGAAAACTTCAGGAAACACAGAGTCAAAATTGGGGCTCATTTGTATTAACTAGATTTGGCTTAGATTTTCTAGTACCTTAAATTCCCCCAGTTATTCTGAGGGACTCCTTTTTTATTTTTCATTTTAGTACTTTCATTGGAAGTCGGTTATAAAATTTTTGGATGTATCCGCTCATTAAAAAAAAATCTATATAGGGCACTCCCTGATGGCCTAGTGCTCTAGTACACCCTGGAACAGTCCCACATACATCCCAAGGTACCTGGTTCAAGTCCCAGTCCAGGAGGAACAACCACTGTGAACAACTAAATAAAAATAAAGTGCTTCTTCCTCCTCTCTATTCCTGCCTGCTGCCGACTAGCCTTCTTTCCTACCTGTATCTTTTCTTTAAAAAAACAAACAAACAAACAAAAACCTATCTAATGAGCACATTGTTAGGTTAGTCACTGTGTTAAGAACAATATAAATGGATGAACAATGGAAAGAGTGCATGCTGGGAGACTGGACCAGGCAATGGAATGAATGAAAACCAGTGTGGGTCAGTGTAGAGGACAGGAAAGAGGGTAGTCTCAGAGGAGAAGAAAAACCCTCAAAAGTATTAATATCACTCAATGGCAAGTTTCAGTGATGGTGATAATGGTTAGGATGCTTGTGAGGCAGCTATTAAGTCACAATGACACTCATTGCCAAGTGGAAAAAAATTATCTGGAGACCCAGTCCAATTGAGCCTACCAAGCAAAACTTGCATGGCCTAACTAGGACTGAAAAGGAACAACAGCATGTGACCAGAAATCTAGAGCAATGAACAAGAAAAAAGAATGTCATACTACCTAAGAAACTATTACCAATGCGTCAAATAATTTGATATGCTTGCCAAAAAGGGTGATATAATTTTAATTCACAATTATATACTTTATTTAGACATATATGCTTATTAATTTAATTGCTTAAAAAGCCTAGATAGTAAGCCATATTGTATAAAGTTATTCTCAAGCATATCCTTCCTATTTACAGAACTACAATAAAATGTCTCCATTAAGCATAAATGACAGTCTTGAGGACTGCTAGAATTATCTGGTCATTACACTGATGTCCATCGAGACTCTTTTCAACAAGACTAGATCTTTTCTTGAGTGCAAATGAAGTTAAGAGGGAGATAAATTTGCAGAACTGATAGTGTAGTTATTAATGTACAAATTTCATGTTCTTCAGTCAAAGGAGTTCCCTACAGATCACTGTTAGCATGGACTTACTCTTATTTTACAGGTAATTCTAATTCACTCAGAGACCTGATTTACTAACCTGTAATGAATGCAATAAGTTATACATAGAGAGAGTCAAAGGGTGCAACCAGGAAAAATGTCAAAAGAATGCATTTCCTAAGAAGAGCAGACAGAAAAGTTCAGAAATTAAAACCAGGTGGAGTACATTGGCATCACCACAGAATATCATTATTTTTCAGCAAAACTTAAGACGTGAGGCAGGGAAGTAGCTTTTATGTGAGAAAGGGCTTTCTACTCAAAGGAGTCTCTTCTTTTCCTTTTTTTTTCAACTGGTATGTTGGAAGGGAAGCGTATAAACCCTTCACTATGAAAAACTGGGCTACCCTCAGGACTTCGCAGAGTGTTCACATGTTTTAGTGTTAAAGGGCAGATTTGATGAATCTAGGTAAATTCTAAAATAAAATTCCAATTACAACTTTAAAGAAAACCATAAACTTCACTCCTTATGTATTTAGCTTACTGTATCAGTTCCAGATCAGCACAGACATTCTCACGTAGTGACTATTCGAGCTGATAGTCATCCAATGGACCTGACAAATACTTTTTAACCATGTAAGTCCTATTATCTAAACCTGCAGTTTAAAAAGAAAACATTTTTGACATAGTGACAAGAGCTAACAGATATTCCTTTTGAGGCAAACAGAAGGACAAGGGGATGACAGGTCACCTCAGTAGATATACCTACCAAACAGTAGGAGAAAAGGTGTTTGAGGGAAAGAAAGCTGATTAGTATAATGTGTATTTATTGGGCATTAACTCTACTGCAAATATCTAATTGACCACCATGAATTTACCTTTCCTACAACAGTAACACTGAACGCTAGCAATGCATCACTGCATGCAGCAGCTCTAGGAAACATCCCCTCTAGAGAAAAGCTGCCTCATCTCAGGGTATGGGAAGGAAAGGCACAAACACTGAAATGCTAAGAGCTCTAGTCACTTCCTTAGGCAGCCTCCAGTCCCCTTATGTTGACTGTGCTAAATTTGTAGGGGATGCCACACGTGTCTGTAACAGCTGCCCTTGTGACCCTTTATGGTGACACTCTGAGGGCATGTTGCCTCCAATTCTGAAAACACTGGAATGTAAGAAACAAATGGAAGCACAAACAATTTCCCTAAACACTGTTTTTAAGCTGATACTGTAGTTAGTGGTCTGCTGAACACAGAAGAATACAATTAAGAACAATTAGCCATTCAGTTGCACTACCAGAGACACTTCTTCTTGTGGCCTATATTTTAAACAAAAAGCCAAGCTTCCAAGTGAAATATCCAACCATCCTGCATGTGAAGGAAGACTGAAAACTGCCTCCTGCTTCCTGGCCAACCTCGATTCCAGACAGCACCCCTACTCGACTGACAGAGGCCACCCCTCCCTCCTGTGACATATAACAAAACATGGACACTGCTCTTTTGCTCAGCTTTTCTTTCTTAAAGTCAGGAGATTACATAAGCCACTGTCTGATAAAGACAGGTAGGGTAACAGCAAACGGAGAATTGCAGAGAAGCGGGAAGGAGAGGAGTCTTAAGTGCAGTAGCAAGAAAGAGAAGAGGAAAAGAAAAAGAATGACTTTCAAGAAGAAAAGCTGATTAGAAGTGAAGAGATGCACTCACTGGGCTGCAGAGTTTTAGGGACTTCCCAGATCTTTTAGTTCAATCTCTCCATTTATAGACAGGAAATTAAAGTTGACAGCCATTCAGTTACCTTTCCAGGATCAGAATGTCAGGCAGTTAACATCATTAAATTGCTCTAACTAGCAGCACCGTTGGGAGAAAATGCTATCTTAACACACGAACAATTATTCTCCCCCTTGAAGCAAACATGTTTTTCACTTCATGGTTGCTGTGAAGTGTTGAGATCAGGTTTGTCTTTGTACTGGAGGAAACAAACCTTCATAGGAAGCCTGGGGCCCATTCATTAGCCAAGCATTGGGTGCATTTTTCTTAATCTCATTCTAGCTCCTTTTAGGTCTTCTTATTTCTTCCTTTCATTCAAGTCTTCCATTTAACATCTCTGTTCTATTTCATGGGTCCTGGCAAGCTCATGTCAACCTTTCTGACCAACAACAAAAAAAAGTACATTACAAATACCTCATATAACATTTGCCCTGCCAAGGAATTTGGAATGTTTCACTGGTATGTGTGCAAATATATTTTCACCAGAACTTGTAGAGGAGGGAGATGCAGTAACATCTTTACATGTTTACGTGGTCACATTGAGTCTTAGGTCAGTCCTGGGCTCAGCACTCTCATACTTATTTCCTTAGATATACATCCTGAGTAAGAATTGCGGGTATACTAATTAAAAACTTAGCTCAGATTTTCTATTAAAAGAAGTATATTTCATGGAGAAGTATATTAGCAAACCTTTATGCCTTTAAGACACATTTTTATTCAAATTAAAGACATCAGACAGAAAAAATATTTTTCCAAAGAATTTGACAAATAGTAGCAGAAAATGCCAAAGTGGTGAAAATGATTGTTTCCCTCTATTTCCATATGTGCACAAACAGCATAATAATTTACATCACCTTCCAGCTGTTCAACTACCCAAGGCATCATTTTTATTGAACAATATTACCTAGAAACAGGAAAAAAGCACTCAAGCATTCTTTTCTACATGATTTCTCATAAGGATAGGGTTTGGTTTTAGAATCTCAAGCTTCAAGACACAAGCAAGCAGAAAGTAAGAACGCATTATTATGATGGCTCAGCAGAACAGGTGACAGGTGAGCCCAGCCAGAGAAGATTACATTCCTAGCAAGGTGCTTTTTCACATCTGCAAGGACTCTTAAAGGTCCCTTCATAATTTATGTGGCTCAAGGAGAGGCTACAAGTGAACGGACTAAAATGTAAGCATTCAAATTGGGAAGCAGAGAAGGCACCAACCCAGGCTTAGACAAAAAAACACTTGTGAAGGGACAGGAATTCCAGGGGGCTTGGCAGCTCCCAGCTCCACTGTCCTGGTTCTTTTAAAAAGGCCAGCTTCTCAAGTCACGTGCTCAGCTTCCCATGTGCCCGGTAAGCTCATTTCAGTCAAAAGTACCCAGCACTGCTCTCTGGAAACGATTACACATCACTTTGTTCACACGTGCACTGGGCTAATGTGCAAAATGCTCGACTTACTTTTTGGCTGACCTGGCAATCCAGGGCTCCCCACTTCTGTGTGGAGAGATCACTGGAGATTCCAGGCTAAGGGTGCAAAGGGGTGCTTCTAAAACTAGTATGCTGCTTCCTCACTCCGTGAGGGGGCACTTAATACTGGGGAAAACAAAGACTGCTGAAGTAGGGGAAAGGAAAAAAGAAAAAGAAAGTGCTGTGGTTTTCCACTTAGTGTGTGCTCCTTTTATTACATATTAGTGAAGGAGAGCAGTTGTAGGCAAGCTTCTGGGTGTTAATATAACATGCTACATGTATCATTAAGAAGCTACAAAAGGCTGCTTATTGTTCTCATACTAAAGGTCCCTGTATACAGAGAAATCAAAATGTCAGGATTTTCCTGTCTCTGTCCTAAGGGAGATCAGCCTTTGAAGAGGCTATCACACTATCCAGATTCAGCATCCCTGCTTTAATTAATCCAGCAGATGGGGCCCAGATGTCATAGACAAGTTTGATTTGAACTAAATAATTCATAAAATAACAATCCATTTCTTTTGAGGGATGGATGACGCTAAATTCTCCACATTTAAAAAGAAATATTCTTAATGATTTCTGGATTTCCTTTATTTCCAATTCTTTGTTAGATTACATATAAAATTATATGTAACAATTCTGAAATTGTCACCAAGATGAAAGAACTTTGAAAGGTCCTCTTCTCTGTTTTTGTTCTTTGTGAGTCTGGGATGTTGTCATCAACATCATAGCTTTCCCCATTTTCTAAGAATTAACTCCAGCCTGGAATTTGGTGGGCTCCACAATCTAGTCTCAACTGAACTCTTTGATCCACGAAAGAATACCCACCAACATGCAACATTCACTCAAGACAGTCTAAGATGTCACAGGCCAAACACTGAGCACAATCTCATTTTTCACTGGTTGTCTTTTCCTCTCCCTGCTCTGCATTGGATCCCCCAGCTCCTAGAACATTGTTTGGCAGAGAGCAGGCATTCAATGCAGAATTGATGGATTATAAACACTATGTATGTCTCTCCATTCACATAAAGCTATTCATTTGAAGGAGTATAGAGAAGATAGAAAAAATTCACATTAGTAAACTTGGATTTGAGCCCTTAGGCAAGTTTCATTCTTTAATTTTAGCTTCATCAGCTGTATATGGGAATAATTATGGTTAATTTTAAGTGTCAATCTGGGTGAACCAGGGTACTGAAATATTATTCTGGATGCTTTTGGAAAGGTGTTTTTTTTTTTTTCGATAAGATTAACATTTTCATGGGTAGATTTTGAGTAAAGCAGAATATCCTTCACAGTGTGGGTGAAACTCATCCAACGAGTCAAAGGCATTGCTAGAACTAAGGCTGACCACTCTTAAGCAAGAAGGAATTCTTCGAGCAGACTGTCTTTGGACTTCAAATGCAATTCTTCCCTAAACCTCTACGCCACCAGCCTACCCTCAAAATAATATGAACCAAGTCAATTCCTTTAAACATATATGTGTACACACACACACACACACACACACACACACACACGTACACACTCTGTTGGTTCTGTTTCTCTGGAAAGCCCTTATTAATACATTGTCTTACCGACTTCAGAGTTGTTCATATTAAAGGTAATATTGGCTATGAACTGATTAACAAATTACAGAATTGTTCTATCAGTGAAGATGCTTCCAGCTCAACTCAAGCTGGCTTTAAACAAGGAAATTGGTTAAATGATAAAACTTTAAGAAGAAAAAAGTAGTTTATCCAAGGCACAGTGGCTGAATAATGGTACTGGTGACCTTGGTTCCTTTTCCCTCTATATTCTACCTTCCTGAGCATGGTTCCTCTTGTGATTACAAGAGGTTTCTCTTACATAGCAGGTCCATGTGTCACAGACCAGGGCAACAGTGTGTGAAGAAGCACCTGAGCACACCTCCCTTCACCAACTCTTTGACCAAAACTGGGTCACATGTCCAGCTTTAAACCAATCGATGACTACCGGAAAGGAACTGTTCTAACTAAACAAAATTAGGACTCTTCCAACAAAGAAAGGGACAGTGTATACCAAGGAGTTAATGAGTCTGATGCAAAAGTAACACGTAGGCAGGCCCAAGATTGCTATTACGGTATTACCTTCTCTTCAAGACCAACCTCAGGTTCCAATTTTTTGGTGTATCTTCACTACCAAGCCCAAGAAAATACATTCTCCTTTGGATTCCTACATATATCTTGGCGTTCATGTATCTCATTTGGTACTCACTGCACAAGGTTGGGCAGGTACTTTTTAAAATAACTTTTTAAAGTTCCACTAGTAATCTATGCTCATTGAATAAACCCCAGAAACATACAAAAAAAAATCATTCCTAGTCTCATCAACAGACACAATCAATATTAATATTTCAGAATACTATTGTCCATTCTTTTTTTCTATGCATGTGTATTTATGAGAGAAATGCCATTTTTTTTTAGTATAAAAATTCATGACTACCCAACTAAGATTTAAACTCACTGAAGGCTAGGATTCTCCGAGTTTCTTTCCATTCCCGCATAGAGTGAAAGGATTCCAAAAGACACTGATTTACATTCTATTGATCACACGGAGAAAATTAAATAAGCAGTCCTTTTTCTTTGGAATATTAAGAAAGAAGGTTTAATAAAGCAACATTCCAAAATATGTCCAATAATTTTTAAGATGCTTGTCTTTTCTACCAAGACTTAGAAGAAAACATTAAGTTTCCTAGAAATGAGGTACACTGTTTTTTGTGAGAAATGTTGTTTTTAGAAAATATGTGAAACAACTTAAAAGTCCTAGAGGAAAGGGACATAGGTAAGAAGACCTTTCAAATACCCATTTACCAGTGAGTTAACTTAATGCAGTTAGTATCTTCAAGATACGCAAGGAGCCTGTCGGTCTGCAGATACTTATTGAGCACACATGTGCTCAGTTATTGAAAAACAAAATCACAGACTATGGAGTTCTAAAGGACAGCAAAGTTTGAAATAAGAATGCATGGGTATAGACAAAAGTCTAAGAGTTGTTGAAAAGTGGGTCATAAATATAGCAAAATGGAAGAATAAAGAGTTTAGTCCAGAGAAAGGACTCCAGTGGATCAGTGCATACTTTAAGAATTTAATGAAACTGGTGAACAACTAGACTTCTTAGGTTGGGTGGAATGAAGTCAAGACGAGAGACAGGGAAAGCCACTCCTTACAGATGGAATGGGTGCCAACGAATGAACCCTTCTTCCAAAACATGGTCTCACAAGAATAGCAAAACTATCGTTCTGTCTTCAAGTAAGTATGCTTCTTGCTAGCAAAACACAGGTAGATGGCTGGCTTATAGGTGATAATGCACTTAAACCAAGTTTCTATCAGAATAGAGAAACAAGTGCAAAAGGACACAGGGAAGAAAATAGGGCAAAGAAGACAGACGCTTTTCCCCTGCGGACATACGAAAGCATAGTGCAAGTTCAATCTTAAACACCAATGGTAAATAAAATTCCTGAGTCTTTTGCTGACTAGGTACATGATTAAAATTAATCAGTGTTAGACTCCTCTGACTGTATTTTAAAGGGCTTTGGAACACAATCCCAAAGACTCATGAAAAGAATTTAATTAATTAAAAGAATTCATAACTATTTCTTGGTATGACCAACATGCTGAAGTTAAATTTTAATTTGTATAATGTCTGCTGGCAAATATTCATATGCACATATTTTATTCTTTCTATGGTCTTTTTGCAAGTCTAAAATAAGTTTAAAAGATCTAAAGACCATCTCAAAACTGTATATGGTTAGAATAGATCATATGTCTAATCTGATATAGTCAACCTTTTTCAAATTCAGAACCTAAGAAGAACTTAAGATTTCCATATTACTTGTCCCAATATCTTAAGTTAAATCTACAGGGACAGGCAGACATCTATCCAAACTCTTTGGACGTGTAACTTTCAAGGCATTCAATAGGCTGGTCTTCCCTTATTTTCAGAATAAGTTGTACATGGTTCTACAAACACTTTAAACTCCAAAGTGTATCTCCTAATCAGGAGTCTGCTTTCAGTCCTCATTCATTTGCTTATGCTGTCCCTTCCTCCTAAAACGCCCTCCCCATATGCACCTGCTAGAATTTTATTCTAACACACAACCCAAATGTCTTTAACTCTATAAATTATTCATTGATCTTAGAGCTTCCCTCCAGAAAGTATGATCTCCAATGACCTCAATACCCAAAATTTTGTTCCATATTAATACCCACAGTGTCTGGTATCATGCCTTATCCCTGGAAGGCACAATAATATCTACTGAATAAATAAATGAATGATTCTGATGACCTAAGTAAAAACCTCTCAATCGACATGTCTTATTCATGACATTAACAAAGAGTTTTGTCCACACTTAGCAATGGGTAGGAAAACTAGAAAATTTTGTTTCAAATAATTTTAAATGCAGAATGGAAATTCAATCCAACAGAAGCGCCAACAGTTAATTGCAGGAGAAAAACAAATTAAGCAAACTGGCTTCACTTACTCATCAATGAATGATACTTCAGTTATTTCCTTCTTAAGCCATTTTAATCAATTTTAAAGATGTAGAAACTGAGGTCCACATTGTTATGAAAGAGAGAATCAGGGAAGGACCACTGATCTCAGGGAACGACCACTGATCTCATTTCAATCATTATAAAATTTCTTTTACATGGTTGAGCTCTTTCTCCCCTAAAAACACAAGGTAGAGGAGAGTGAAGATACACTGGCTGTTTGAATGCATTGGGATTAAGTAAGAATCATGTATCAGTACACTAGCAACTGATTAACAGTAAGAAGCATATGAGCATAAACAAAAAGGTTTTTTTTAACTAAACACAAACTTTAAAAAATTGAGATAACATTGTTTTATACCATATATAAGTTTCAAGTGTACAACGTAATAATTTGACATCTCTACATGCTACAATGTGATCATCATCAAAAGTCTAGTTTTATAAACTGTATGAAAACATTTATGCAAAAACTCATCTGTCTATATTAATCTTCAAGTGTAAAAACAGCATTCCAATTATACCCCAAAGTGCTTGTTGATTAGTCAAAGACCACATACAACCTTTTCACTGGTGACACTCTTGATACTTTATTCTTTTTCATACTAACAAATCAGAACACTTGTTCTTCAAGCACTGCCTGATTTCACAACTAAAGAGAGAGAAAAGTGACACCTAACATTTATAGATCTCTGAATAGAAGGGTCAGAACCTCACAATTTGCATTTCGGGTGTTTTACAGTTTCTATGCTTTATTATCTCAACTTGAAGCAGAGCTCTCCCTCAAGCACTTTAGATATTGAATATTTCACTTTGAAAAAGAAAAAATGATTTGAATAATAAGGGGTGGTGTCAGGGCTCCCTCTTGAATGTTGGGACTTTCTGTTATTTCTCCATATATATATATATATATATATATATATATATATAAAATAATGTGAGTATTACTAAATTGACTTTTTTAATTTTATCTAAGGAGACTTCCAATGCTATTAGAAGTGGAGCAAATAAAATATATCTTTTATACAGTGTCATAAACACTGGAAATAAAGAATTTCATTATGATACCACCTAGCATTAGTCATCAAAACATTGTTTTTCAAAACTCATATATGACTGTGGTTTTCAACCTTAGCTGCATATTAGAATCATCTGGGGAGCTTAAAAAAACAAAAACAAAAACAAAAACAAAAAACTCTACAATGCCCAAACCCATCCCCAGACCAATTATATCAAAATCCCTGGGAATGGAGCCCAGGTATTGCTATTTTTAGAAATCATCCCAGGTGATTCTCAATGTGCAGCTAGGGATGATAGGCTCAGAGGTATTGTTATGAAGGTATACAAAGTACAGCACTTTAAAAATTTTATTGAACAAAGACTTAAAGAGGACTAACAAATAATTTAACTCATTTGATTCTCATAACAACCTTACAGAATAGATACTAATTTCATTCACATTTGAAGGATGAGGAAACTGAGACAGACCCTTAAATAAGCTATTCACCAAAGATCTCAGAGACAGAAAGTCGTAGAACTAAGATTTGCATCCAGGCAATTTGGATCCAAAATCCTAGGCTCCTACCTGTTGTACTGGCCTATTTTCTCAGGGCTCATTCACTGTCAATAACATGCATAGACATTTCCTATTCAATGAATTTTGAAAATGTTATCACCCATGTAACTATCACTCAAAACAAGATTCCCCCACCCTCCCCTTTCTCTCTCAGTCATAAATACTGTTATTCGAGTTTTTTTGAAGAAACATTTTTTTTTTATGAGTAAATGCATAGTAAAATCACTGAATCATATAGTAGGTATATGTTTACCTTTATAAGAAACTGTCAAACCATTTCACTGTATCATTTAACACTCCAATCAGCAAGGCTTATCCCACAGTGCCTTGTAAGAAGAGCGTGTAGCAATTTTCATAGTGCATTGATCCAGAAGAAGGTAAAGCTTAACTATGACAGTGATATATACTACCTGACAAAAAAGAAAAAGAAAAAAAAAAAGAAAAGGAAAAGACAACCGAAACACAGCTATCACCACAAAAATTATTTGTGCTATAGCAGTATATCTGAGTGGGCACTTGAAAATACTGGTTCTGCTAGACATCAAGATAAACTCAAAAAGAGTGGTGGGGAAACCACTATGTATTCAATATACCCTTCACTTGAAGATTGATAATGCATCCCAGTACGTTGAATGCACATTGGCTCTGAAAAGTTCTATAATAAAGAAATAGAAAAATGATATACTGATTAGTCATGTTTAGCTCACAGTTCGCGGGGGTCCCCCAGTTTTCGAAAATAGGAAATACAAGGTAGGTTATAATGTTGCTAATGTTCCTGTCTTTGAAGGACACAGATGAGAGCCATTAACCTCTTTTGGAGGAGATGGGCCATGAGCTGATGTAGGAGACAATTTTTTTTTTTCCCAAAGGAAAGGTGCAGGCAGGAATGAAGGTGAGCACAGGCAGGCATGTAGGAAGAGAAAGGAGGAAGAAGTATTTATTTTTTATTTATTTGTCCATCTTGGTTGTTCCCCTGGCCCTGGGATGTGAACCCAGACCCTTGGGATGTATGTGGACTGCACCCAACTACAACTCCAGCAGGGAGTATAAGCGTCCAAATAACATTGTATAAGGGTTTTACTGGACAGTGAAGTTTTAGACTTATAGAAAGGGTAGAGAGAACAAAAACCTCTCGTTTTGGATGTAGGACAGCATATGAAGCAAACAAAATGGGAAATATGATGAGCAAAAATGAAAATTTTGCTCCAAGATTGGGTCACTGTGGCTGAATAGTTATTTACCAAGTACCTAATCTGGACCAGCCAGGGCAGCACTCTAGGCATCAGGACACAGTGATAATACTCCAAATACAGTGTCTGCATGCATGGATTTTACAGTGAGCAGCAGTTTAGATATGAAGTTCTAGAACTCTAGAACAGGAATGATGACTAATCCAAAGCCCCCTGACTCATAAAAATTTATTCAAGAATTTCAGAAGAAAATACTAACAGAGATAAAAGTGAAATATGTATGTATGCAAACATGGACTCCCTCATTACTATACAAAGTATTTGGGGCAGGGAGATTGGAGTATGTTGAGATGAGGAGGTTGAGGTATTGGAAAAATATCCTTTGGCATGTTCTGGTGCAGTAGTGGTTAAGCCCACTGTCTCCAGCTGAATGCGGTCCACATAAATCTCAAGTACAAGGGCCAGACGAAACAACTGAGATGAACAACTAAAATAAAAGTAAATAAAATGTTCTTCCTTCTCTCTCTTTTCACTGCTTGCCTAACTGCCTTCATTCCTGCCTGCATCTTTCCTTTAAAAAGAATCCTATCCCAGCAAAAATGCCTGGAAAAAAAGTTTTGGATGAGTGATTTGAGTTCATTAACATGCAATATAATAAGTGCAATAATTTAAGTATTATTGATGCTCCTTTCTAAATGATATAAAAGCCATGATGACATTAGACACTGTAATCAAGAAAGAAGGCAGAGCTTAGACTTAAGTGGTGGACAAATTTGGTCTCAATCCCCATTAAAACACCTGCAACTTGGGTGACCTTGGCCAAGGAACTTCATCTCTTTGAATCTCACTTTCCCTGTGTGTGAAATTGGGATGAAAACTGTATTCACATCCCTTAGGGATGCTGTGAAGATTGAATGTCATCAAATAGCTCAATGCTCAATATGTGCACTGGCTGACATGGTTCAGCAACTACTAGCTATTATTATCATTTATATTTTTTAAATTCACATTTGCTTACTATTAAAATATTAAATCGGAAGGGTAATTTTGGAAATGAAAAAAAGTCTGCAATATTGATAATATACGAGGAATAGAAAATCTGGTATAATATCAAAGTACTATAAAGATATATTATCCAATAATTTCTAGAATAGGAAATAAACTTGGATTTGGAGGAAAGGATGGATGGCAAACCCCCTTGCAGTCTCAGCCAGGCTGTGGTCCTCACCTGCCGCAAGGGAGCATCTTACTAGAGGAGCCAGACTATCAGACACATTGTTTCTGGTTTATTTACTACTTTCCTTCCCCCTTAACTTATCTCCATTCTCTTTTCTTCCTTGCTGGGAGTTTTTACTTTTGATACTAATATGTCAGTGACTGTGAAAATTAAATAATATAAATTATTCTCCTTAAATGCCACTCTGGCCTCCATTTTTCTTTGCTGTAATGCTTTCTCAGAAAATCTGAATTCTAGGACACTGAAAGCGATATGATGATGTCACTTACACATTATAATTTCTGCACTCCAAGTACATCCCCCTAACTGATACAATTTTAATAATGATGCTTTTTAAATGTATGAAAATATCAGCAGTTTTTCTGCCTCTAATTTAACTTACAACGTGTCAAAATTAAGACACTGTACATCTCATTAAGTTTTCTAAATGACCATGAAATAAAAATATAAAGGACTAACATTCAACTTCTTTGATGAGGGACTAAATTATTGATAATGGAAGCAAAGAGATCAAAATAAGGAAAGAGAGCAGTATCAACAACAGATTTACCTTCAGTATGAACGCTGGTATGATAAACATCTGCAACAGCCCATCTTTGACCCTAGGCAAGAGAAGGTGAGCTACTTACTCTGGAAAGAACTTCTGCTGCTAAATCAACATCTAGGCAACAAATCACACCCACTTTACATCATCTGTTCTTTTAAGCATTATGGACACGTAGGATAACATCAAGTGCAGTGACCGTCACCCCTCCTGACCATGCCAAAAATGATACCACTTAAGAACTATAAATAGGCACTCTCTGGTGGCTCACCCACTCGGCTGGGGGCTGGGGTTTAGACTGTGTAAAGCCCAAGGACCTGGGTTTGAATCAGAGGCCAGGAGGAACAACCAAAAATAAATACAAGGAAATAAATAAAAGTGCTTCCTTTCCCTTCCTCCCTCCTTCCCTCCCTCCCTCTTTCAAAATACTTCTTCCTTCTCTCCCTTCCTTCCTCTCTTTCAAAAGAATGAAAGAAAAAGAACTACAAATAGCCTTCAACCAGATGGCATGGATTGTTTAACTTGTGATCTCACTTTTTTTAAACAAAAGCTTTAGAATAACTCCTTTCTCATTTTAATCATTCATTTGGCAAACATTTATTGCCTCATTACTAAGTGCCTGGTACTGAAAAGACAGTGCAGAAGGTGAGATGTCTCTTAGAGACATTCACACATTTCATAGGTTTCATATCCTCAAACGAGATGGTTCTCAGGACAGTCTCAGAGAAACCTCAAAAAGGCATCTCTCAGGGAATTCCCCAAGTTGCTCCTTCCTCATCAAAAGGAAAAGGCACCAGTCAAAAGAATAAAGTCAAGGAGATCCCTAGTTATTAAGAAATAATGGTCGTTAAGGTATGAATTTGCTCAGTTATGATCTCTTTTGTTATCAGAAAGCTGGCAAGTTTTCTTTTTGAAAACCGTACATTAAATTAGTTATTGACATTTAAAAATCCTGATGCTTCTCCAAAAAACTGTTCATGTGACACCTAAGTTAGAGGATCTACTAAAGAGGAATCAGGGAGCATGAATAATCACGGAAGGGTAACAGAGAATTTGTGATGGATCTGATGACATGTGGCACGAGGCTGGGGGAGGCACACCTTGCAGAAGAAATTTAATTCATCCACAACTCAGACCACACGAAGGGTGACACCTAACTTTCTCTGAGTTTAATCAGCAGAATCCAAAAAGTTGAAAACCAGCACAAGTGAAATGAACATCACAACAAAAACGTGAGGACACAGGCTCGTAGAGCTCACATTTTGGGGGGTCACATATCTTGTTATGTAAATACCTTACTTACATGGTTACTATTCAAGTTAGCATGAAAGTATTAATTACTTTATATCCTTAAGAGCTTATAGTATAGTCTGGATCATTTTCTCAACTGAAATGTTTTTCTCTTGAAATTAACAATTTTAACAACTCTCTTGTATTATTTTTGTATCAAAATAAGAAACTTAAAGGAGACTGTTATTCAAGTGTCTTACTCAGTCTAATAAGGGAAGAAATTATCTTGATTATATCATGCAATGAAGGAATTTTAAAATGGATATTTGGAGGTAGATAATTTTGATTAGAGAGACAGAATGAGGCTAGCTTGTTAAATGCCATCTTAATTATGTATTCAAACAGCTATAATCTCAATTTTTTTCTGTTCTTTATATAAAGTTATGTGAAATTTCTTTGCTATGACTGGTTTGAATATTAAAAGAGAACTATTTTCGTATCCTAATCATTTCTTAAAAAGTACCGAATTAAAATGAAACTACATGAACAAAAATATTTAGAAGTCTTTATAAAACGATGCTGTACATATAGAAGAATATAAAGAAACATGGGTAAAATACATATCTATATCTAGAAATACATCTATGTCTAGATATAAAGAGAAAATAATGTTACCAAAAAAAGCAGCATAGCTTGATTCCATTTTAAGAAAAAAATACATATAGGCACAGATAAAACACTGGCAGGGTATTGCAAAATATTAACAGTATTTACCTCTGAGTGACAGAATTGACATTTTAATGTATAGATGGGTCTACTGCATGATTTCAGATTTATGCAGATGAGCTGGGTTGGATTTTTTTTCCTTCCAAAGGAAAGGTGCAGGCAGGAGCGAAGCCGAGCAGCCAGGCAGGAAGAGTAAGGAGGAAGTCACATTTATTTTATTTAGATGTACATCTTGTTTGTCCCCTGGCCCAGGGACGCGAACACAAGTTCCTGAGATGTATGTGGCCTGTGTCTGCCAAAGGAGTCTGACTAAACCACTATTCCACCAGGGCATGCTAAGTAGATGAGTCTTAAAAAGGAAATGTGACAAAATTATTCTCCTTTGTGCTAGTAGTGAGGCTTTGGGAAGGACAGCAGCAAACAGTACAGATTCCTAGACAAATGTCCTCAAATTTCTTACTTTATCCGGTTACCCAGGGGTTAACAAAGTGGACCTTCCTGCTGAACAGGCACTCACTGAAGTCTGCTCCCCCAGAGCAGAGGTTAAACCTCAATGACATCAATGAGAAGAGTAGATAAACAGAACGCAGAGGAAATCCCTGGTCATAACACATGTTTTCAGTGAAGTATCAATCAAGTGGCAAGTCTTGGAGTGTGTGGCCCCTTGTGGTAAGCAAGCAGACCTACTCCTACAGTTGAGTCCAGTTGGTCAGTTCATTCATTAAGTACTGATTGAGTTCCTCCACTGTACCACTGGGGCTAAGCATACAAAAAGAAATGACATTGGCTTCTTCCTTCAAAGAGCTCACAGTTCATGAGGAGAGACAAGTAAATAGATGACTACCATACATTGTATACTCAAAGTATTCCTGGGGCACAGAGGAGGGGCACTTGATCTAATCTGGGGCAATGACAAGCAGATATTATTGTAAACTGTGACAGATAACTTGAGAAACGGTGCGTTGGCGCTGGGAAGTCGGCTGGGGTAGGGTCGTTGAGGCCTCATCTGCCTTGATAAAGAACCTAAGATTTGAATTACAAGACCATGGAGATATTTGCAAGATTTTACTGGTGCTTGTAAAGAGAAACTTAATTCACTCCAGGACGTCACTACTGCAAAAATACTTTATAACCTGCCCATGCTGTGGATTCGTGTCCACAAATTCCTCAGACTAGATTAGAATATAGATGAAATTTCTTTGGTTAAAAATAAGTATTTCTTGATTTCATCTATATTAAATAGTGATGCAGCATTGTGATGACTGAGAAAGTCTACAATAGAAGTAGGATATTTTCAAGGAAGTTTGAAAGAGACTCATAATTTTTTAATAATTATTTCTCTTAGAAAAGCCTATAAAATTAATTCATATGTTGGGAAAGGGTTCCCCATCCTCTGTCAGTGATTCGCTCAATAAATGTTCATTAAGTTTTCTATAAACCAGGTACTGTGCAGATCCCAAAGATAAAATGGTGTACAAAATAGGGTCCTATGGGCCTCATATCATTTCTATTCTAGGGAAAGGGAGATTAATAGCTACACAAATATCTAAGTACATATACCATGGTAAGTGCTATGAAGGAAAGCATGAAATATTATATTTTAATAACATAGAACAGGGAATCCTAAACTAATTGTAGTAGGTTGTGCATGGTAGTACATATGGTTTCACCAAGAAACTTCATTTGAGCTACTATTTGAAGGATGACATTATGGAGGCTGAGAGGAGTTAGTATACCAGGCACAGCCTGTGCAAAGACTCGGGACTGGAAAAGGACTGGATTTAAGGAACTAAAAGATACCCAGAGAAGAGGGAAACAATCAGAGAGCACATAGAGTAATACACGGGTCTGCTCATCCATGGCCTTTGGTCTTATTACAGATTTAACCTAAAAGCAATTTTAAAAGCCTCTGAAGGGTTTTGAACTTGGGGATTCAGAGAGAACTGACTGCAGACCGAACAGTGGATTGGAGGAGGACCAGAACAGTTAGGAGGCTGTCGCAGCACTCAAGGCCAAAGTGAATGGTAGCTCGAACTAGGGCGGTAGTGGTGGAGATGGAGACAACTAAACAGAGTCCAGAAATATTTCAGAGGTAAAACTGACAGGTTGTGAGAATACAGTGGTAATGTTGACAAAGCAGAGGTGACTCTTAAATTTCTGGTTTCTCCAACTAAATGGATGGGTCACCACTCACTGCTGGAAAGAGATCCAAGCATTGGATGAAAAAGCACCTTTCAGTTTTAATCACCAATTACATGTTTAAATGGAGGTACTTCTGAGACATCAATGGAAGACACATCAAGTATGTAGGTATATATATAAAACATGCACAGTGTTCACATTTAAATTTTTTAAGTTATTTTCCCCAGTGTTCCCCAGTTATCTGCCCCTGTGTCTTTTCCATTGTCAATGGACCAATGTCGCTATTCACTCTCAAGCCAAGGTATCATCTTTAATTCTTCTCTTCCTCACAACTCCATCCAAATCATCAACAGGACTTCACCAGCCTTAACTTCAAAATACACTCGCTCACTGTTATCAAGAGATTCTTGTAAACTACGACTTGAAGCAAAATGATGTACAAAGAAACCAAATCCTTGAATAATGTTTCATTCAATATTGCTAGGATTCTTTTTTCTCATCAAAGTTATAACAAAACGATGTTGAAGGGATTATTATTTGAATTGTTTGCTGTATATACTGAATCCAATTTATTACCACCTTTCATGCCAAACACTGGTAGAAGCCAGAGCCATCTGTTACCTTAACTTCTGCATATCTCTGATTCATATCTATGCTCCAGATCTCAATGTGTCCTAGGATTGATTCATGCAGAAGCCAAAGAGATCTTATAAAGCATCAGTTGGATCAGATTCCTTCCCCTCTAACGGACTCCTACATCCTCCCACAGCTCTTAGAATAAAGTCTAAAGTACAGTGTCTACCATGAATTTCCAGGCTGAGGACACCTAGATCCTGCCTTGTTTATGACATCATCTTTCCTGATTTACTTCTCTCTCACCACAACTGCTCTCTTGCTGTGTCTAAGACACTTCAAGATAGCCTCTACCTTTGAAACTTTGCCAAATGTTCTACCACCACAGCTTTTTATGGCTTATTCCTTCACTTCATGCAGATTTATGCTCAAAACCATCACAGTCTCTCCCAAAGACTCAATCTCATTCAGTTATTGGGGAATGCCAATCTTATACCTATCAGACCAGGAAAAATTAAGATGTCTCATAATATCAAGTGGATTAACTAGAACTGTTAGTGACTTCCATGTAGGAATGTAAACTAGTATCACCCCTTTAGAAAAGAACCTGTATTATCAGATGAAGTTGAACATTGACACAGCCATTCCAAGAATGTCACAGTGAAATTCCTGTACATGTGAATCAAGAAAGTTTAGCACACACGAGAATATTTAACAGCACTGTTCAAAGAGCAAAAGGCTGGATACGATCCAAATATCCATCAACAAGGCAATGAATGGGTTGGTTTTACACATTCACCCAATAGACCCTAATTCAGCTGTTAAAATGAATGAACCACAGTTACATGTAGCAATGCGAACAGTGATACTATTTTTATAAGGCAAAACAAATAAGGCAAACTAAACAATATTTATGGGTATATTCATATGTGATAGGAGCTATTTTGGTTTGATAAAAGGAGAATGCAAAATTAACAAAACATTTAGGAAGTGGTTGCTCTAAAAGATGGGTAGGCAAATGAGATGGGAGAGTAACATGAAGATAAAACAGAACTGGTAAGGCTTAATTAGTTCTTTGATCAGGCTGTAAGTTCATAGGTATTAGATTATTATGCTTCATAACTTACAAAAAAAGCTAGCAAGTACATGTTAAATGAGGGTATAAAAGTTAAAACATGGAGTAATGACTCAACCAAGATAAAGGAAAATACTACTATTTTAGGTACATTTTTAGTGATTTTTTTTTTTTCCTGACCATATAAAATCACTACAGTACATCTTCTCTGGACTTTATTTTTCTTCATCGCACATATCACTCCCAGAAGTATATAGCTATATACAAATATAAGACACACATGCTCATTTTCATATTTAAATCTCTCCCACCTAGAAGACAAACTTCATATCTGTGGAGTCTCTGATTGTTCATGTTCAACACAGTATCCCCAGGGCCTAGAAGAGTAAGTACCTGGCATACAAAGTAAATATTTATGAACCGGATGAATAAATGAATGAATGCATGGCCTAGATAGCACAAGCAAATCCACAGAGCGTGAAAGGTTTAGTGCATGGATTCCAGAGTCAGACACCACGGGGTTCATATTCAGGCTGTCCATCAGTCTTCTGAGCTGGATGACCTTGATTGAGTTAGTTAACGCCACTGGAGCTTAAGTTTTCCAATTTATAAAACAGAGTAATGATGTGGTTGTGATGATTAAAGAAACAACAGAGCACTATGCCTAGCACAAAATTATTGTTATGCAATAACATCATAATTTCCCCATAAAAGATGTTCTTTCTCAGTGGCTATGAGCAATTTGAATTCTTTAGGCAGTTTTTACTATGACTGATTTGCTCCACATCCAATTTTTCAAAACATGGACCAATCTGGAATCCTATAGTTATTTCTGCAGTCTGGTCAGACCAAAGAGATGTGTGAGGGAAATCCTGTAACCACCAAATCTCCAGTGAGGACAGCACAATATAATCTTGCATCTGCCCCAACCAAGAGCTTAGGGATCAGCCAGATGAGAGGAGTAAAAATAGCACCTGTCATTTATTGAGGGCTTTCTCTGTGCTAACCAACTTCGAAACATCATCTTGCTAATTCTTCACATAACCAGCTTGGAAAGTGGGCGTGCCCAAGAATTCCAGAGAGCAGGCTTATTTAAATTGTCTTAACTTTGGGCCTGGATGGGTTCTGGAATAAAAACCACATTCAAATAATAATTCTCAACTCTTGAGTATAGATTTGCACTATCAGCTCTGATGAATGCTTTTAAAACCAAACCAAACCAATACGAAAACACAAAAAGCCAAATCTGTCTTTCATATTTTAAATGATGTTTTATTTTATAGTAGTCAAAACGCAGTAGTAAAAACACCACTTTTCCACTCTGGTGGAATAGCAGTTGGATCCACCACCTCCAACTGAACAAAGACCACATATATCCCAAGGACCTGGGTTCACATCCCGGGGTTGGGGGAACAGCGAAGATGAAGAACTAAATCAAAATGCGCCTTCCTCCTCTCTTCCTACATGCTTGCAAATTACCTCCATTCCTGTCTGCACCTTTCCTTTTAAAAAAACAAAAACGAACACACACAACTCCAGGGTCTTCACCACTTCTAAAACTCAATTTTGCACTACTGCTACCCCAAAAGTGCTACAGTGCTGTTGGTTCTCAAGGCTCCAGATTCACTCACCATAAAACGAACTTCTCAGTGAAGTGGCCCACGTTTTCCATCAGGACTAGAGCCAAGGACCCAGGGTATCCCTCTCTCCAGAGAGAACATACCGGCTTGGAAAGCCCAAGGTCCTTCTGGGAGGCCTCCTGCAGTTCTGTTCAGGCTATAGAGGTAGAGGACACTCCAGGAGCTCCGAAGACTTGGAAGAATCCCAGACTGACGATACTAACAATAACTCAAAACCAAAATAATGACAGCCCTTTATACAGTGCTTAATATGTGTCAGGAAGCATTTGTTCTCATTGTTTTATACATATTATTATATTATTACATATATTTTGCTCATTTAATTTGTATTGCTATTCCATGGGGTAGGTATAAAGCTTGCAACTTGTCTGAATCCAATAAAAAAGACTCCTGAAAGTGAACACATGATATCTATAGAAAAACTGACTGTAGAGAACAAGAGACCAGAGCAGAAATTCCAAATGGTCCCTAGTAGCAAGAGAGTCAGCACCTCCCAAAGGCCTGGTCTGCTTTTGATTTAGTAGAGTATGCCGCCTCTAATCCAAATGGCTCTTTCTCCAGAATTAACCAAGTAGAAATAAATGAGGAGAATGGGAAGTGGGGGAAACAGTACTTAGCTTATCAAGTCTATTGGGCCGCACGCAATTCCTGGACGTGTCATATCCTATGATTTTTATATTATCCAGGATCCCTTATACCCGCTCTGCCCAGTCCTGCTTGGCTTTCAACACAGTTACCACTTCCTCCTGGGATTTTTTCCTGGTTCAAATGTCTCCCATCATCTGCCTTTAACCTCTCTATGTTCATGACATTGTACATGTTTCCTGTGCTATGTAATAGCTATTGTCTTTCTGTCTGTCTTTTTTAAGAAAGAAAAGAAGGCAGGAATGAAAGTAGGCAGGCAGGAAGAGAGAGGAGAAAGAAGCATTTTTGTTTGTTTGTTTTCAGTTTTGTTTTTTCACCCCAATTCCAGGTCACTAACCTGGGTCCCTAGGCTTTATATGGTTTGCATGTCAGCATGCCAGCCACCTGAGCCACCAGGGCAAGCCTGTTTTCATTTCTATTTTGCTTTGTTCATCTTCCCTGTAACTTTTAGATTTTCAGATCATAGGTGACATGTGCTTTGCCCTTTAGAGACCATGTCTAGCTGGCTGGGCTGCTCCAGAAAAGCAATAAATGTTTGCTGACTGAATGAACTAGAAAACCATTGCTCCCAGTGGAGCACACATCATTTTTCACCATTCACCCCAACGAAGCCCTTGCAGAAGCAGCGGGATGGAAGGATTAGAAAAGGGAGGAGGTCCTGCCTGGGGAGGAACTGCTTGAGTTCTGCTTCCAGCCCTAGAATTCAAACTCACATCTTTTTCAATGAAACAATAAATATCCCTACACCACCTATAACTGAGGCTTGCATTTAATGCTGGAGACTTCTCACTTCATTAAAATCCAAGTTTCTGAATAGCTTTTGAAGTTTAGTGAAAGGCTGCTTGCAGTGTTTTGAGCTGAGTTTCTGTTCTGAGAGTCACTTTTACTCTTGAGCGCAAATCACATTTGGTTTTCCTTTATCCTTCTAAAAAACGCTATTTAAAAGGCTGGAGGCATTGAAGGTGAAGAGAGAAAGATACATCTAGAAGTTGTTAATCAATATGGAATTTCCCTGGGCGCCTATGTGACCTCAGCATTTTTCACATTTCCACAGGTCTCCTTGGAGATGGTTGCTATGATCACTCAGTGTCACCGGCTAAAAATCTTCAAAATGTGGATCACTGCTTTTATTCTCTCTCATCTCCTCTTTGTGAGCTGTTTTCCTCTTACACATAGCTTATTTCTCTATGAATGCAACTGTTCAGTTTTTTTTTTATCACATTATATTCCATACAGACAGAATGCCCCCATTCTTTTTGTTCCTCTGGAAATGCTTTTATTTGGATTATAGCATTTGGCAGTCCATTAGGAATATCTTTTACATTTTTATGTTTCCTGCTGCTTAAAGGTATTTATTCTTCTGGCAGCCCACCCTGCCTCCATTCTCCTTTTCAAAAATACTAATAAGCTCTGGAAGAACCTGGATATTGATTAAACCACCCAACCTGGTTGATTCATCTTATGTTGCTTATTTAATAAGCTCTTGGCTTGGAATTTCTCAAGATTAATTTCTTAACGTATGCAACTTTTCTATTTCCTCTTTTAACTAAAATTAATGAGTTATTTAGCACATATTATCATTCACTTTTCATACACGTAAATTAATTCCTGACGACTATTTCTTACAAATGTATAAAAAGAAAAACAACTTGAAATACTGAGAGAGTTAAAACAAAATCTAAGTATTGACTGCCCATAACCAATCAAAGATAAAATGCAACATCCAAAATAATCTTAGCACCCTCCAAGCAAGGTGTTTTGCTGAAATCTAGAATTCAAGTGCAAATTACAAATAAGCCCTTCAAGTGGTTTTCAAGGTCTTAGTTAGGCAGATCTATAGATGAGGAAACATATCTAGAAGGCATAAATATATGTGTGTATTTATATGTATGTAGGTATACACACATATATACATATATATGTATGATCGTGCAGAACCATTCTTAGAAACATAGGATTTTCCTTCAGCTACCATATTTCTGCAAAGAGGTACAACTCAGGAAAAAAAACAAAATGCAAATCTTCAAAGGAGGGAATGCCTGCCTGCACAGCAAAGCTATAATCATGTGAACAGTGGCAATGATATACAAAACCTGTTATTAGTACAAAAATAAATTTTAAAAGAATATACATCTCATTTTGTTTATGTGGAGAAAAAATGCTACCTAATTTTTTGCTCAGAGTTCATATTTTTAACAATATTAAATTGTAGTAGATTTCATAAATAGCTAAACATTAGAAATTAATTCTTCTGAACCCATTTTAAACATTTCTTTTTTAGGGTTAAACCATCAGCAATCTGTGAAGACTGTCAGTTAATGAATCAAGTAAGGTCAGTAAAAACAATAAGGATACATAGACAGCTAGAATTCATTTGTCCATTCATCAACAGCACTCAGTGGGCATTCATTCTGTACCAGGTACTAAGGTTGGCATTTGCGATGCAAAAGTGATTAAGACCTGATCTTAATCACCTTTAAGCACATAGTGGAAATAACAGAACCACGAACAGATAACTGCAGCATGATATGATAACTACAATGATTGAAGCATAAAAGAGCATATAATTCAGTATCCTTAAAAAGGACAGGAGACAAAAAAGGGGACAAATCTGATAGAATAATCATTTGATGGCTGTCTCATTGTTCAGGGTGCCAAATTCATTACTGTTGACACAAAAAATAATGTATCACACATATGAACTTTCCTCTCAAGGTGCTGACGGTCTAGCGCAGATAATAGGGAAGAAACAATAACAACTAATACTTGTCAAACTATCCATGGTGAAGAGGTAGTTTTATAGAAAATTGGAATCCTTCATTATTAACATTTTTGAAAAAATTTTTAAAACTTGAAAAATGAAACAAAAAGCATAAATGCTTGCCTTCAATTTTTGTTATTTCATGAATGACCAGTAATATATGGTCCCTGAACAGAGGAACAAACATTGCAATAAAGTATTACAGGTACAAAAATAAAGGTAAATAAACTATTGTCTCATAAGAGGAATTGTCAGCCTGTAGGGAGAGAGAGGAGTTAAATCTAAGAAAAAGCGTTAGACTAAATACGACCCTTGAACTGTGATTTTAAAAAATGCAATAGAATTCACCAGAAAAATACAATAAGGGATAAAAGAATAGCATTCCAGGTAGAGGAGTAAGAGGTAGGCAAAGCAAGGATTTCTGAGTAACTGAGCAACGAGGGAAGGGAAAGGACAGTGAAGGAGAGTTATATTAGCTATCTGGTCTCTCATAGTAAAATTTCTTAAAAAGGACTAAAAAAAGAAAGTAGCTGATTCCCCCACTGAGCAATTAAAATATTGTTCCAACAACTCCTGTGATCTCCACAAATGAGTTTAATCCTTCAGATGGGGGCTCATTAAGTACCACCTTATGTTTATGTAACTTTCTCTTTCTTCAGACTTAGTGTTGCAGATATGAACCCTCTGCCTCGGATCGTAGGTCTGGGCTAATTCTCTAAAATGCTGGAGAAAAAATACCCATCACATCAAACTGATGCAATGTTCAGACATGGCATGGTAGGGTTTACATTCCTTCCTTTCTGTTTTGTTTTGGTTTATTTTGATTTTGTTTCAATTTTGTCATTCTCCTTGCAGACTGGCATATCAGCAGAGCCTGGTCTCTGTCTAGTGCTGATCTTTACCTGCTCCATGACCTTGGAGAATTTACCACCCTTCCAGGTTCCTTAACTCTAAAACAGGGACAAGGCCAGTCTGACCTCATAGGATTAAATGAAAGCTCTTCCAAGTGTGTGACAAATTGTAGGTGATCAATAATGTGTCAGTGAGCTCTTAGTATCATTAAAAGTAAAAGGAAATGGAAGGGTGTATCATATCCCTCTTCTCTCCCTGCCCTCAGTATTATTCATGTAAACGTTCAAAGGTGGGACCAAGTAGGCTCCCTCAGCTCTAACACAATGTTATCCGCATTTCTCCAGCATCGCTGGAAACCTAAACACGTATTACAGGTGGAAAAAATAGAGCTAATTATAGGCGTCTGGAGTAAAATGACTAAGAAAAATCAATAGAAGAGCTTATTTTCCTTCCTGATCCTACCTTAGTTATCCCTAAAATTAGAAGCCAGTAGTTTGGGGTTATTGAAAGACACTTCCTCTCTGAGAGGAAACCGGAATGAGACAAGACTGTTTAGGCATGCTTTATTTAAAACATTTAGCACATCTTAGAAATGTAAAGTAATCAGGGCCATGCTTAAATATTTTAAAGTCTGAGATGGTTGTCTAGAGTGCACTCAGAATGTGACAGCAACTGGGGACTACAGAATAAGCAGCATGGAGCCGCTTCAACCAGTGGCTTAGCAAGGGGACAGTAATTTTGGGTCAGGAATGTAAGAGTTTATCTTAATTTAGCAGCCGGAGAGCTGGCAGCAGCCACATCTAGTGAAGTCTTTTCAGGGAGATCAGCTGAGGGCACACTGTCTAGACAAAACGCCACCCCTCCATGGATGGGCACAGAGGCGGCCCCAAATCAGCACAAAGTCCGAAGACACAACCAAGGCTGTCTTCAATGTTGCTGCCAGACCAGCAGAAACATGATGAAATCCAGAGGCCAGAGTGTTAAAAATTAAAAGAGAGTTAAAAAGGCCACTTAAGAATGCTGAGGCCCTTTGCAAATACATTACTAGGCTTGTTGTCTCAGGTCAAGTAATTATTTCTTTTCTTTTCTATTTCCAGTTTATGGCCAAGTGTATTTGTTTCTGAGACCTATTCTTTTCTTCTGTGTTCTCCAAACACTTGCACATCTTCACCCCGCAGTGACAGGATAAATGGAAGATCTCTTTAAGCCTGGAGGAGGCCCTTAAGACCAGACTGGGTTGACCTCTTTGTTCCACCTGCCAAAAGGCTGATAAATAGAAAATTAAGAAAAGCATTGTTCCTTAAAGGCAGAAAATTACATTGCTTGTTATTGTCACCTTCAGAAAGAATATAAAAACAAAGAGAAATCTTTATTATGGCATCTCTACAATGACTGACAACCTCCTGGTCTCATATTTGCTTTTGCTATTTTATTTTCAACTCTTATCTCTGCTCTGCTATCACATTTGATCAATATTACTAAAAGATCACTGTCAGGTTCCCTGTATCTTTTTCAAAACAATAGTGTATCCTGCCTTCAATGTGTTTCAAAATGCTGAGTATGACTGTACTGGGGACAGTAATATAGATAATATATCTCAATGCCTGCTAGTTCCACAGAAGAGAATGAGAAAGTAACTGTGCATCACCTCCTGACTTTTGAAAGCTTTAATTTATTTAATAGTTACAACGATTTTAGTTGCAAGCATAGTCAACTAAAATAGTAGCCTATTTATCAGTGGCATTGAGCAGGTAGGAAGCCAGGGCAGAAGGTACAGACATTTTTAGTCCAAATAGACTCAGAGACTGAAGAAAACTGTTTCCTGCTAATAACATCCGAAAATACAAAATGCCTGCAATGTAGCAATGATCTTGACAAAAGCACATTCTCAGGTCTTCGAGTTTGGATTTTGGACTTAACCAGGCTCACATCATTCAATTAACCAATCAAGCTCTATAAATACATCTATTGATTGTGTAGGATTGCATTTAACTCCTTGGGTTAAATGTAAAAAAAGAAGCCACAAACCCTTTCCTATAGCTAGTTTTCTGTGTCAACTTACAACTTAATAAAACACAAATCTAGATTTTGTCATGAAGGTTTTTTTTAGATATGGTAACCCTCCATATGAAGCTTGCCTTCCATAATGAATATGAATGTCAATCACTAAAGTCATAAGGGCAAAAACTAGGGTTTCCCATAGAGTTTCCAACTTGCTGGCCTGCCCTACACATTTTGAACTTGCCCAAATAAATCCTATTGGTACTGTTTCTGTCCCTGACCCTGGATCTCACACCATTTTACATTCCCAATTTATATCGATGCCCCAGCTGCTGACTTAGTGCCTGAGCCACCAGGATGTGTCAGATCAAATTCTTAATAAGCAATTATAGACAGTAAGTGGGAAGAACAAATTGGTTTCAAGACACCTTAAAATGGCATATCCAAGAATACAGATAAACTCAGATAAATTCCAGCATAATTTCTATAGTGGAGTCAAGGAGAAACGAATATAGGAACATAGAAAAAGTGCCTATATTTGCCTGAGACAGTCATAGACAATCAAAAATAAGTGCAATTTAAAAGAAAACTACACAGGGAATTACTTATAGGAAAAAGAAAAGGCATACACAATAGAAAAAAAAGATGTTAGAAGGCAGAGTATATTTGTTAGAATATCAAGTGAAAAGCTGGATGGAGATTAGGGGCTATAAAAAATGTAGTGGTAGGAGATAAAGTGGGCTGTACATGGGGGACATGCTTACGTGTGAGGGAGAGAAGATCCTGGAGGAGAGGGCTCAAATCATCTTATACTCTCATAAAGCTCACAAGTTGTTTAATTAATTTTTGTTGATTTTATCAACAAAATCAGCATGTATGAATGCTGTTGGAATGCATTAAGGTCATTATTATTAAGATATATAGCTAAAAAGCAGAAGAACAAGCTCAGCAATGTGGTAGGATACAAGATCAATGCATAAAACACAATTTCATTTCTATGCTAACAATGAACAATCTGAAAACAAAATTAAGAAAGCAATGTCACTTAAAATATTATGCAGCAAAAGAATGAAATAGCTAGGAAAACCAATAAAACAAGTTCAATATTTATACATTCAAAACTATAAAACATTATTGAAAGATATTAAAGAAGATTCAACTAAGAGGAAAAACATCTCATGTAAGTCAGAAAACAATATTAAGAAGGCAATAGTTTCCAAATTGATGTATAGATTCAGTGTAATCCCTATCAAAATCTTAGACTGATTTTGCTTTGCAAAATTGACAAGTTAATCCTAAAATTCATGTGAAAATGGAAGCCCCCAGGAAAGTAAAATATAAAAACCAAAAACAAAACAAAAAAACTTGGAAAGAACGTTAAAGGACTTGAAAGCCACAGTAAGACGGTATGGTGCTGGTATAAAGATATACATATGTATCAATGCAATAGAATTTAAAGTCCAGCTATGAAACCTCACATGTATGGTTAATTTACCAGAGGTGACAAGGCAATTCAATGGAGGGAAAAAACGATAATCTTTTCAATAAATGGTGCTGTACAACAGGATATTCATATTTCAAACAAATGATTTGAACATTTGTTTATCTCACCTTATACAAAAATTAACACAAAATGGATTATAGGCTTAAATGGAAGAGCTAAAACCATAAAACTCTTAGAAGAAAACGTACAAATATTTAAAATGTTGGATTAGTCAATGGCTTCTTAGACATGACACCAAAACTGTAAGTGACTAGGGAAAAAACAAGTTGGACTACATGAAAATTAAAAAAAAAATTATGTTTCACAGGACACCATCAAGAAATGAAGACACTCCACAAAATGAGAGAAAAAAGCATTTTCTGATTTTTCCCCCATCACCCCTGGGACTGAGATGCTTGGATTTCACATGCCCTGCATCTTAGCTGTCTTAGCCACTGGAGCACCAGAGATAAACTATTTACAAGTCATGTATCTTATAAGCAATTTGCATGCAGAATGTATAAAGAACTCTTCTAACTCAAAATAAAGATAGGTTTTTTTTTAAAGAGAGAAAGGAAGAGCATTTTTAAGCAAAGAAAGGAGGAAGAGGAGGAGGAGGGGAAGACAAAGCACTTACTTATTTCGGTTGTCCCCCACCCCACCACCAGCCCTGGGGTCTCGAACTGGGTCCTTGGGCTTCATATAGACTGCCCTATCCATTAGCTTAATGCCTGAGCCACCAAGGTGTGTCAACATACACTTTTTTAATGGGCAAAGAGTTTGAATAGACATTTCTCAAAAAAAGATATGCAAATAACCATTAGGTAGATAAAAAGATGTTCAACATCATTGGCCATCTATGAGATGCAAATCAGTACCACAATGAGATACCACTCATTGGGATGGCTAAAATAAAAAAGGTAGATAATAAGTGTCAGTGAGGCTATGAAGAAAATTAGGACCTTCATACATTGCTGATAGAAACATAAAAAGGTACAGCCACTTTAAACAATTCAGGAATGTCATAAAATGCCAAGACAGTTACTATATATTATAACAATTTCACTCCTAGTATGTGCTCAAGCAAACAAATATATGTCCATACAAAAACTAGTACACAAATGTTCACAGCAGCATCACTCAACATGTGGTGTATACACAACTGAATATTTCCAGTCACAGGAAAGGGATGAGGTACTGATGCATTCTACAACATGGATGAACTCTGAAAACACATGCTTCATGAATGAAGCCAATCGCACAAGACCACATATGATGATTCCATTAAGGTGAAATGTCTAGAATAGATTAATCCATAAGGATTAGAAAGTAGATTACCGATTGCTTGGGGATAGGGTACAGGTGGGAGGGGTGGAGAGGAGAGCAGTACTGGGGGTGACTGCTAATGGGTCGGGAGGTTGCTTTGGAGTATGCAGAAAATGTTCCAAAATTAGATCATGGTGATAGACGCACAACTGTAAATATAGTCAAGTGTGAATTAACAATGAGGATATGATCTAAGAAATATGTCACCAGGTGATGTCATTGTTGTGTAGATGCACAAGCCTAGATGGCACAGCGTAGCACACAGCTGGTCTGTAGGGCACTCCCTTTTGAGACCACCGCTGAATATACAGTCCATGCTGACTGAAATGTAGGTCAACAACACACAACTATAATGGTTTTGGTGAACAATTTGTTAGGTTTCTCTGTATTTCCTCAAACAAACCATGATGCCTATTTTATTGACGAGAATATTTTGATTACAAGTAATAAGGAGAAAGGAACATAGTGTCATGCTAACAATTATGATCATTTCAACCACAGATGATTAATGTAAATTTAGGGTAGGAGTTATCTCTGGCGGGAGGGAAGATATTGCATTCCAGGAGCTTTAGGGATATCAGTAACATTTTTTCTTAAGTCAGGTGACTACAACATGTGACAATTTTCACTAGTATTCCTTTAATTATGCATGTATAAAATATTTATTATGTATATTACATAATTAAAATACATATTTTCATTTTAATACCTACTCAAACATATAGTGCTTATTGAAAACCAACTTGAAAACCATACTGCCCTAAATGAATGTTGGGGTGTGTATGTGTGTGTGTGTGTGTGTGTGTGTGTGTGTGTGTGAGAGAGAGAGAGAGAGAGAGAGAGAGAGAGAAAGAGAGAGAGATTAATGGCTCTGCTATCCTTATGTTATCCTATTTATAGTTTATAACCTTTCATTATTGTATTCCACAAATGAGTTAAACCATCTTAGACATCTCTTTTTCTTTCTGGCTTAAATTCACAGGACACAAGACAGTGGCTACTGGTGGGGGCAAGAGGAGGGAGGAAAGGAAGGCAGAACAGGCTGGAGGTAAAGGGCACTAGAACCCTGGTGGTGGGTGTGATATTAAATACACAGACTGAGGTGAGATTTCAAGTTCCTAAAATTCGTATAGCAATGAAAACAGAAAAAATTAAAATTATTTTTTAAAAAGTGCTTCTAATCTAATTGGGAAGTCAAGACTAAAGCAATGCATTATATGGTGGAGGGAACAAATGAGGAATCCAGTTGGCTTAGGAAGATTGAGTTTGCCAATAACCCTTGGAAATTAGCAAATATGACAAAAATAGTAACCAGTTAATAAAAAATAATACTAAACATACAAACTAATTTGAAGCAATTCCATTTGTGCAGGTCTCTTCATGCAGCAGCAATTTTTTTTCAAAGTTTAGAATCAAGTCTAAGGAAACAGGAAAATTAGGGCTACTGTTCAACTTTCATATATTAAAATCACCTTTGTTACTTTTCAACCAATCTAGTTGAATATCTTAGAGACAAACTTTCAGCAGGTCCCTCTGTCCTTCTGAAAGAGGCACCCTCCCCCCACAAAAAAAAAGCTTGGTGATAATGGGCATCTATTACTTTGTTGCATTTCTTTGTGGCTCATCTCCTCATCTGTAAAACAAGGATAGTAATAGTAGCCACTATTAGAGACACTGTGAGGCTCATACTGTTCTTGGAACAGTGCCTAGCACATAGTAACCACTTAATATGGTTTACTTCTGTTGCAACCTATCTCACGCTCTTTGAAAAACGACCTCATCATTTAGTTTCCCCTAGAATGTGCTGGAGTGGGGAGGTTATTTCAGACAAAGTAGAGATCTGAATTTTTATAAGATTTCCTGATTTTTCTTTTGCTTTCTTTATTTCTTTTTTTTTTCCATAAAGGAAAGGTGTATGCAGGAATGAAGGCAAGTAGGCAGATAGGAGAGAGGAAGAGAGAAGAGGAAGAAGCATATATAAGTGTGTACGTATGTACATGTGCATGCATGTATGTGTATGTATGTATGTATGTATGTGGACTGTGCCAGCCAGCAGAGGCAGCAGACTTATCTGCTAGGATTCCAGGGCCTATCTTCCTGACTTTTCAGATATCATGAAGACTAAACAAAGCAGCTTTGTAAGCTAAGTCCACTTTTATGGGAAACAATGTTTAGAAACTTACTGTAACATGACTGTGTTAAAACTAAATTTCAGTAAATTAAGGGGTTGGGTTTTAATAACTCCAATTTACAGTCTTAACTTAGGGTTGATGAGTCCTCATATGGGTTATATTACTTAATAATAATCCAGTTAATTCCAGTTAATTTTTAATCTCAGGCTCTTTTTTCTTTTCTTTTTTTTTTTTTGCCACCCCTCAGAAGTCCAGCTTTCTTCCTAAAGCAGTTAGAACCCAGGCAGTTGCTGGGAACAGCCTCCAGCAGTAAAGCTCAAGTGAGAGAGACATGACTAAAACCACCATGCAAACCAGTATGTGCCTAAGTGCTAAACTGTGTGATGCCAGCTGCAGAGAGCCCAGGACTATGGAGAGCTCAGCGGGAGCAGAAGCAACCAGAAAGAGATGGCATTGTGCATGGATAAGTAAAACTGTGATTGACCTGAAAACCTAAGTACAATTCAGATAGAGTGAAAAAGGAGCAAATCTTAATAAAAGTGGACACGGGTGAACTAAGACATGTAAATTTTGAAGAATTGAGGGGAAAAAAACCAGCATAGCTAAACGTAGGGTCAGACTATAAAGTCTCATTTTTTAATTTTCTTTAAGGATCAATCCACTATTAGAATAATTGGTTCTAGAGTTCCTTACTTCTTAGTGTGGAGAAGTAGGAACAAAACCTATTAGGAATAATGCTTTTGAAGAACTATGAGATTTCTCTAAAACAAGAACCTTCATTGTATTCATCTCTGAATTCTTAACACCTAGGACAGTAGCTGGCGCATAGACAGAGTCCCTAAAATGCCTGGCAAATAAATGATTCAACAACAGCCCCAAGCAGCAGCTCATGACCATCTCATAGGCAAAATGAGGCGCATAAGACTGGTAGATGCGTTCCCTCACCTCTACTGTTCCTACTACTACTACCTTTTCCCTGTTAGTACACATGATTGTTTATTTAAACTTGGTATAGCAAACAGTATTACCTGCCTCCTTTGAACAAAGTCCAAGACCTATGGAATGGGGCAAAAGCAATCCTTCTAAGAAACCTTCACCACATATATAATTGAGAGGTCGCCTGATTGGTGAGGACTGAGAATAAGGACTTCTCTCAGGAGGA